>LPNX010637538.1:0-54608 GCA_001517045.1 Pseudotsuga menziesii | reverse complement strand
AACTTGCACATGGTGGGACTCATGGACTAGGCAAATAAGACAAAACAAATGAAATAATGTCTAAGTGGGTAAATACTATGGGTTGATTATTCTAACACATTGCGCTCTCTTGTACTAATAATTTTCTGTCTAAAAATTTCCATTTGATTCTTATTTCAGACCCAAAATCCTACTACCATGCTTGGAAGGATCCGAGATGGCAAGTTTCCATGGATGAAGAGATGAATTCTCTCCGGAAAAAAAATACTTGGGAGCTAGTTTCTCTTCCTCTGAGAAGGAAATTGGTTCAATGCAAGTGGGTGTTTTGGACCAAGGTTGATGCTGATGGTAGCACCTAAAAATATAAGGCAAGGTGGGTGGAAAAAGGTTCCTCTCAGGTCCAAGGTGTGGAATACCATGAGACCTTTGCACTGGTTGTAAAAATGGACTCCATCCACCTAGTTTTGGCAATTTCAACATCTAAGCACTGGGAAGTGCATCATATGGATGTTAAGTCAGCCTTTCTATATTCATGAGGAGATATACATAAAGCAGATTCAGGGCTACATCACTGATCCATATTTCGTTTGCAAGCTAAAGAAGTCATTATACAGGTTAAAACAGGCCCCAAGAGAGTGGTATTCCAAGATGGATGCCTTGCTTCTCTCGCAAAAATTCCAAAGGTGTAGATCAGATACAAATGTGTATTTACAGAAGTCTGATGGTCATATTATTATTATTTTTTTTATATGTTGATGAATTACTAATCACAGGTAGCATATTTGCCTCCATTTAAGCCATCAAAACGGCTCTCCACAATGCCTTTGAAATGAGTGATTTGGGGCTCCTAAAACAATTTTTGGGGCTCAAAATTGAGCAAAATTATGATGGGATTATTGTCACTTAGTAAAAATACATTTCAGACCTGTTAGTAAAGTTTAACATGGCTTATTGTAGGCCTGCACCATTCCCTTTCCTTTCAGGGATCAACCTTGAAGAAGGAAAAAGCACACCTCCCATGGACTGCACTATCTATCGATAGCTGATTGGTAGCTTGTTGTACTTGACACATTCTCAGATTGATATCTATTATGCCATGAATGTTGTATCAAGATACATGCAGAATCCTCATAATCTTAATTGGAAGGAAGCCAAGAGGATCCTCCAATATATTTAGGGAACCATGACCTACGACATTCACTATGCTGCAGACTCTGAGCTAGAGTTGGTTGGATACACAGATTCTGATTGGGCGGGTGATTCTATTGATTGGAAGTCTGCTTCTAGATATGTATTCATGTTTGGTGGTGGCCCCATTTTCTGGTCCAGCAAAAAGAAGGCTTCCATAGCACTATCTTCAGCAGAGGCCGAGTATCGAGGAGCGGTGAATGCTTGCATCCAAGCAGTTTGGTTGCAAGGCATTCTTTCAGAGTTTGATCTTGGAAGTACTTTGTCAACTGTCCTCTTTTGTGATAATCAAACTGCTATTAAGATTTCCACATATCCAGTTACCAGGAAAATGACCAAGCATGTAGAGATCCACATGCACTATATTAGGGAGCTAGTGCATGACAGGACCATCATTCTGCAATACTGCCCGACTGATGAGCAGATTGCAGACATCTTCACCAAGAGATTTTCAGAAAATAAGTTCACTTGCCTCCGTTCACTATTGGGTGTGAGTTCATCAGGGTGATTTAAACTACTTTCAGTGTTCATCTTGAGGGGAGGTTTTTCCCATTGGGTTTTCCCTCTTTTCCTTATTTAGTTTGTTTTTGAGCATTGTTTCAGTTTCAGCATTGTACAGGGTGACCTGTGGCCTTTGTTTCCAAGGCCCTAGTATTTTTATGCATTTATGTTTTCTAACTCCTCCTGAGTATAGATTAAGGGGGGGTGTTGGAGACATTTACCACCTAACACACTCATTTTGGTCAATTTGTCCTAGTTAAACCACTATCCTAAGTACTATTGGATTAATTAACATTAGTGAAGCATTAAATGTCATCATATAGATCACATCCATGCCTACCTTCAGTCAAGGAGGCTAACTTATCCTTCTCCTACATTTGGGGAGGCTAACTGGAGCACTCTAGGGGTGATTTGAGTGATATTAATGCACCTAATTGCTAACTGATGGTTACAATCAGTTAAATAGGGTAGTGAAGGAACCTCCCTTCATTAAATTGATTATTTAATGATTATTTAATGAACTGGATTCAACATGGGCACCTCCAACCACTTCTGATGTTCAGTTAACCTCATCGAGGTTCATTGGAATCATTGAAGAGCTAGCACTTGATGGTTGGCTTGATATGACATGTGTCTGATCTCTTTCAATTGAGACTCAGTCATTTATTACACTCCAACTTTAGTTAGGGCTCAGTTGAGTCAATTAGGGTTTTGATCAGTGGTTAACTTGAGTGTTGACTATGGCTTACATTGAGTTAAGCTAGACTCACTCATTCAATTCGAATGACCTCCTTAGGAATTCGAATTTATTCTCATTCATGCTTGTAGCATGACATTGTAATGTAATTTATCATTCGTTGTGTGAATATACAGAGCGACTACTCATTCAGTAGTCTGATTACACCATTTCATGAGTTATTTGTTAATTTATCTTTGATGAGACTGATGTTTAGTCCCTAGATCAATGTGCAAGATTAATAGTCTGACTGCAGCTGGTACTTTTGTGCACTTTGGATGAGCATAGTGATTCCTTTGCTTCCATAAGATGAACATAGGAACCTACCCAGATAACCAAATCATTCCACGCCACTGGATTTTTCCTGGGAAAATAGATTAGGGTATCCCTTGGGTTTTCTTAGGCTGCTCAATGCTTTGTTTGCAGAAGATGCATCTCATGTGTGTCCCAAGGTCCTCATACCCCACTGTAGTATTATCGACAGTTGATTCATCGATCATGGATTCACTGGATTGAGCCCTGGTTTGCAGTCTTCGCTATAGATTAATCACACCCCAACTTGCACTTTTCCCATAGAAATAAATTCTAATCCCTTAAGAAATGTCGTTGATTTATTGGCTCAATCATTATCACAAACCACAAGTACCACCAATAATTGTTGTGTGTTAATTAATAAAATGTTTGGAAGAATATTTTGAAGTGTTTTTTGTTTACCTTTCTTAGTTTCATACTATGTCCCACACATCTGTACATTCTTGAAATAAGGAGAAAAATAATTGAAATCATGTATGTTGTTCTCTCAGCACAACCCAATGCTAGTAATATGAAAAAAAAACTGCTTCAACAAACTGATGTTTAAATTTCTTGTACATTTTTTTTTCTATTCAACAGATTTTACAAATGCATAAGAAAGGTGGCAGGAGGAATCCTAAGGTAAGAGAAACATATTCAGACATGGATGTTATATTAGACACCAGGATAGAAACCATGTTTGAAGATACAAAAGCAGTAACAAGAATTTCCCCTAAATTCAAATGGGAGGAATTGTATTAAATGATTTGAGACCAGGATGTCCCTGATGCAGGTCTCAAAGAAATGTTTTGTATCAAAATATCAAAAGGTTGGGCATCACCAAAGAAGATACGAGCCCAAAACTCTTTCACTATTTGGAGGTTATCGAGTGTATTCTACCACAAGCTAATACCACATCAAGAATCATTTCTGACATCAAAGGGGAGGCATTTTCCTCATTCCATCCATCTCATATAAAAGCATGATACAAGTTACCACCAACCCAGGTTGGCATGTTAACTAAAGATTGGATCAAAGGTATAAACATAGACCCCTAGGAATATGCTAATAAAATGGTAGTGTCAAGAAATAACTTGCAATAGAAAGCAAGCAAAGAATTTGAATGTAAAAGATTAAGGACCCCTTTCAGAATTATAACTTTATTGTTGAGCAGAATTTTGGTAAGACAGATGGGAATATCTACAAGTTAAATTGGGTACCTCTAATTTACTGCATAGCCTTTCAAGGCACAATTTTTCATAGGGAATACATCATCTTGGACATCCTATCATCATCAATCACAGTTGCACAAGGAGGTTTAACCCAAAAGAAGCCAGAATTCTATGTGTATTCATATCTCATAAATTGCATCTTGGCTAGACACCCTTTTCCTAAGCTGGGGTGAATATGGAATAGAGATGAATCTCCAATATATGTGGCTTATCATATCCTATGGGCCCATCGATATGAAATTTATTATAATATCATATGTGAAGAGTTTTAATGCACCTATAAATCTCACACTGGTTGTCAGTCTTCAGAAGAATTTCATGTTGCCTATTAACCTCCTAGAAATCCTAGTCTGGGTCACCTTGGACACTTTTTTCCCTGACCTAGAAGGGATGGCACTTCCTAGTAATTTTCACAAAGCATCGATGACGCTTGCCTTATTTGAGCAAACGGCGTTGTTTTCCCTTTTTTTGGAAAAAACCCTAGGTCGACGCTCCTCTCAGTTTGGCTAAGAGCACTGGTGGTAAGTAAAAAGGAGAAAAAAGATGTTTCTAGAAGCTTCCATACATAATCCTTCATGGAATTAGTCCAGTATGCTTGGGAGAGGTGACATTCACCTCCCTCACCTATAGGGATCTCATTCTATCCTTTTTTCAAGTCATTCCATGGGTTCTATGCCTATAAATGAAGCCTTCATGAGGAGAGTGGGGGAGGTCATAAAAAGCATCCTTATGCTGCTAGTTTGAAGTCTGAATCAGAGGCAATGTAGAGGTAGCTTGTGTTTGGAGAGATCTTCATAGTTATAGGAGATTGTAGACATTCTTGATTGAGACAAAAGCCATTGACATCAAGGCTTTTGGTTGTACTTCTTTCTCATCCATATATTAATACAAAGACATTTCCATTTCGTATATTTGATTGTAGTGTTTATGATTAAATATTATTGGATTCCTTGATCACCAATATGGATAGTCAGTTATCATGATGCTATCATCTTTTTGTTTGTCTAGCGATCTCTTTTGCAGATATTGAACCATTGCAAGGACTTTCTAGAGAGAAGATAAATGGATCCAAGGTTGAGGTATAATGTGTTTTATGTTAATTGATTTAATTATTCAAGGAAAGGATATGTTATTGTGTCTTTTTGTTTTGTAGTTGTGTCTTACATTACAAAGGAACAAGCAGTGTCTGCACTGGTTGAGAATTCCTATAAACAAAATTGGTGACTATGTTGGGGATCTAGCTTAATCCAGTCATATCTGGGGAATATATAGTTATATCTGGTGTAGATCCATTCAGATATACAAACTTCAGTAACCATTCCATCTATGAAGGTTGTTACTCTCTCCTTTCAGTTGTTTTAGTTAACAAGGTGAGTTATCCACCTTATGTTTCTGATATGTTTCCTCTGTTCCGAGTAAAAGTTTTTCACTTTTACAGTCAGCTCAGTCTTTCTAGTTTCTCCTGCAGGTTTTTATATTTTTCAATAAACTATTGAGGCCCCGAAAATCGCAGGCAGCAACAGTAAGGGATTCTCCCCAATCAACATTCCCAACTATCCCTTTGACTGTTTGGTATAGGGAATCCGTTTGGTTTACGGTCCGGCTACTGTAGGTCAAGTAACAAAACAAAGGCTTTACCGGTTGCGGCCCGGTCCACCGAGTTTTTGTATTTTGACCTACAATAGCTGGACCGTAAACCGGACGGATTCCCTATACCAAAAAATCAACAGGCTAGTTGGGAAAGTTGATTGGGGAGAATCCCTTACTGTTGCTACCTGCGATTTTCGGGGCCTCAATAGTTTTTGGTGAAAAGTGCAGAAATTATCACCCCCTACTTCTGTTATGTTTACTGATGGTAGATGTGAGGGAGGGACTTGCCATTGGTTGTTATCCTCTCTTTTTGGATAATAGGGTTTGTGGGTTTTCTGAGCTTCCCTCCCTTTCTCCAGGTCTATTATTCTATTGGATAGATTCTGCATCATTTTCAGCATTCCCTGATAATCATGTGAGTGATCCTCTTTAGGTTTAGACAGTAGTACATCTCTTCTCCCAGTAGTATTCTCTTCAGGTAAGTCAGGGTAATCTTCTACATTTTCCATTTCAACTTCTACCCTTCCTGCCTCTTCATAAGTCTCTACCAATGTAGGCTTGGCCTTCATTTTAGCGAACATAGCTAACTTAGGTCCTAGGGTAGATGTATAATATTCAATTAAGACCTTGTCTGAGGGTCTATCAGCTTCAGAAAAATTCTTTAGGTATAATGTGAATCTTTGAGTGAACTTATGTTCCTTTTCATTCTTCTATTTTCTTAACAAACCAAGACCTTTCATCAATGAGGCATGCGTCTTTTGGGCTGTGTATTTACTCCTGAAAACCCTTTCGAAAGTGTTCTAGTCTGGGATTGAGTTTGCGGGAAGGGAAAAGTACCATGAAGCAGCTGCCCCTTTCAAAGTATGAGGGAATAATATACAGACAAAATATTCGTACTCCCCAGCCCTTAACCCTTCTACTGCTAAATAAAAACTCTACAAGTGGTCATCTACAGCAGTCTTTTCCGCAGGGTCAAACTTAGGAAGTAGGTTATCAAAACCCTGAGGTAAATTATGTAATGGAGGTGTGAGGTTCAAAGGTGATTTAGCTCTCCAAGCAGGTAATGGGTTGGGCTGGTTCACAATCACACCAGCCATGAGTACAGGCAAAAGAACAAAATCTGAGCAAAGAGCAATGTAGGATGAGAACAGGATTTCTTACTTCAAAGGTATAACCGAAACCTGTAAGTACTTGGGTTAGGCTGAAAGCTTCAAATATCTACTGGTAAGGTAATATTGGGAAAACTAAGTTTCCACGACCAGCCATTCACTGGCGGCCCTCCTTCTAGCGCCAAAACTGTTGAGGCCTGGAAATTCTCAGGCGACAACAGTAAGGGATTCTCCCCAATCAACGTTCCCAACTAGCCCATTGACTATTTGGTATAGGGAATCTGTCCAGTTTGTGGTTCGGCTACCGTAGGTCAAAGTAACAAAACAAAGGCTTCACCGGTTACGGCCCGGTCCACCGAGTTTTTGTAATTTTTTGACTTAATGTATGAGATGCATATACCTAATTAACCATGAAGGGTGATGAGGATGCAGGGAGCAGTCACAATGTGATGCACAGGTTCTTACCTCACGTCTTAGGCTCACATGCATCTATATCACCTATGCAGTAATGAAATGAACTAACTATTTATCTATCTACCTATCCCCAAGGAGCCAAAATATGATTTATTTATGAGTAATGTGAATTATTCATGCGTTATAAACAGAAATTACAGGTAGCTGATATTCTTATCTACAACACATGAAAGATTAAATATATTTCGACAATCAGATAGCCAACTGTTTCATAAGCAGCATACATTACTCATAGTGACATTTCCACAAAATGAACCAGAAATCATCTAAACAAGAACGTAGGTTCAGAGAGTTAGAACGATCTCACGGTTGATGGACAAAAACTGGAAAACAAAATAGTTCATCTTTCAGTCATCCACAGCATAACATTTGGAAATTCCACCAATCTTTCTCCAGTAGGAAAACCATATTTCTTTATTGCAAAGAGAAATAGTTCTTCTTACAATATTCCTTTCTAGTCTAACTGGGAAAAAGCCCTTTTCCCTTCTAAGATTTCTATATTTATACAAAAGGGTGAGACTGTTGGGCTTCCCTAAGTGACCTTTGGGCTTCCCAACCCCTCGTTTCCCAACGTTCTATTTTTCTTAAATGTTTTACAAAAAATAGTTACAAAATTACAATAATGACCAATCCTTCATGAGGAGGGTCCCACTTGAGCATCTAGAAACTTCTTCCATGACGCAGCATCAGAGGCAATGCCCTCAAATGTGCAGGGTTCCAAAAATTGAATGTTGATTTCCAATTTTTCAGCCTGGTTCTTTATGGCTTCCACTCTGGCTGCGCTTAATCGAAGCTGGTCTTCCAGGATCTGCACACTAACTGCTGAATGACCTACTTTGCTTCTCAGAATCTGGTCATCAATGGCCTTAATGTGCTGCATCCTTGCTTCTTCATGCTGATATTTCTTCTGCAAAAACTCCAAAAATGAGTCATGGTCCGGGAAATCCTCGAGCCTCTGCTCAGCCTCTATTTGGCACCGGTTGTAGGTAATGAGAAGTCTTCTAAAAAACTCGGTGCATAATCCCTTTGTCTTTTTAACTGCCTTCTTGAAATCTTTAGCGGTGTTGATGGTGAACTCTACTAGGTCATAATCCTTCTTAAGGGCTTGTTTATCCTTTGATGGCAGCTCTGCTAGAGTCTCTTCGTTGTTTTTTAGCCTCGCCATTCTTGCAGTCAGGACCTTGAGGACATCCTGAGATCTGTCCACAAAGTAAGATGCAGTTTCCAAGATCTCTTCCAATCGTCCATCGATCTGCAGCACTCTACATCTTTCTTCTTCAACAGCAGTCTATAGCTGCAGCATCTTGGCCTTTTGGGCCAAGACATGTTCTTTGAATGACTAGAGGTTAACCTGCTGTTCTCTTGCTTCCTCCAGAGCAGTTGTGAGCGAGGAAATCTGTTCCTGGTGTTCCTTATTCAATTCTTGGGTGTGCAGATCATTGGCCTCCAAGAGGATCTTTTGCTGCTCTTATAGCTCCTCCACCTTTTCCAGTAGCTGTTCCTTTTCAGTTCTTAACTCTTGGTATTCTTTCTGTACTCTTTCCAGAGACTCTTGTGTCGTTTCCAGCACTTGAATTTCTCCTTGGAGGGCCTGTACTTCAGCTCTTGAGGACTTCATTTCCCTTTGCATATCTTCATATTTCCTCTTGAGCCTGTTGTTTTCTTCCCTCTCTTTCCTCAATTTATCTTTCAGATGAGCAGAGGATTTCTTGGACTACTCCAAGTCAGTTATTATCTTGCCTACATTATCTTCTGAATCTTGGATAAATGCAGACCCAGCTCTTAGGGTAAATCTTGGATCTTGGTATGTTCCTAACATAACAGCCATATCTGTTATCATTTTACCAGGTAGACCTTTCGCCTCAACCTTCCTCTCTGTTCTCTTTATTATTCTCTTTGTTTCCCTATCATAATATACAGTGTTGAAATCAGGGATTTCTTCCCCTTTCTTCTGGACAAAAGGAACCAGCTTGAGAGTGGGGACCATGGGAGTGCTGGCAGCAGATACTTGTGGGTCCTGAACCTCGGGGTTCTCAACGTCCTGGGTCTACCCCCCAGCTATGTCAGAAGCTGACTGTTCTGTCTCAGTCTGTGTCAGCTTCATCCTCTCTGCCTCCTACTTTTGTAACTCCTCATCGAGCTTTATTTTCGCTTCTTCAACTGCTTTTCTAGCTGCTTCTTCTGCCTCTTTAGCTGCTTCCTAGGCTTTCTCAGCTGCTTCTTGGGCAGCTTTTCTTTTCCCTTCCTCTTCACTGTGCAACCACTTTGCAGCTTCCTGTGCCAATATATGGGCTTCTTCATTTCTCCTTTTGGCTTCTTCCTCTGCCTTTTCCTGCTCATCCCCCTTTCCACATTTGGTGGTGATTTTCTTCGTGAATCTTCTCTTCAGTGTTGTCATGTTCGAGGCATTTCGGAAGACATATTCTTCCCTATCAAAATGGTGAGTATACTCGAAATGCACCTTGTTTTCTTTACAATGATCAGCCACTTTACCGTGGGAGTCATTTCTGTGATAGGGCATCTCACCAAAATGGAACCTCTCCAGCTCCTCTACAAATTCACCAACTTGTTTCACCTTAGTGAACATGTAGCTTCCAAGTCTGAAGGGCAAGGGAGGATAAACAGTCTTCTTGTGTTTGAACAGGAAGCTGCCTATTCCATCCAGGAACACTTGTCTGACTACCTCCTTATGGACAATGTAATCAGTTGCATATTTTGGCAGTAGGGAAGGTGCTCTCGAGCCTCCAAACATTCTGAAGTACATGCCATGTTCGGTCAAATAGTAGTCTGCGTAATCTTGTATCACTTGCATGGCCTCCTCCGACATACAATCACACTCTTTCTAGAAAATGAGTGTGTATAGTGGCATAATGAAGTGCTCACAGACTTCTCTATAATGGCTGTGGTACTGGTGTGCTCACAGTGGTCTATAAGCAGCATAGACAGGCATTCTTTCCCTGTCCTAGATGCACCTGAGACCAGGGAAAGGCTGGTTGCATAGTATACAGTCTATGAGTATTGAGCTCATATAAAATTCATACCTTTTCTGGGACTCTCCCTCCAAGGCTAAGGTCAAGCAAGAAGAAAGACTGCTTGATACTAGGCTGGCCCAATTGAAGACTGTCCCTTGTGTTGCCACATGAAAAATGATGGGTATCCACTCTAGCTTGAAGAATCTGCCATGGGATCTCCAAAAGATCCTATTAAGCATCAGAGCTATAAATCTGTAGGGAGCCCTCAAGCTCGATGTATCATACTCACTCGTGGGTCTGTGTCGGTAATGTTTTCCCTGCAACAGCATCCTCTTCAGGGTCTCTACCAGGTCCATTCTAATACTACTCAGCCAGTCATCAGATAGGAATACTTGGGCTTCTGGTAGGTGATAAGCCAACGCCACATATCCAGGGCTAAATGCAGCATAGCCCTGTCTTTCAACATTTTCCAGAATCATTGTGGTTGTATCTGCCCGGGGCAGAATCCAGCCAATTACCTCAGAGCATGGGAACAACTCTGGTCTGCTGGCGACCTTCATAAGGGAAGATATTTCAATGTTTGCATATATGGACTCTTCTTCTAAGCCCATGTTGGGAAATTTCCTTCGGGTAATAAGTTTATATATTTCCCCCCACTGGTATTCAGGTTCTATGCCAGAAATGCATTTAGTGTCTTCATATACGTATTCTGTCTTGGTGACCACTTCTACCTCTGGCTCTTCTTTGACCACAGGGGCCTTCTTCTTTTTTCTTTTTGACATTGTGAGCTTGACTTCTTCCTGCCATATATAACATTGTAACATTAAGCAATTCCAGTTGCAGACACTTATATGACAATGTGCAGTGTTTTACTTCTTTTATGTGTATCATGACATCAATTAGTTAACGAAGCTAACATATGTGTATGACCTTACTAACAGAGCAATTGAAAAATAATGCGCAATTTTCAGTGAATTAGTCTATGTCTAGCATGATTGAAAAGAGTTATGTGCAATAAGATTATGCAAGCTACCACTGTTTTCCACAACCAAACATTTCTCACAATGCAATCGGATGGAAAAACATCTATATTAGCGTGAAGACAACCCCTGCTCTTTGCAGGTGCCATTATCAAAACACTGTGCGGGACAGATAGGGGAAAACTACGCAAGCCCTTAAATGAAGCTTTTAACAACACCACTACCCTTGCGGTTTCTGAACGTCGTGATGTATCCCCTCCATAGGTTAGGGTTTACAAATAACTACGCGCGGAACAGTGCGGCTAAATGCTAGCTATTCGAGGATGTGGGTCTCTAGGGCGCGTTTGATCAAAGACAAACCCCCAGTGCAACTATGGTTAAGAATTATGCGTCGCGGTACACCCTTTCCCTGGCCCGGGTTCGAAACTGAGCAAGAAATGGGTCGCACGGGACCGCGTAGGCAAAAATGACTAGGGTTCGAGGGTAAAAGGGAAACCCTCAAATGCTACAGAAAACCACAAAACCCTCCCCCTGCAAACCTATCATTTCACACAGGGTGGCTTGGCACAAACGGCATAACGGCCGTCTGCACCAAACCCCCATCCCCTAAGCGCGAGGCTGCAAACAAAAGCCGTGGGAAAAATACTGCTTCGGGGTTAAAATTCCCCATCCATGGTCAAAGGATAAAATTCCACTTTTATAGGTGTCTAATTTAACAGGACGAGGAAGACGAATGGGGAAGCAAACCATCATAGAAAACCACCAACAGTTCAAATAAGAAGGGAAAAATGAAGAGCCTACCTGGCAATACGACGAGTATAGTGGGTCGACGATGGTCAGGATTCCATAATTGCCACCTGGATGCAAGTACACCGACCGAGGGGTCCTTTACAGCTCGTGAGAATGACACGCACAACAATGATAGCGCTCAACAGTCGAGAATAACAATAAAAAATATAACCCCTCGACCCGTATATATAGTCAACACCACGGGCGTGAAAAACATCGGACGTCGGAGCGTTTTCTAATCGGAGGCTAAAAGCACTCGTCCATCCGCAGCGGCGGACAGCCAAAGCGTAGATCCAGTTGCAAAGACGTGCATGGTGGGAAAACCTAGAGGATCGGACGTCGAAGAGTTTTTGAATCAGAGGCTAAAAGATTATTTTTCTCCGCAATGGTGGAGAGCTGAACCAAAAATCCCTCCACAACGGTGGGGATAACAGGGATCAAAGCCTGAATCGAAAGATAACTATTGACATATCATCAAGATTGGCACTTTCCTCATTCACAATGGTGGAAACGTAAAACCTCCCACCATCCGCAACGAGACTTAAGTCGGAAGCAACAATACCTAACGACTCGGAAAGTTTAGAGTTTTGGTAGCCGTAACGGTGGAAAAGAGAAGAATTCGGGAAAGTGACTAAAAGCTGATGCCTCGGTTGGTCGATCGCTTTATACATCGGGTGTTAAACCTCTTTGGGAGCCGCAACAGTGGAAGAAATGATCAGAAAAAATTTCGATGCAAAACCACAAAGCATCTGACGTGAAAACAAAAAAATCGGCAAAATTAATCGAAGTCAAACCGAAAATCTATCCGCAACGGCGGAAGCAGAAGTGACAATGGTTCTGATGCAAAACCAAAAACGAGCCCATTTCGCCAACTGATTCGGGAGCAAATTCGAAGTTAAAACTAAAAATCCATCCACAACGGCAGAGAAAGAAACGACAAGTCTTTCCGATCTAAACCAAAAAAGCTGCCGACGTGAACGACCGACGGATCAGAAGACGAAAACGCATTTCCTTCTGCAATGGTGGAAAATCAAAACAAAATACCTTCCGATTCAGACCGGCTTCAAATGCAATTAAAGGAAAATGATGAAGGTTTGATCAATCATTGAAATTCTTAATCAAAATTGAAAAACAGCTGCATATCAATCCAAGAATAAGCAAGTCTTTTCTAAAACATTCTCAAACCAAACCCAAGAAGACAATCAAACTAATTCAAGCAAAACGAGGGTCCTAATTTTTTTTGGAATTTTGGGAAATTTGTTGCAGCTGCAACACACTGTTATGCGGTGCAGTTTCCTTTGGTTGACGGAGCGTCGGTCCTTTGTAGGACACCTTTCCTCTTCTATACCAGAGCATCGACACCACCTTTTCTTTTTCTTGAAAGAGTGTCGATGACACCTTTTTTCAGAAGGATAGGAGCGCTGTAGCAGCCTAGGACACTCTGGTGTAGTGCCCTTCAGCGCGCCGAGGTATTTATTCAAACACTTCCTGCTTACAAATTTTTTGTTCAAAAATTAGAAGTTTTTCTGTCCTCTGATACTTTTCAGTTTGGTCTGCTTGATTGCTTGTTGTCTGATTTACTAGTTTTTGCGAGTCTAATTCTCTATTTGAGCTCAGATCCAAATTTTTTCTATCTTTTGCATTGTCCTAAACGAAATTGGAAACATATTTTTATCTTGGTTTTTTAGTGAAGTATCTGAGAATTTCCCATTGAAAAGAAAGCCTATACCCTCTTTTGAGAATTTCCCGTTGAAGATTAGTTTCTTTTGTAGAAAAGATTGCTTTGTGTGCCTCATATTTTCTAGAAAAATACAAAAAGAATTGTTTTATCTTTCTCTTGTTTATGCTTGCGAAAATTGTTTGTTTTTTCATTTGCATGAGTGATTTAGAAAGATAGGTCTTTTTGACATTGTAGCAAAAATCAGTTTTGCATGCACATTAGAGGCTTAGTTTTCTCTCTGTCATTTTCAGAAACTTTAGAATGCTGGTTTGAAAGAGTTTTTGTGTTTGAAAGGACTTCCTTTGCATTTCTTTATTGGATCTTGTTTTTTTATTAAAAACAACTTTATTTTGGTATACTGTTGAAAAGAAAAGAAAAAGGTTTCTTCCTTACCCTAGTTAGCTCTCATCGAAGTCAAAAAGTGCACCTACATCTAGATGAATTTGCATTATTGGAGATAACATTCCACAAACATTCACCTAATCATCCAGATAAAATTAACGGTAGCTTTAGGTCTAAAATTCTATAGAAATTTGAGTGATAGGTTAGTGATGTGTTCAGGCGTTGTTAGGCATAGGATCTATCATTATTTGTTCGCACTACAACTCAAGACTCGCGCGGTTCTTCCACTTACCATCGGTATATAAAACGGCCTTTCACATACCCATGAGGGATATAGAAAGGTACTTCATGTACTCAATTAGATATCGAAAGGCCCCTTGTGAACGGTTGTGCATTAGACAACACTACTACCAATTTGAGCTCCCACGTACCTTGAGTATATCAGGAGACCCTACTAGGATACCTTGACCATATGAGAAAATCCCTTTGTTCGTCTTGTGTGGGGCAATACATCGAAAACAACATTCAGGGAGACTACTAGGCACGTACCCCTAAGGTATATCACGAATTCCACCTACTTGAAAATCCTAGTGAGAGACCGGATATTCTAAACTCAACCTATCATTTAAGTCTTCTTACGACCTTTAGCTCTACATAGGCTTTGCTTGTGTGTTTTTCTCCTTTTTTGACCTAGATTAGGTAACTTTGGCCACCACCATGACTGAGCAGCTTGCGAGACGTCAATCTCATAGATTGCAAGGGTTTATCTCCTGACTCTCCTCCTACCATGGAAGGAGAAGAAGGAGAAACCATGGAACAACTGGCTTCTGCTAATGTTCCTGTAGGAACTTCCTTAGCTAGTGAAACTAGAGAAGATTTCACTATTTACACAAATCCTTTGGTTCAAATCCCTCTTGTAGCTGATGCTTCTATGCATTCACCGTTGTAAGGCCATGTCGATAGTCCTACTCCACTAGATTATGGCTCGGATGCTCCTTCCTTTTTGGAGGACTTCTATGGGCCAAGCTATTGCTGAATTCGGGGTTATTACACCTTCATCAGGGAATCCTCCTTTGGGAGAGGAGGAACAGAGAAGAATTAATGCATCTCTCGATGAAGCTCATCACTTTTTAGAGAGAATAGAAAGAATCATTCCTCTACCTGTGTCTCATTATGAAACTGTATCGGCTCGTTTGCCCCGTAATATAGATCCTTGGCCTTTATCCAACCTATGGTGATACTTCTCACAACCCATGGCCTGAAGGATATCATTCACTAGCTCAATTGATAGCTCCTATTGAAGAAATTCCATTTCAAGGCAACCCAAGCCCAAATCACAACCCTACCATTTCACATCTTGGACCCATTATTAGACCTTCCATACCTATCATGGTTGGGGGGGATTCCTCAAATCAAGCAATGTTAGTAACTTCTCACACCGGGGGCCAACCCCCAGTGTGAGTTACGTCATTTGTTAGTGGAATTATTGCTAGTTCAGGACAAGTTGCAGCTGTAGCATAACCTGCAGTAGTCATCCCTCCTACTAATACCAATGTGGTTCCCCCCCATCTAGTTCATGCCAACCCTTAGGGGTGCAAACTGTCAATAACCCATCTTCTTGGCGATATACTTATCCATGAGCTTAGTCAGCTATGGTTAATCAAGTTTACCAACAACAACTGCCGTTGGCTATTTATCCTAGAATGCCCTACCCTAGGAATGATTTTGTACCTTGGGGACAACCAAATTGGTAAAATGTCCCATCATATGGAGTAGCTTTTATTGATACTGTTGGAGGATATGGTGGAACCCCCCATTGAAGACCACCATGAGGACCTAGAGGATCTAGAGGACCCAAAGGACCTAGAGGATCTAGAGGACCCAAAGGACCTAGAGGTCCTGGAGGTCCTGGATGGCCTAGAGGGCCTGGTGGACCTTTTAGAGGACCACCACCTAGAGGACCACTAACACCACCCCCTAGAGGACCACCACCACTACAACCATCGCCTTCTGGAGGACCCCCTCCCTCGAGAGGCCCACCTCCCCATGGAAATTATGGAAATAAACAACCTTTTCAACAAACTTCAAGGGCATCATCCATACCCATATATCAATCAACATATGGTCCCACTGGTCAGCAAATTCCATATCAGTACTACCAGTATCCGCAACCAAATAAACAACTACCATTTTTGGATACATTATATTTTCCAGACTTGTCGAGATTAATAAATGGCCCGATCCATCATGACCCCTCTTGGTCTGCTGTTCCTGTAAAGATGCCTTCAAATATACCCAAGTTTGATGGTAAACCTAGTGAAGATAAAAAAACCATGTCATGACATTTCACTTATGGTGTTCATCAAATTATTTGATGGACGGTTCAATCTGTTTAAGGATTTTTCAAAGAACCCTCACTGGTATTGCTGCAAAGTGGTATATCGAGTTACCACAACACTCTTTTTGGGACTTCAATGTTTTAGTAATGGCATTTTAACACACTTTCAATTTCCAATCCGATATGAAATAGGTACAGACCTTTTGACTTCGCTTCGACAAAATACATCAACTCACATCTCTGATCATATCCGTGAATGGAGATGAAGATGAAGGCTAATTAAGGCCTCCATTCCTGATCAATTGCTTGCTGATTGTTTTACAAAGTCTTTACTTCCACCTATTGCTAGAGTTGTTTCCATGGGAAGCGTTGTTACCGAGGAGAAAGCTATTAGCTGCACTCAGTACTTAGACTTGGTTTACTCTCAGTCAGGTACTCTGTATGATATGATTCCCCATGCTCCTCAAACTACAACTGATCCATCAAGACCTACACCTGAACCACCTGCTAATGGCATCCTTGGATTAGTTCAAATGCAAATGACAACAAAATATTCTAAGAAACAAAATCAAGCCACCACTCGGTTAAATCAACCAGCACCATCTACCAAATCTGTACCCTCTCCTGTTTCTTCCACTGAAGTAAACGCGATCCAATCAAATGAATCTTCCAGCGGAAAGAAGAAAGACAAAACTAAATCTAAAAAACTTGAGAACCAACAGGAAGGAAACAAAACACAAAATTAAGATGTTGATTCAAAAGGTAAGTGAAAGCTAAAATTTCCTTGTTTAATCTGTGGAGGTGACCATTTTACAAAAGAAAGTCCTCATTGTGAGGAAGTTAGTAAGTTTTTGAAAGCTTCACCCACCCTAGTAGTCTTGAAAGACCCTTTCCCTTCCCAACAACAGTTAATTGATCATAAGTCCTTAAACAAAACTTCTTCCTCCACCGATGAAGTTCGCATGATTTCTAGTGAAACGATTAATTTAAATACAAGAGCATACAGTTATGACCCTCCTCTGGAAAAGAAACCTGGCGATATTCCATCTGAAAAAACCTCAACTTCCACACCTCCTCCTAATAATGGTCTTCATATTGAAAAACCTATACCATAATCGATTTTCCGTCCACTAATGGATACTCTACGTAAGTCCATAATCAAACCTAATGCTCATGCCACCCAATATTATAATATTGTTGAAGATTCGGCCTAGGCACCCTACACTATGTCGGCTTTAGAGGTGCTTCAAAATTTCCCAACTCAATGGAAAAACTTGCTTACTGCCCTTAGAGCTATGGATCCTGAGAATAGTAATATCATCACTTTCAAAATGGATGATTTCAAGACGAGACTCTCACATCAGTTAGCTTTCCATATCGCTACCAAGATTGTTGGAAATCCTATCCGTCGTACCATTTTGGACGAGGGTGCCTCTACATCAGTTATGAATTTATCTTACTGGAGAGCCATTGGTTCTCCAAAAATCAACCATTCACCTACCACTCTTAAGGATTTTGATGGTCACGGATTTCAACCCTATGGATTACTTCCCACCATCCATGTTGAACTGGGGGGCAAGTCAGTCTCCATTAATATTGAAGTTTTCAATGCTCCTTTGGATTACAACTTACTCCTATTTCATAACTGGTTTTATGCTATGCAAGCCGTATCCTCGACCATTTTTTAGATCATCCAGTTCCCATTCCAAGGAAAGATTGTTACTATTGATCAGTTATATTTCATCACACCTATTTCCATTACATATGATGCAAATAGCGTTCCTCTCCTGAATACCCCATAGTATAAGGACATTGGAGTAGGTCTTATCAAAGATTCTTCACTAATGGGATTCTTTCCCTCATTTGATCCTCCTCCTTCTTCGCAAACTGCATCCATTAACATGATTTCTACCTCTCATATAGACAAAGGAAAAGCAATTGCTGATGAATGAACATCCTTTTCCCCTTTTGAGGAAATTTACAATGCAATCCAAGCTACCAGCGATTCCCCCACCAATGACCGCTTGTTGGTGGCCTTAGACCGCTATCACATGCCATACTGGCTCGAAAACCCCTCCCCATCTCTATATTATATTTCACACACACTTCCTACGGATGAATCTATTATGGAAGTTATGTTGTTAGACAAGATGCCTTGGGAATATTATCACCACAGATCTTATTTCCTTCCCCATTTCATGAAGACTTCACTTAGTGAACGTCTCACATAGCACATGCGATCGTGGGATATTAAAGAATACCCTTAATTTCAAAATATATTGACCCAAAATATTTTTGTTGAAACCCCCTCCCAATACTTAAAACTTCCTCCCCACCCCATTTTATACCTCAATCCTTATAAACCACCCTACCCACCCCGACCTTAAACCCCTCATCCCCCCAATACCTGCAATATATTGGTTTTATTTTTTATAATTTTAAAACCCACAATATGAACTAACGTGATAGGATATTGGTAAACATGTGAAGACCCTGTGCCCAATTTCCATATGGTAGAAGACCACTTCACCTCTAGTGTTTCATCTAATATAGTCCTCAACCCTTAGTCTTTGATCCTCACTCGTAGTGTCGATTCTGAAGGAAAATTATGCAACATTACAAAAACTATGCCTGTAGACATATTAGTGAAACATAATGTTTCAGAAAACATTTTCATTGGACAGAACTCTTCACCTGAAGAGGTTAAAACATACACTACCCTTTTTAAGGAATTTAGAGATGTCTTCGCATGGACATATGAATAAATTCCAGGGATTGATCCCTCTATCGTTGTTCATGAAATCAAAAATTACCCTGATGCAAGGCCCGTCCATCAGAAACTTCGACAGGTCCATCCAAGAAAAGTAGTTGCTATTAAAGAAGAAGTTGAGAAACTTCTCAGGGCAGATTTCATTTACCCCGTACCATTTATTGAATGGGTATCCAACATAGTACCTGTGAACAAAAAACATGGTACTATTAGAGTTTGTATCGATTTTAGGCATTTGAATCGAGCTTGTCCCAAAGACAACTTTCCCACTCCCTATATCGATTAAATAATTGTTAATTGTGCCAGAAGCGTTATTTTTTCCTTTATGGATGGCTTCTCCGGCTAGAATCATATTGAGATTCTCCTGTCATATCAACACAAGATGGCATTCATTTTCCCTTGGGGAAATTTTTCTTGCCGTAAACTGCCTTTCGATTTAAAGAACACTGGCAGGAAATTCCAACCTTCCATGTCATATTCTTTTCATGACATTAAACATGTTGTGGAACCCTATCTTGACGACCTACTTACTCAATCCAAACAACGGGATATTCATGTTGATCATCTGAGAGCTGTGTTTCTTCAATGTCGTCATTTTAATATTCGTCTAAACCCCCATATATGTGTTTTCTTTGTAGAATTTGGCTGACTCCTTGGTTTTATTGTTTCCAAAGATGGAATCCATATAGATCCCTTGAAAATTGAAGCTATCTTAGCCCTATCATCTCCCACGAACGTAACTGAACTCCAAAGTTTGCAAGGGAAGGGAAACTTTCTACATCATTTCATCTGCAATTATACAAAAAGGACACATGGTTTCATGAGGTTGCTCAAGAAAGATACCCCATTTTTTTGGGATGATTTCACGCAACGCGTGTTTGATAATCTTAAAAATGCACTTACCCATGCACCAGTGTTGCAACCACCAAATTATGCTGAGGACTATTCCTTGTATGTGGTTGCATCCTTGTCTACTATAGGCATGGTCCTTATTCAAACAGATGAACACGACCAAGAACATGTGATTTATTATGCTAGTAAGAGTCTTCTTGACTCTGAAACTTGATACTCACATGTGGAGAAACTTGCTCTGGCCACGGTCATCGTCGTCCAGAAGTTCCGTCATTATATTTTTCTCCACACCACCACTGTTTACACAGATTCCAACCCCATGTACTACGTTCTTACACATCAAGTGCTTGGTGGAAAATACTCATGTTGGATCATGATTCTCCAAGCGTTCGAGCTAGAATTCACCAAAAATACTTCCAAGAATTCCCTCATTTTTGCAGAGCTTATATGTGATCTTCCCCGTACTACTGAAACTATAGAGCCCTTTGATTCATTACCCAATGAATCATTTTTTTTCATTAGTATGACTGATCCATGGTATAGAGATATCATTTTGTATCTCCAGACCTTACGATACCATCCTACTATCTCTCGAGACGAACGTCGTGCATTCGCCACCAGGACAAAATCTATCTTATTCTGAATGATACCCTATATCACCGTGGTGTTGACTCTATCTAACGATGTTGCCTTACACATGAAGAGGATGAAATTGTTTTGAATGATTTCCATGCTAGAGCTTGTGGCGGTCATCTCTCTGGGTTGGATGCTGCCCAAAAAATATTGCGTGCAAGGTACTTATGGCCTTCTATTTTCAAAGATTGTATTGAAATAGTCAAGAAATTCCCACCATGTCAAATGTTTACTCCCAAGAAACGCACACATCCAACTTCGCTTCATCCCGTTGTAGTAGTTGGCCCCTTTGCAAAATGGGGCATAGACTTTGAGCACTGTAGGCCTACCTCAGCTAGGGGGAATGGCTACATTATCGTGGCTATGGACTATTTTACAAAATGGGCGAAGGAAATGCCCACATATGTTGAATATGGTAGTACTGCTGCATTATTCTTATTTAACCATATCATTGCAAGATTCAGGATTCCTAGGGGCATTGTGACCGACCATGGGTCACATTTTCAAAAAAAGATGAGGCATAGCTTAGTGAAAAATTATGGTTTCGTCATGATAAACCTACACCATACTATCCTCATGCCAATGGCAAGGTTGAGGCAATAAATAAATTATTGAAAACAATTCTTCAGCGGATGGTAGGGAAAGCCAATTCAAACTGGCATTTATAGCTCTTCTCTTCACTCTGGGTCTATAGGACTACTATCAAAACTTCCACTGATTTTACACCCTTCCAACTAGTATACGGACGGGAAGCTACTCTCCCAATAGAATGTGAAATCCATTATTTAAAACTTTTTGTGGAACTATTACCTAACACCACCATAGGAGAAGAAAGATTCATGTATCTGAACAAACTTGATGAAACTCGACGTGATGTTGCCTTAGCTAGTGAGGCACATAAACAAATAATGAAATTCCAATATGACAGGATTGTCCAACCTCGTTCCTTCAATGGAGATCTGGTTTTGACCTATGACTAGAAGCATGACAAGCTCGGGGCTAGAAAATTTGAGTCTATGTGGCATGGGCCCTATATTGTCAGTCAAGTTTTAGAGAAGGGGGCATATGAATTGGTTGATTACAATGGGATACCTTTGGGAGAGCCCTGAAACGGGCTCTACCTCAAAAGATACTATGCCTAGGTAATCTAGCATAGAGTCTTTGTAAATATTGTTTATAGTTTTTTGTGTGTCTTAAGCTTTGAGAGGTGTATCTTTTGTGTGATTTAAAATGTGTTTTTTCATAAAACCCTACTTTTGCACGTCTTTTTTCTAATGGACAGATGAATTCCTTCATTGGTTTTGCTGATGGTGCTCATCGATATACACTTAACCTTGCATCAGCATCTTGATTAATATACTCTCCTACAAGTGAGATGGTGAGTTCATGGGGTATTCTTTTAGGTCCCTCCACCAACAATCTGGTAGAATATCATGCCGTAATAGGATTGTTGACAGAATCCCTAGCTAATGATGTAAGGGAAATTAGGGTTTACCTAGACTCTGAACTAGTTGTTCAACATCTTAACCGAGTCTACACCATTCAAAATCCCTTGCTTCTTCATACTTTCAAAAGATTTAGGTTGTTAGAGAGGTATTTTGAGCAAGTTACATATCATCACATCTCAAGACACTTAAATGTTGTGGCAGATTCCCTAGCTAACTATGTCTTGGATTAGCATATTGCTCATACTTGAAAAGTCCATTTGAAAACATAAAAAACATGTGTAAATTCATAAGTAGATAAATCATTCCACACATCATTTTTTCCACACACAACTGTATATATAAATTTTTGTCGTATATATAAAAGTTGTAGCACCGAGATACAAAATTTGGGCTGAAGCATCTCTAGCTTTCAGTGCCTGTTCAGGACCATAAAAAGTTCAGAATACATGTACATAGGGAAAAATATGAAGCTTCGAAGATTTCAGTAATACATATAAAAAAAATGAAGATCAAGGAAGACTAATCCTCATGGTGCTCATGGTAGCACACAATGGCTTGGGCCACTCTGCGAAGTAGTCCGAAAAACCATCCGGAGACGCTTAGGGTATGGCCTTAATAACTCCTGGGAACCTCATCAGTGGTCATGTCAAGGATACCCATAGTCAAGTTCTGTAGGTTCTCCTCAATATATTTGCGCTCTTCCTCGGCTTCAGAGTGGTACACCATCATATCTCGGGTACCTGCTCGCTTAGCAATAGGTGACATCCTAGCTAGATGGACAGATCCAATGTCTGCATGAAAAACAATTTTATCTCAGTACTACAGAAAATAAAAAATGAAATAAATATAAAATTTCAAAAAACGTAAGTGGATGTCTTCTTACCTCAGCTATCCCACACTTCCCCCTCAAGTAAGACTAGCTCTGGGTCATTTCAGAAGTCTTCCCTCTCATAGGCATAATCCTCCACCATAAGTAGTTGGTTTCTCAACCAGCGAAAGAACCTGAAATCGTAAGTGACTTTAGGTCCTCCACCTCTAAGGAAAGGCATAGCTGTCACCCATGCAAGCATCCTTGAATCCTCAGTATCTAGTTTGGTAATAGTCACTTGAGGCCACATGTGAGGTACCCACTATAATATAAAAGACACCACCATTGCTCTGTAACCAAACTGATTTAGTGTCCCTCTTTTGCACTTGTTTAGTTGACTCTTCAGACATGCCAACATGCCTTCACACCAGTTGAAGACAGTGGGCTCCATGCACTGCAAAGCATATAACATGTGAGATCTACTAGTAAGGTGGGAAGCCCTAGTACCTACCACCTTGCCAATAGTATATACCACTGTCCTCAAGGGGTGATCCATTATAGATTTGATCTTTAGCTTTCCCGATTGGGACTCAGTACCCAATGAGCAATGATGATCAATGATGTCATCCAAAGATCCTTCTCCCCCTTGTGCTCCAGATAGAACCACAAGGCTTCAGCTCATAGATAAACCGATCAAAAAAATAAATATCCTCTATATCTATAGGCAGGATGTGGAATCCTAACACAAAAGGTTATATTCTATTATGTACTCTAGCAACCCGACATGTGATTTCATTCCTCGGATCCAGAAATAGTTAATAATCCCACAGTTCTGTAAATCCTCAATGGTGGCTGGGTCATTTACCGCTTGGGTGTCTGGGACTTCATGCTACCTTTCTTTCCAAATTACCATGATGAACCTATGACATGTAAAATTCATGATTAGTAAGTATATCATGGAAAAATAAAGAAATATAAATGATGTTATAAATTAAAAAGCAAGCTTAGAAACATGAAAACCAAGTTTAGTCGAGCCTGCTGGTAGTATAGCCTATGCCTTCCTCGGTAACGAAGTAAATAAATCTATCAAGAATAAATGCTTAAAGTTTGAACCATGGTTTGGCTTAGGTGGGTCTTTATCTTTCATTAAGGACCAATACCTGTGGTACGAGACCTGGGTAGCTTCCTGACTAGTTTTATTGGGGGTCTACCGAATGCAGACCTTCCAGACTGATTTGGTCTTCCTTTGTCTTTGTATGGAATGATGATAGTTATATGGGCTTCCTCTATAATTAGTAAGAGAAGTGGGTATTATTTTATATAATAATATGGTCTGTTCTTTGAACTAAAAAATGCAAGAAGAGCAGTCTATTCCTAAAAATAAATTCGTAGTAAAGGCTATCTAAGAGAACTCTCTCTTTCAGTCAGTAAGTTGTCAGTGCTTTTCTTCTTTCTCTTCATGCGGCACGGTTGGATTTCGTGCAAAGAGCACCGTGGTGATCCTTCCCTTGGCATGTAGAGTATCAGGCGCCTGTCTTTTGTGGACAGAGCGTCGATGACGCTCCTGTCCCAGCATGACATAGCGTCATCGAGGACGCATACCAATGGCCAAAAAAACCTAAAAAGAAGGAAATTTTTTCCTATATTTTAGCTAAATACCTCTGTTGGAATGCTAAATAATCTACCCTATCTTTGCAAAAGAATATCTACCCTATATATTGTCTTTTAAACCATTAAAAACATTTTAGGAGTTTGAATTAAACAATGCAAAAGAATCAAAATGGAATTTATTGAACATGAAAAGAGGATATGATCAAATACTTACCTCTTCTATGGATAATGAAGCAACAATGAAGTGGAATTCCTTTTCCAAATCACCGGAGGAACTCTTTCTCTCAAAGCCAACTTCCAAAAACTCACCAAATGGTAAAAATAACTTACCTACCCTTTCTATTTATAGAATGTTTGGAGTTTTCAAATATGCATTGTAATTTATTTAATTTTGAAATCCAAATTATTTTGGTAAAAGTGGGTTTTTATTTTTTACTTTCTATAGTTTTGAAAAAATGGCTTTTAATGGTATTTTTTGAGTTTTTTCAGGTGAATGTTGGGTCATGGTTACGATTTAAGCTATTTTTGTCTTTTTTGAGCTTAGAGAAAAATTGAAAAAGTACTGAGTGTTGTTTACACTTTTTACATGCTCATTAAAATTCCAGTGGAAAGGTGTCGAGTATACTTTTTCACTTTTTCAGACTCGTAAAAATGGATTATGAAAGAGGAACCTAGTTCAGGATTTATATTTAAGCTCTTTTTAGTCTCCTCAAAACACAAAAATATTGCCAAGCGAACTTGTTGCGTTCACGCTTGTAAAATAATCAGAAGGTTATCTATTTTTCGGACTGATTGGCCTTATTTATGAAAAAGGACCTTTTGGAGTCTTCTTAGTCATTTCATACTCTCTAAACATGAAATGACAAATGATTTTTCTTTCATCGGACTCATAAAATTACACGATGAAAGACCCTATTTGGGAACAAACCCCTCCTTTCTCAGGTTCGTGAAAAATATGAGAATGGACTCATCACTTGATGATCTTCAACGAGTGTTTGTTACCCTATTTGGACTCATAAAAATGAAAATAGGCACTCACCTTTTGAGGTGGGGAAATTAAAGGAAAGTGGAATGTTTTTCATTTGTTTATATGGAAGTACCCTATAGTCCACCTTTGAACATGGCACATGTCTGCATTTGTAGATCTTGGGTTTTCAACTTGTCTCCGAGTCGATCCACTTTTGTGAGTCACCTAACTCCTTTGTGTCAATTCAAAGAATTCTCTGTCAAATTCCTTGCATTACACATGGTTCTATATTTGTTTAATTCGAAGCTGCCAAGTCATGTGTTGTGCCGCCAAATTGTTCAAAGGATGTCTCTCCTACAATCACAACTCATCAGTAACTTCACTTTTCCTTAAGAGTCAGTCATTGTCTAAGTTAGTCCATTACTTTGAATCAAATTTTGTTCCTATTTTTGTGTCACTGATGTGGGAATCATCATGGCCCTCCTGTGACAAGTCTATTCCTGTTGATTTCAAATCATTATCCAGGAATTAGACCTAGAAACCTAGACAGTACCTTGGGCCTGCATGCCTCAATAGTAGGTAACCTTGCTTTCGACATGAGTTTACATAATTTAATCTTGATTGAAAGATCTCATCGATTGTTCAAGTTCAAGTCCTTTATTCACATTCGATGGTATGTACTGAGGTACCTTAGGGATCATTGACATCAATGATGATCACCCTCGCAATTGTTAGCAGTTTACATCATTGATTGGTAATCGAGTGGTTTCTATCATGTTCAACATCAAGACATTGTAATCACATGGTTAGATCCATATCATTTGGACATCGTGATGAAGACCCTAAGTGGTTAGGTTTTCTCATCATTACCTATGCTTAGGTTGTGTTTGGAGATCAGTTACAGTCATGACATGGATCCACATTGTATGTTTGGTGGTTTTGTTTTATATCTAAAATTGAGAGGCATAGATCTACTTTGTATATCTAGTAACTATGTCCTATTTCTTGTATCAGTTATTCATGGATCTGTAGTGTATCATTGGTAGCCATAACATAGTCAGCATCATAGATCTACAGTGTATTGGTACGCAACTATGATTTGGTTGGATAAAGTTAGTTATCGATCCTATATGAGTTTGTCTCTCTTTGCCTTTGTATCAGACGGAAAGCTTGCAAACTATTTCACCTATAACCTTCTTCTAGATTCATACTTTGGGGGGCATTTTGTTGCACCTGAAAATATCACACTGCTTGTTAGTCTTCAGAAGAATTTCATGTTTCCTATTAACCTCCTAGAAATCCTAGTCTAGGTCACCTTGGACACTTTTTTCCCTGACCTAGAAGGGACGACGCTTCCTTATATTTTTTACAGAGCTTCAGCGACGCCTGCCTCATTTGAGCAAAAGGTGTCATTTTCCCTCTTTTTTGGAAAAAAATCTAGGTCGACGCTCTCAATTTGGCTAAGAGCGTCGGTGGTCAGTAAAAAGGAAAAAAAATATGTTTCTAGAAGCTTCCGTATGGAATCCTTCGTGGAATTAGTTCCTGTATGCTTGGGAGAGGTGGCATTCACCTCCCTTACCTATAGGGATCTCATTCTATCCTTTTGTCAAGTCATCCCATGGGTTCTAGGCCTATAAATGAAGCCTTCATGAGGAGAGTGTGGGAGGCCAGAAAAAGCATCCTTATGCTGGTAGTTTGAAGTTTGAATTAGAGGAAAAGTAGAGGTATCTTGTGTTTGGAGAGGTCTTCATAGTCATAGGAGATTGTAGACATTCTTGATTGAGATAGAAGCCATCGACATCAAAGCTTTTGGTTGTACTTCTTTCTCATCCATATATTAATACAAAGACATTTCCATTTCCTATATTTGATTGTAGTGTTTATGATTAAATATTATTGGATTCCTTGATCACCAATATGGATAGTTAGTTATCATGATTCTCTCATCTTTTTGTTTGTCGTGTGATCTCTTTTGCAGATATTGAACCATTGCAAGGAATTACTGGAGAGAAGATAAATGGATCCAAGGTTGAGGTATAATGCATTTTATGATAATTGATTTAATTATTCAAGGAAAGGATATGTTGTTGTGTCTTTTTGTTCTATAGTTGTGTCTTACATTACAGAGGAACAGGCAGTGTCTGCACTGGTTGAGAATTCCTATAAACAAGTTCCTCATACCCCTCTACTGGATAATTTTCCATAAGAAGCCAAACTGCTTCTATGAAAATGAAATGCCAGTCATAAGTGAATATGGGGACTACTACTTCTCACAGGAGGGAAAATACATCAGAATGTATGGATGTTCCCTAGCTCCATCCCTTCTTCCCATACATGCAATGGAATTTGTAGTTTAGAAGGAAGCTATGCGACAAGTATTCATAAATTGGATTGACAGCCACTTCCATGATCATAAAAAATCCTCATTTCCTCCATTTCCCTTCTGTATCAGAGCTTATAAATTTTCAAGAGTGAAAGGGGATGAATATTTTGTGAAGGATCTAGAAGTGTTCCATTTTGGGGGGAAGAGTTTTACGAGTAATGATAGAAGGAAGAAGGCCATTGAACATTGCGCATAGGTTAAGATACATTTTGAATACGCAGAATTCTAATACAAGGATGAAGAAGTGTTCAAAAGAACAAACAATATTACTGAACTAAACAAACACTTTGCTCAAAAGAGCAGTGCCAGTGCCTGCAATATTGTCAGTGCTACAATGGAGGCAAGGATTTAGAAACAAAAGGAAGAGGCTACAAATTTTCAAATAGTAGAAGAAGAGTAAAGGATGAAAGAAGAAGTTGAAAAGAAGAAAGCAAAGGAGGCCCAAAGGCTGCAAGAGGAAGAAGAAATATTACAGAAGGAAACATAAGAGAGCATACAAAGGGAATTTGAGGAAGAACAAAAAATAAAGGAAACACCATGAAGGGAAGCAGAAGAAGATATTAAGAGAAAAGAAGAAGAAGATAAGGTCAAGGAAGTTTTGGACAAAGAGGAAACCCAGAATGAGCTCACTAGCTCGTAGAACATGGACTTGGACCCTCCTGACACAATAGGTGAGACACTTATCGATGGCCACATCCTAATGAGTAACTCAAGCTCACCCCGTTCACTCTGTCAAAGCATCATACTTTGGCTTTCTTGGACACCATAATTTTTTATAATACTAGAAATACCATCATGACAAGGTCAGAGAAAAAATAAAAAAAGGGCACTCATTCTGATGTGGTCATTGTCATGGAGAGCACAATTATGGAAGGTACCCATAAAGAGACAAAATTCACAGACTCGGTAAACATAGCGCCTTCCTAGGGAAGTGTTGATAATGTCGATATATTAATGAATGACATGGAGATAAATAAAGAGAAGATGCTTAAATTGAAATATAATTTGGTGAAAATGTGAGGAGAAGGGATAGAATTGAAAAGGAAACTTGATGCCATTCTCTCTGAGAAGGAGAGGTTACTAAATGAATACAAAAATTTGGAAATATAAAAGGATGGATTGATTGTGCAGTTAATTATTATGGAAGGGGAAAGGAGTGGCTTTGAAGCTCAAATATTCCAGTTAGAGTAAAGAGAGTCGGCCGCAAACCAACTATTAGATTTTAAACATTAAGCTAGCATTTCATTAGGATATTTAACTGAGAGAACAACAAGCACAACAATCAAACACAAGAGAAAATGAACATAGTTTTTTTCCTTGGGGAAACCATAAATGGAGAAAACCCCGCAACTTCCTCAAAGATAGAATCAACACCAAAGTGAAACCCAAAAACAGTAAGATGATCTCCTGAAAGTAGTAACCTCTTTATTCCTTGCCCTAGTGTCTTTCTCTTCCTCAGCTATGCGCTACAACTAAGTGTGAGTGAGTGTGTGATAAATAGAGAGGCTAGCTCTCTATTTATACTAATTACTGGCTTGACTAAACCCAACTAGGGCCAAATTCACTAGGTGAGTCTAATAACCCTAGTGCCCCAGAACAACGGGGACTTTAACCCTTAGACAATAGGAGAGTTAACCACCTTGACTTGACATGAATTGTTTACATTATAGAAACTTCTCGATAGGAACATCGGGGTATGACATGACTCAAGTACATTACAAATACATCCTAGAATAAACACTGGGTTACAATACATAACAAATACAAGTGAATACATTCTGAAGTTACAATTACATCAACACTCCCTCTTAACTAGGAAGGTATTCTCTCAACACAATTTATCAACACAAGTATTCTTCTTTGTATCATGTGGATCATCATCGAGTCTTCATCATCTTCACCTTCAAGTCATATTTATATTCAAGTCACCTTCATCTTCAAGTCATCTTCACTCGGATCTAGATCATCACTCGATCTGGATGATCATCACTCAATCTGGATGATCATCACTAGATCTGGATTATCCCTCGATCTGGATAATATTTGGAGCATCATCTCTGGATATGGATCATCCCTCGATCTAGATCATCTCTGTTGGATCATCAACACTGAATATTCACGGGTGCTATCTCATGATTCTTCTCATCACAGGAAGTTCTACAAAGCCAACCCTTTTTCATGTTGGTTGTAGGCCTACCCTCCATGCAGGTCTTTTCCGGCACTTATATCTGACCCTAAGTCAGAATGGCCCACCCAGCAGTTATATCTGATCATGTAGGAACCAATCCTATAATCATATCAGAAATGAAATGCCCAGCACTCACATCTGACCATGTGGGAACACCTCCCACAACCCTGTCAGAAAGGCCCAGCACTCACATCCGTTCAACCAATGATAAGAAAGGCCCAACACTTACACTTGGCCATGCGAGGAACCAATCCTCCATGCCAAAAGGATTTGCACTTACATCTGACAACCAATTTTAGAAAGGCTCAGCACTTATATTTGACCATGCAAGGAACCAATCCTTCATGCCGAAAGGGCTTTGCACTTACATCCATTCAACGAATGATCAGAAAGGCGTGCACTCACATCTGATCATGTAGGAACCGATCCTACAGTCTTATCAGAATGGAACCCAGTCCTAGACTGAGCTACCTGGTAACTGACCAGGTGCCTCCATTCCTAGAATGGCATTCAACACTTACTTCTGATCATGTAGGAACCAATCCTACAGTCACATCAGAATGGCTTAGCACTCACATTTGACATGGAAGGAACCAATCCTCTCACCATGACATAATGGCTCAGCCCTTACATCTGACCATGGAAGGAACCAATCCTCTCACCATGGAAGGAACTAATCCTCTCACCATGTCAGAATGGCTATGTGTCTCATCATTTTCTCTTGGAGGAAACCTCGATCTAGAGAACACCAAGATTATCCCTGAAGTACTCAAAATTCACCCTATCCAATGGCTTCATCAACACATCAGCTATCTATTCTCTGTCGCAACATACTGGATCTTCATTGCTCCCCTTTGCACCATATTCCTGATATAGTGATACTTGATCTTGATATGCTTCAACTTGTCATGGAACACTATATTCTCTGACAACTTCACGCAACTCTGGTTGTCACAATGTATACAAGTAGCATCCATCTGGAGATCAAATAAATCAAACAGTAGCTTCCACAGCCATATTTCCTCACAACTAGCTGAACAAGTTATGGCATACTCTACTTCAGCTGTATTTAGTGCCACACAGGATTGCTTCCTACTAAACCAAGAGATCACACCTGATCCCATACTAAAGCAACAACCTGAAGTGCTCTTCCTATCGATGGCACTGCTTGCCTAATCTGAATCAACATAACCCTCCAGGTTAATCTTCTGATTCGCCTCGTACTTGAGCCCATAATCAATTGTACCCCTCAGGTACCTCAGAATATGCTTTGCAGCAATCAAGTGAACATGTCTTCGATCTGTCAAGAACTGGCTCAAGGTGTTCATAGCAAAGCAAATGTCTGGTCTCATGTTTGTCAGGTACATCAAGGACCCAATCATCTAATGATACATCATAGCATCAATTGCTTTTGATGAAGTATCACTCAATAGCTTTAGGTTCGATGCCATAGGTGTGGTCATGGCCTTGTAGTCCATCATCCCAAACCTCTTCAGGATCTCTACTGCATACTTCCCTTGTCTGAGGGATATTTCATCCGCATTCTACCACACCTCCATACCTAGAAAATAATGCATCATACCCAAGTCCTTCATTTCAAACTCAACAGTAAGCTTTCTCTTCGTATCAGCAATCAACCCATCCATACCTGTTACAAACAGATCATCTACATATAGTAGGAGCATCATTGGGTTGCCATATTCAACCTTGTAGTAAAGGTTGGAATCTACTTTACTCTTAGTAAAGCCCAAATTGGATAGAAAGCTGTCAATTTTTTCGTACCATGTTTTGGGTGCCTGTTTCAACCCGTACAGGGCTTTCTTCAATCTACACACATGAGACTCCCTATCATGTGTCTCAAAACCGAGTGGATGTTCTACATACACTTCCTCTTCCACTACAGCATTCAAGAAAGCAGTCTTGACATCCATTTGGTGTATCTTCCATTTCATTACTGCAGCCAAAGAAAGTACCGATCTAATGGAAGTGTATCTGGTTACAGGTGCAAAGGTTTCTTCATAATCTATTCCTTCTTTCTAGGAGAAACCACAAGCCACAAATCTTGCCTTATATTTTNTTGTAGATCCATTTGGAAGTTACAACTGACTTCCCTTCTGGTCTTGGGACAACATCCCAAACATCATTCTTCATGATCGATTGATACTCTTCGATCATATAATCCTTCCATTCTTTCCGTTCTGCCGCTTCTTCATAGTTGGAAGGTTCTTTATTCATAACAGCACATAGTAAGGATACATATCCGGAGCAGGATTTGGTTCTCTTTCTTTCTCTGTGATTCTCTTCTGGAGCCCCATATCTTTTCGCACCTTGGATAATTTCTCAAACCCAAGTAGGTTTCCTCTTGTGAGGATTCTTCTCCTGAGGTGGATCTACAGGTCTTTGTGGTTCTTCAAATTCTCGATATTCTTCTTGATTTTCTTCATTCATGGTTGTATCATGAGTTCTAGGTGCTTCTTCTTCTTCAGTCTCTTCAGCAGGCCTCTTTCTGGATTTGTTGTAAGCTGTGTCTTCATCAAATGTTACATCCTTGTTGATGTCGATCTTCTTGTATCCTGGGAAGTATATTTTGTAAGCCTTCGAGCTTTCAGAGTATCCCATGAACATACCCTTCTTTCCTGAAGGATCTAGTTTTTTTCTCTTTTCTTTTGGAATGTGTATGTACACTGGACAGTTAGATATTCTGAGATGGATAACTTCTAGTTTCTTGCTGGAGAAGACTTCTTCAGGAGTCTTGTTCTCGATTAATCTAAGTGGAGTACAGTTCTGTACATACACCGTTGTTCTAGCAGCTTCTGCCCATAGATGCATAGGAAGATCCTGATCATGAAGAATTGCTCTTGCAGCTTCCATGATAGTTATATTCTTCCTTTCTGAAACCCCATTCTATTGTGGATTGTAAGGAGTGGACAACTCCCTCTGAATCCCTGATTCTTTGCATAAGTCTTTGAATTCATATGATGTGAATTCTTTGCCATTATCTGATCGAAAACTCTTGATCTTCTTTTCTGTGTGGTTCTCGATCAAGGATTTGAATTCCTTGAACTTCCTGAAAACTTCATCTTTTCTCTTCATGAAGTAAATCCATGTCTTCCTAGAAAAGTAATCAATGAAAGAAACATAGTATACATACCCGCTTAGTGAACTTGATGACATTGGTCCACAGGAGTGAATGATTTCTAAGATTCCTTTTTCCTTGCTCTCGCTACTTGGAAATGTCTTCTTTGTATTATTTCCTTTTGCACATCCTCTGCAGACCCCTTCATGGTTTGCTTGAATTTCTGGAATACCTTCAATATCTTTTCATGCAAGTGGTAGTGCTCTATAATGCACATGTACAAGCCTTCTATGCCAAATTTCATTTGGCTCTACTATGTCATGGACCATAGATTGTTCTGGATGGCCCTTCAGCTTGTATAAACCTCCTTCTTATTCTCCAATCACTATTGCATCATCAATAGTCTTTCATCTTGGCCACATGAGGACTTGGCCATCTACAAATGCAACCCTCATGCCTTTTGCATCCAATGTTGATATGGATAGAATATTATTCTTCATACCTAGTACAAACAAGACATACTTCATTTTTATAGACATTCCGGAGTCTAGATTGTAGGAGGACTCACCACTACCTTTTATGGGATTTTGGTAGTCATCCCCAAGCTTCACCTTATGGGATGAATTATATTTGGATAGTTTCTCAAAGGATTCTTTGAATCTTGTCATGTGCTTGGAATCCCCACTGTCAATAATCCGATCTTTGCTTCCATGAGTGACAGTTCTCGTGAGAGTGGAGATTAGAACATATTCATCTTCACTTCAAGAGTCTTCACGTTCTTGTTTTACTCTCTTCCTGGGAAGATCATCATCCTCAGCAGTGTGAACATGATGTCTTCTTTTGGAGCTCTTCTTCTTCTTGGATCCATTCTTATTCATGGGACAATTTATATCAAAGTTTCCTACTTCATCGCATGTATAACATCTGAGTTTGGATTAATCCCTTCTTGCAATGTTATGTTTCTGATGAGAATGCTTACCTTGGTGATGATGATTTTCCCTTCTTCCTTTCTTGGAGTGTACCAGGAGAGCTTGATCTTCACTTCCTATCTTTTCTTCTCAAGCTGATATTCGAGCTTCTTCTTGAGAACATTCTTCCCATAGTCTACTGAACTTGACCAACCTCTTTCTAGCACATATTCCTTGGATGAAAGAATCCCATGACCTAGGGAGGCCATTCAATGTTATCATCACAATTTCTGCATTCTCTACTTCTTCATATACTACTTACAGCTTTTCTTTGATCTGGGAGACCCTTGTGAAGTATGACTGGATGGTCTCCTCATTCTAGATCTTTACATTCTTCCATTGGTTCCTTAGAGTCATCTTTCGATTGATGTTCTTCCCTTCAAACAATTTTGTTAGGGCATCAAACATGGCTTTAGGTGTCTTAAGGGAGGACACCTATGGAATGAGGTGATCCTTAATAGAATCTACAATGATCCTATTTTCCATAACCAACCTCTTCTTATGTAAGGCCTTCGCCTCATCTCCCTTTGGAACTGGAACATCCTCATGGATGTAGGAGTCCAACTCATTTTCTTCTAGGACCAAGGAGATCCTATACTTCTAGGCTCAAAAGTTATCAGCTCCTTCAATATTTTCATTAATATTGGTATGATGAGACATATTAACTGAGAACCTCAAATGGAAATACAAAAGATTTATATCTTACCAAGTCAAGATGTCGGATCTGGATTTGGAGCTGAAATCCTACAGTGCTAATTCAAGAGTAGATTAGGGTTTTTCTTTTCTGGAGTTATGTCCAACCGAATGCTTTGAATTTGATCCCTAACTTTGATTTTGGGGAGGATATCAATCCAGGCCTGGGATCACTGAAAAATTGCACTTCTGTGAAAAGCCCTAATTTCCGGCAGTAGTCTCGGGTCCAAAACTAAAAAACCTCATAATTGGATTCTTCTTCGACAGAAATATGTGCCCTAGGGAGGAGAGTTATTCCACCCTACTTTTGCTGAAAATATGTGGAGAGAGATCCACAAAATAGGAATCCCTAGTTCCCGCAGCTGCATAGTGTCTTATTCTCAGGTTAGATTTGATTCCATGTTATATTTTAAACATTAATCTAGCATTTCATTAGGATCGTTAACTGAGAGAACAACAAGCATAGAAATCAAACACAAGAGACAATGAACACAGTGTTTTTCCTCGAGGAAACCATAAATGGAGAAAACCCCGCAACTTCCTCAGAGATAGAATCAGCACCAAACTGAAACCCAAAAATACTAAGATGATCTCCTGAAAGCAGTAAGCTCTTTCTTCCTTGCCCTGGTGTCTTTCTCTTCCTCAGCTATGCGCTACAACTAAGTGTGAGTGAGTGTGTGATAAATAGAGAGGCTAGCTCTCTATTTATACTAATTGCTGACTTGACTAAACCCAACTAGGGTTAACTTCACTAGGTGAGTCTAATAACCCTAGTGCCCTAGAACTACGGGGACTTTAACCCTTAAACAATAGGAGAGTTAACCACCATGACTTGACATGACTTGTTTACATTATAGAAACTTCCTGATACGAACATCGGGGTATGACATGACTCAAGTACATTACAAATACATTCTAGAATAAACATCGGCTTACAATACATAAGAAATACAAGTGAATACATTTCGAAGTTACAATTACATCAACACTAACAGGTAAAAAAATTGAAATCTCAGGTGGTGGAATTGGTTAGGAAAAAGGAATATTTGGCAGAGCAACTAGAGCTTGTAGAGAATATTTGTGATAAAAAATGAAAGATTCGGGAACATATATATATCATCCTTAGGTGATAGCCATGGAGTCACTAGCATTAAGGAAAGGGATGTTGGATATTGCAGAAAAGGTTAAAATCCAGATGGCCTGGAGGGAAACCAATTCAAAATTCCCTGATCATCTACCCCAGAAGACAACAGAGGACCTGAAGTCAAAGATGGAACTTCTGGAGTTTTTTCAGGAAAGCTACTAGGAGGATAACTAATAAAATTCATAAGACCATAGAAAAGTGCCATGACATTTTCAAGAAAATCCATCAGGTCCGTGAGAAGTGTCACATACCTTTAGTTCTAAAGATAACTAAGCTTCCAAAAAAGGACCAACACATAGCACAACTGCAGTATGGGTTGAGGGAATATCTAGAGTATATCAGAAAAATGGATTCTTTCATAGAAGAAGACATTCATCACAGTGTGGGACAAGCTTCTATCAATGCATATTTCCCAGAATACATTTGCAAGGATATGGTAGACGGGGTGGGACATATAGAGACACAATTGTCAATTCATGAAGTAACTTTGAAATTATTGGAGCCTATCAACTATAAGGCCATAAATGAAGAATCTAATAAATGTGAAGGATATATTTCCAATGTGGAAGGGCCCACCTTATTTCTTGTTTTGAAAATCTTTTTGCATTTTTCTATGTAAGCACAAAATGACAAATTTTAGGAATTCCTAAGGTTAGGGTGAACAAAGAGTCACTGAAGGACAAAATATTGTTGTAATATAAATAGAGAAGGAAAGTAAAGATAGATTACTTTTCACTAGAATAATGCAAGTTGGACCATTTTGTAAGAGAACTATTTTTCTGCTAATAAGAAGGATCTGTTTCCTGGAATGTATGGAATTTTTAATGTGGAACTAATCCTTCTTGCATTCGTAACATATACTGTGATATCATTCTAACTTTCTTGAATTTCTTCATTGATGATGAATAATTTTACTTTCTATGCAAATGTTTATGTGTGAAATGAGTAATAAATTGTTCTATCATATCATAGCTATCTTTGGTATTCTCTCTGCTGTAAATGTGAATATTGTGTTGGAACAACTATATGTTAGACTTGTATGAACATTTCCAGTATATTACTCTTAATTCGAATTTGCTCCCTATAGGGATAGGATAGGATAGGACAATTAGTTTAGTTTAGGAATAAATAGATAATTGATAGGGCTAGAGTGGTAAGACGAGAGGTAAGAACCTGCAGATCACTAGTTTAGTTTCTATCTGTCAATTATATGCATTTAATTAGGCACTTGCATTTCACCCTTTAATCAGAAGAAAATCATATAAACAATGAAATGGGACGCAATCGGTAAAGAACTTAAACAAATCAATCTACGGTAGCCGGACTGTTAACCGAACAGATTCTACGCACCAAACGGTGGACGATATAGTTGGAATCACTTACCAGGGAGAATCCATACTATTGTTGCTAGGGAATTTCATGGAATCAATAGATTTGGTGCTATAAGGAGGGCCTCCAGTGCATGGTTAGAAAAGGAAATCCATTTGTGAAAAAATATTTTGCTAGAACCGCATATGAAACTATTTTCCTAGAATATTTTGTTCTTGAAACTGAAGAAAAAGTAAGGTTAAATTATGAAGAAGAAAACACATAACCTTTATACGTTGTCCTATTTGAAGAAATAGATCTTTTTCGGAGACATACATGATCTTACGTAAGGGAACTTGGAGGATTGAAATTAATTCCTGCATTACCTAGGAGGTGAGATCCCAAGAAATAAATCTCATACACATGAGATTCAGTGCTTGTAGAAAATTTGGAAGAATTATTATATTTATCTCTTCAAGAAATCACTGAACCCCTTGATCAGTTGGGACTTGAATGCCCCACATCTCAAGTATTTCCACATTCCACACCACATTATCCACCTTGAATTATGGTTGGAATTGCTCACCATCCTGCATTGAGAGCAAGAGGACCACCCAACCTGGCTACACCATTAAATGATTTACCTAAGCACCCCGAAAGAGTGTTACCAAAATTTGATCCCGAAAAAAGGGTATTTCTGCGGAAGACTCATTTAAAAATATTTTATCTTGCATTGTATCTTCTAAATGTTGAACATGAATATGTCATATGTAGATTGTTCCCTTATAGTTTTGAGCCTAGAGCGTCCTCGTGGTACTTTAATATCCAGGCTAGCTCAATAGTAAAATGGGATAGTTTCTAAAGGTTGGTCATAAGTAAATTTGGAAGCCAAAAAAATGTAGCCACACTCATGAAGGAATTGGTGTCTATGAGGATGGAGAAGAAAGAAAAGGTTCAAGATTTCAAGCAGAGGTTCACTACTATGTTAAATAGTTTTAGTGTTGCGATGAAACCAACTGAAGAATATTTGGTAGAGTGCTACACTATAGCACTGTATCCACCCATAGCAATGTTTGTTAAAATGGCAGTTAAGGTTACATTAGTATAAAATTACGAAGAATCCAAGAAGGTAGAGGATGCTCTAGATAGTATTGCAAAACATAATTTAGAACTGGAAGTAAAACCAATGACCAGTAAGAACCCTTTGCTATTATCTAGGCCCAAAGAAGAACCTTCAAATGAATTAGAAAATGTGGTCAAAATGGTACAAAAGTTATCCAATAAGATAGTAGACTTGGAGAAAGATAAGAGATCTTGTACATCAAGAAAACCATTCAAAACCTTCTACAAAAAAATGGAAGAAAGCGGACAGCCCCAACCACCTTTACTTAATTCTTCTATTTTGAATTTCAATGAAGTTGGAATGGATAAATTCTGTACTTTTCACCAAGAACATCACTTTGAGAAGAGTTACCCGCAATGGATTAATTCAATGAAACTAGTAATGAATAATTTATTAGATGCCCAGGGGACAAACCCAGAAGACCCAGAAGAAGATCAAGCAAATGAAAAAAAAAAACCAACTGAGGAAACCACAATGGTATTATGAGACTGGGCACCCACTTTAGGATTGATCGAGGAATAGCGGGATGAGGAAATCCAAGTATCATCGGTAAACATTACCACGAGGAGAAAAGGGACAGTATTGGATCAAAGTTTAGTGTTTCCTAAAGTGAAGATAGCAAAGGAAACTCTGAAGAGAAATCCCAAAAATGTAAAAGAAACAACCCCATTAATAAATAAATAGGTAAAAACTGTGGAAAACAAGCCAAAAAGTGGTAGGAAAAGAACGGAAGAATATAAGATGGGATATGATATTGTGGAGAATAATAATACGACTAAATAAAATATTTCTTTGTTCAAATTATGTAATCTTACCCAATAGAGAAAGAATTTATTGGAATCATTTAACCCACAACCAAACAACACCACAGAGGTTGTTGAATTAGAGACTGAGATAAACAAAGAAAGTATTGGTGGTAAATTGAAATCTCAAACTCTTCCTTTCCTGTTGACTTTTGAAATCTTCAATCACAATGTACATAATTGTTTGGTGGATTTTGGAGCTTCGTCTAATTTTATACCACTATCCATTTGCAATAAAATCAATGGGAAACCGATACCATCCCCGTCACAGATCATTCAACTAGATAGGTCTGTTGTTAAGGTTATAGGAGAAATGAAAGATGTGCTGATTAGATTGTCTGTAGGTCCAAGGGTATGCCAATTCATAGATATCATGGTGCTGGATATACCTGAATCTTATGGTTTGATATTGAGCAAGGAATGGTCTTCAAAACTTAATGGTTATTTTTTGACTGATTGGTCTCACCTATGGATTCCATACCAGAACAAGCATAATCAGATTAAGATACTAACATAACCTCATATGAAACAAAATGTAACTCAGTTGGAAGAGAAGAACAAACCAATAAATTTCTCATCTTCGGTTTTGGGAAATTACTTTTTATAACTTGAACGAGGGAACTATCAAGCATAAGAAGTCATTCATGGATCATATGCTCAGTTTGATCTCCTTCGATTCTCACGAGATGATGAAGTTGATTTTAACATAGTAAACTTAGTTAACTTAGGAGATACTACTAACCAAGTATATTTAGAGGATAAATTTTGTATTTTTTACTTCGATGATTCCAAAACACAAGAGGGATCAAGAGCCAATTGTGTTCTTATTGATCTTGAAAGAAATAAACATTACTCTCTTTTAGGCTAGAGTTTGAATGTACAAATAACATTGCAAAATATGAAGCTCTAGTCCAAGGCATGAAAAGAGACATTGAATTGAATGTGAAAAAATTGGAAGTTTTTGGTGATTACAAAATAGTTGTCAGACAAATAAGAGATAACATTCATTTTTTATCTCCACATGTTAAAGGGTACCAATCTGAGGTATGGAATTTGATATCACACTTCAATGTTTTTAATATAAATGCAATCCCTTGATTACAAAATGTTGCGGCTGATTTATTAGATATGTTTGCTTCTAAATTAGTGCCGACCAATAATAAGTGTTCTATTGAATTAATTTTCAGGCCATCGGTACCTGAAAACATTACAAATCTGAGGGCGTTCGATGATGGCGAACATATTATTGACTTTCTGATGAATAAAGAGGCTTTCAAAGAATCTATAATTGATGAAGAAGAACACCAATAAGATTTACAAAATAGATATATAGTCAAGGGAAATTTAATTCCAAAAGGAGTGAGAACCCTTGAAGGAATTTTTGATTTGAAAAGTAAATTAAGGAAACCAGCTAATGTTAAAACAAATAGCTTGTCAATGCAATATGAGCTGGTGAATTTAGGAACAAAATATGAGCCTAAGTGTGTCAATTTGGGAAAGTGTTGCTCACTTGGAGAAAGATGCAAGTTCATTAAATTGTTTCAACAATACAAGGATATATTCACATGGGCATATGAATATTTGAAGACTTATGATACACACATCATCCATCATGTAATTCCTATCAAAATAGGATAAATCCCTTTTTAGCAACAACTCAGAAAAATGAACCCTAAGTTGGATCCTTTTATCCAAAAGGAATTAAAGAAGCTACTAGACGCTAAGATTATCTTCAAGGTTTGACACTCTAAATGGCTTGCAAATCTAGTTCTGGTAAGGAATACATCAAGATAAATAAGACTATGTGTTGATTTCCGGAACTTGAACAAAGCATCAGACAAAGACAACTATCTGGTTCCACCAATGGAGCAAATTTTACAAATGGTATCATTATCGGAATTGATATTCCTACTATATGGATTTTCAATCAAGTGTTAGTGGCCGAGCAAGATCGATTAAAGACTACATTTCACACAAAGTGGGGAACATTCGCATATAGAAGAATTCCATTTGACCTAATTAATGTTGGAGCCACATTCTAGAGGGCCATGGATATCACATTCTGAGGTTTAGATGATGGTTACGTGGTCATATAATTAGATGATGTAACAATTTTCTCCAAGAAATGAGAGGACCATGATTTCCACTTAAAACTTAGTTTTTACCATTGCAGAAAATATGGTATATCTATGAACCCAAAGAAGAGTATTTTTGTTGTTCTTGAAGGAACAATTTTGGGTCACATCAACTCAAAAAATGGAATCTCGATAGATCCAAAGAGATTTGAGGCTGTAACTCAGATTCCCATTCCCCATAGTAAAAATTCTATGCAATCATTTATGCGCACAATTAATTTTGTTCGAAGATTTGTACTTGATTTCGCGCAAATTGTGAAACCTTTACAACAAATGGTAAAGAAAAGTGTGTAGTTTAAGTGGACCGACATTTATAAGGTTTCCTTTAAAGAGATAAAGAAAAAAATAGCTCATGCACTTTCTTTGAGAAGTACATATTTTGATAAGGACTGTCACGTCCCCACCCTTCTGCCGGCGAGAGGACACGCCTATAACACTAACTTTCCAGGTAATCTAGCCCCATGAACATAATATAAAATGGATTGAACTTAAAAATACATAGATACATAAATGATTATCAAACAGTGGAAGCAATTTCATTCATTCACAACATTTAACATGTTCATATTGATTTATAAAACAAACACAGTTGCAAGGATTTACACATAAGAATTCTTATCTTAGAAGAAGCTTTCTCCGCAACTGGCTACGTCATTGCAATGTTCCACCCAACCATATGGAAGTGGGCTCATCATTCACTCAGCAACACTGTCACCCTCGAGATGGGCATGATTCCACAAAGAATAAGGGGAAACTAGCAGGCTCACATGAAGCCAAGGATACACAAAAATCATCCAAGCCAACAAAGTTTGGTTTATCAGGATAACAGGGAGCTGGAAGGTTGGCTACTAAGCTAGTTAGTTCAATATAAGAGCTATGGACACCTACACCAGAACTAGCCTGGATTCTAAAACATCCCCACACACCCAACACAAGGAAGCATCTCCTTCTCCACTACATAGTACCTCGGGCTATTCATTCCCTTCTAGTGCTATTTAGGGGGTGTAAATAAGAAAGCCAACCCTCTAGCTCTGTCTATGAGGCTCCTGCACACACACTAGGTTTTTCAAGCAAGTTCAAACCCCATTTCCACACCCAAATATAGTTCAAAGGCCAATAAACAGTGTGCACACAACAACAATAGTTCTGGACTGAAGGAAAAACACCACAGGGGCCAAAATCAGGTATGGCAACTGGGTAGAAACAACTCAGGCTGAGCAACTCGAATTTGAGAGTCATTTATGGCCCTAACGTGGCCAAAAAAAGTTCAAAAGCACCCAAAATTAGTGGCTATGTTCTCCAACTCATTGGGAAACACTAAAAAATGAAATTCCCCACCGTGGGCATGTGGAAACAACACCAAAATGCCCAACAAACATCCCATCCACTAGAAGTTAACAAAAACACTTCATAGCCATGGTAAAAACATAGGAAACTGCAAAATCGTGAGTGGAAAATGCACCAGAAGCTCCAAAGACATGAGGAAAACCAACCCAATCCCCAGTATTACAAAAATGACCTCCCAACCATGGGAAAATGAAGCCAACAACTAAAAACGTGGAGTGAAAACACACACAGGAAGTTCTAGATTCTTGAGAGAGCTCACGTGAAGGAAAAATGGTGAGGAAAAATATGCCAACGTGAAAGCATGGTAGAATGGCCTACGTTTTTGGTTTTTTTTCCTTCCCAAGGAGTCAAAATGCATTTCCCAAAAACCGATGGCTTCTCTAATTCAAATTTGGCTTTTCATACCTTCCTCATCCCATGCAATAACCAACCCAACCAATTTCTAGCAGTAATAAATGATTGGGTGAATGAGACAAGAGAGGTAGTTGACAATTTGATGGGTTCTCCCTCTAACATTTGGATTTTCCCCATTGTCCCAAACATTTGAATATCCCCCCCCCCCTTATCCTTAGGAAATCATGCCCCTTCTCATTATGGTTGCATTGACATAGCTGGTTGTGGGTTTTTAATTAATTGCATATTTACATGATGATTTAAAAATCATAACATGCTTGGCTAGCAAAACATACCATGGGCACCTATTTAATCGCCAAAACGTAAAAATGATAATCCATGGTGGGGATTTTTCCTTTCGCTCCACACCATGATTGATTACAATATATACATCATATGCATTTAATGCAAATGGGCTCAAAACCGGGGTGTTACAAGGACTTTATCGTATACACCTTTTCTTAAGATAACTCTCTTGCAGCAGTGCTTACTCAGAAAGGAGATTTGGGAGATGAATATCTGATATCTTTCATGAGAACTAGGTTACAAGGGGCTGAATTGAATTACCCATCCATAGGTAAACAAGCATATGCAGTGTTCAAGGTGTTAAAACAATTTAGGCCATATATTTTGAAGAATAGAATGAAAATCATTGTAACTCATATGGTTGCCAGGTCTTTGTTCGTGCAGAAGGAATTGGGTGAGCGAAGAGGAAATTGGGTGACTGAACTACAGGAATATGAATTAAAATTCAAACCGACAACCATTATTAAAGGTCAAGGGTTGTGCAAATTTCTCGTGGAGAATCACGCCAATGAAGAACATGATTGGGAAATGAAGTTGAATTGAACCTAATTGAAGTATGTCCCATTTACACTACTCCTAAATCTTGGTACAAATATTTGGTGCATTATCTCTAGTATGGATATCTTCATGAACATTGGAACTCCAAGCATAGAAGGACACTTCTATTGAAGTCAGCTTCTTATCAAATAATTGATGGAGTACCTTTTATAAAAAATTATGATGGAGTTTTTCTTAGATGTCTGGAGAAAGAAGATGCATCTAAGTTGGTTAAATAATTGCATGATGCTCCTGCATGAGGACATTTTTCTGGGGACACCACAGATGATAAGATACTCAAATTTGGGTACTACTGTCCAACTCTCTTTAAGGATTCCCATTCATATGCAAGAGAGTGTGATGTATGCCAAAGGATTGGTGGCAGATTGTTGAAAGCAGCAGGACCGTTACAACTCATTATCATCTCAGAACTATTTGGGCAGTGGGGTATAGACATTATTGAAGATATTAACCCAAAATATTCGCTACAACACCAATATATCCTCATAGCTATGGACTATTTCACATGATGGGTGGAAGTAGTTCCTTTGCGAAAGGTGAATGAGGATGCAATCATCAATTTCCTACAGGAGAAAATCATAACCAGGTTTGAGGTTCCAATTTCTCTTTTTTTGACAATGCATATTATTTCTCATCTATCAAGTTAATTGAATTTTCTTGTGAAAAGGGAATCATACTGCATTATTCAGCCAATTATTATCCACAAGGAAACGGATTAGAAGAGTCGACAAATAAAAATGTCATTCAAGTTTTAAAGAAAATTGTTATTGAAAGTAAAAGGAATTGGAATATAACTCTCCTTAATGCATTATGGGAAGATAGGATTTCCCTGAAGCATTATGTTAGCTCTCCAAGAAACTCTTATAGGTTGCAGCTCGAAGATGCCTGGTAACTTCAATATTTTTAAATGGTTTACTCAATGGATCAAGCCAGATTACCAATAAGACCTCACTCACTCAAGACATGCATAATAATCAATCAAATAGACAAGGATTCTAACTATCAATGTTTAGAGGGTTTGTAATAAAGGTGAATAGATGAATAACTCACTATGCTGGCAGATTCACATAAGGCACTCACATATGAATGGCTGATCATAACAAGGAAAAGATACTTGTAATTCCAATTATCCACACAGAGATAGGATGACAGCTATATTGCATTAAGTAAATAGAATAAACATGAATGAAACATCCAAGCACAAGTACAGAACAGAAAGAAGATGAAAGATGAACATGTAATAGAAAAAGGGCTTGTATTAAGTGACAAAGAACATGGGAAGCTTGAATACAAAAGGTGTCTAAAAGTCTCTGAAGTTGAAACTTTTACAATGATTCTTTAATAATATTAAATAATCTTTAGAAATCAATTTCAAGATTGTCAAAATATGGATCTGATAACCTCTTTTCCTATCTTAAATCCGAATTTGTGAGGTGGATGGAAAATGCAGAAATTTCTAGAAATATGCTGCTATGATATTGACCTATATCTCTCAAATAAAAAAATATTTTGGTAAAATGAGAGATTTTTTGTATATTGGTTTGTTATGAGAAAAAAACTGTCTTAGTTCTTTGAGATTCATTTTTATTTTCTCAACACATGTATTTCAAAAACATGTGTTAAACAGGGAAATTCTGAGATCCGAAAATTAGGGCTCAGAAAAGGACTTGATTCTCCCAACATGCAATACCTGTAGGAAAGATGAGAGATTTATTGTTCTATAACATGTGAGGAACAAAAGCCTCTGAATTTTTTTCAAAATGATTCTCTAGTTTCTCAGAATCATCATTTGAAAATAATGACTTTTCACAGTAAAAACGCCAATTTTGGTGGCTTGGAGCGCCCTGAAATTTCGGTCTAAACTGGGGCTCAGAGATGGATTTGGTTCTCCAAATATATGACACCTATAGGAAAACTGAGAGATTTTATTTTTATTTGGTTTATTATGAGAAAAAACCTCTCTCATTTCTTTGATATTCGTTTTCATTTGCCCAACATTTGTATTTCAAAAACATGTGTCAAACAGGTTAATTTTGAGATCCAAAAATTAGGGCTCGGAGATGGATTTGATTCTCTGATTATGTGATACTTGTAGGAAAAATGAGATATTTAATTTTTCTATGACATGTCAGGCACAAAACCCTTTGAATGTTTCTCAAAATGATCCTCCAGTCGCCCAGGATCATCATTTGAAAATGATGACTTAGCACAGTAAAAATGCCACATTCCTAAAAACAATGCCTCATATTGTGGGGGACTTTTGAATACCTTCCTAAGCTCTAAATGCATATCTGAAGGTACCATTGGAAATATGAGGATGTCTAGTTTCCAATAGACTATTTGAGCATGTAAAAATGCCTCTCTGCGGCTAAGAAAATTGAGTTTTCCTAAAACATCCTCACCGTTTCCAATATTCTGTGCTTTCGGTGGCTAAAATAGCCCCGAATTTCATGCTTTATGGTATAGCTGATTTTACCACACATGGTAGATCACACATTTATGGCCTTCCCTATCCCTCTGTAAACTCTTTGGAACCCATGGACCATTTTTTTACCTTTTATGTTTCCAATATCATCCCTAAAAACACTCATTTTTTGCTGTACGCGACTTTTAAACCCTTTCTCGCGTATACACATGGATATAACCATAAAACCTGTTACATCGGGATGTGTGAAAAAGGCCAAATATTTTTGGAGTTTTCATTGATGTGGATCCGAGTCACTTGTCTCCTAGCCTTCCATATTCCTTGAGATCTCTCAGATTCGACCTTCCATTACCCCAATGAAGCACTATATAAGGAACCCTTTGGATACATTGAAGGGAGAGAATTGAAGAGCAAGAAAACTATAGTCCATTGTTGCCGTAGCTTGCTTATACTTGATTTTGCATCCCTTTATCCCTTGGAGAACTTGGTGTTATTCCAAATCTTTCCTTTGCTTGTGATCTTGCTATCAAGAGATGGAGGACTGAGGTGGTAGAGGCCCAAGTGGAGGACTCAGTTTCTCCAGTTCGCAGACGTGCCAACAGAGGTTGTCACTTATGTAATATCTGATTTATATTAATAGAAATATATTTTCTTATCCAATGATGTTGATTTAAATAAATATTGAATCCATGGATGCTTTTAATTGATTATACATTGTTGATTATATATGCTAGAGTAGGTCGAACACCATTATATAGCATGCTTGTCTTGTTTGTTGTTGTTGAGAGAGAAAATTGTTAACGCAAGTGGGATTGGAAAAATATCAATGGGGATCTACATCAACTATCAAAAATAAGGTATGTTTCGAGATCCTTTAGTGTTGATGTTTTATTTCTCTTGCATATTTGGAAGGGATTGATTTATGCGGTTTCCCTGTCTGTTGTGGTACACCCCAAGCCATAGGAAGTTTTCTCCGTAACAGAATTGGTGACTCTATTGGGGATGTTCCTTATTTTTCTTTCGGGTTGGGGGCACAATGTGTTTGATATTATTGACTTGCTCTTTGTTTCTCCCCATTTATGTGTTGTGTTTTATAGTATGTTCATCCATTGACACTCCCCTTTATTGGTTTGACCCTTGTCCTGCTTTTTACCACTGCCTTCTCTGTATACGCAGGTTTTTGACCAAACGTTGTGTACATACATGGATTTTTGGCCAAAATTCACATATACATGCATGTTTTTGGTCAAAATCCATGTATACATGCAGCTTTTTGGCCAAAAGTTGCTTACATACGCAATTGTTCTTTAAACAGTCACGTACATCCTCCCTTTTGGTGAGTTTGATGTTGTGGGAAGTTGTTGAGTGGGTTGTGAGTGTGGTTGGGTCTTATTGGGTTCTGATGTTGTCTGTTGGATGATTCTTTTGTGACCAGAGACTGCTTTTTCATTGATTTTTCTTTGAAAGTATTTTTAGTCATTTATCCTTTTTATTTTTCCATTAGTGCATTACTCTTTTTTGTCTTGATGTCATGCTGGGATTTTGTTTTACACTTGCTGCAGAGAATGGGAGTTTTAGATTAATTTTATTCACATTTTTCATTCTTTTATGTTGAAAAATACAAAATAGTTGCACTCTTAGTTGCATCTTAGATATGGATTTGAGGAGGTACTTGCATTGGATTCCTTGGATGAGAGTTGTGTTTAGTCTTTCATATAGGAATGATTGCATTTAGATTTGAAGGAATATATACTTATGCATCTCATGTAGTGGCATACCCTGTTTTTCATTCTACAAGATTGCAATTGGAATTGCTTGTTAGGTGTGCACTTTTATTTCACTACTGAGTCTTCATATCACTAGTTGCATGACCATTTCCTTTTGATTAATCACAGCCAATTAAAATCAACACATAATAAAATGAATTACACTCTTTTCTCTTTTAGGGTTCACAAACAAGATTAGGATTTAGAGTCTTGGAATAGTTCATTGTGAGTCAATTCTCCAAGACCACTAAACAAAAACAAATAGGTGTCTGTCCAGGTGAGAGTGTGAAATTCCTTTATATAATTAGTGTTCTTAGGATCCTCCTCTTACACGGGAGTTAAGCACGAGGTAGTGTGAGTGGTTATTGATTGGGATGACCCCTGGTCATAACTGAGTAGCACCGGAGATATTTCTAGGATTGGATTCGTACCTGGGGACTCTTTCAAGAGTTTCGAAATTTGATACCGTGCCCATATGGTCGATCCCGCCTGTGACTTTCTGCTTGAGCATTGGTTATATTGGGGTGACCTTAGTTTCTTTACCTAGGTATCACAGGGGGTACTTGCAGAGGTTATTTTGTAGGTGTCCTAGCCAGGTAGAGGTTGGACAGCACAGTCGGTATATGCATTGAAGCTGAGGGCCACTATAATTGGTTACGTACCTCCAGTTGTAGTGTATGGGAGTTTCGATCCTCTCCTAGGCGAGACATACCTACTACATTCAGGAGATCACATATCCTCCCCTCGGTTTTCTTGTATTTTGGCTGTAGATTCTCTTAGGAGTGTGTTCTTTGTGCACTAGTTGGCCTTTGGGATCACAGTTACTTGAGTATATTTATGCTCTCTTGAGTTCATATCCTTTTATTTTTGGCATGCCTAGTATACTGTTACCTGCCCTTGGTCCTAGTGCAGACCCTGGTGTTGGAATTGGGGGCACTATAGCCCCTTACCTTGTTTATGGATTTGAGAGTGATCATATCACTCCCTTCATCTGGCCTTAACACTAGTGTTCACCTTCACGGAAGTGGTAGTGGATGCGTGAACGTTGGATATACACCTTACTTTCCTTTTTATGTCCCGTCGTTCACCACATTGTTTCCTTTGGGTGCAGTTGTCATGATCATTCCTCCCTATATCCTATAGTTTGGATTCTTTATTGACTATTTTGGGATATTTTGGACTAATATGGTTGTCATGTAGAGTCCAATTTGTGTACACTCTCTCTGAGGTTTCCATCAGTTCATTCCTATTAAAGGTATGACGTCTGAACTGGCATATAGGTTAGGTTTCACATCCGTTTGCACTTTGCATGACCTTATGATCGTTTCATTCTAACCTTAGGTATGAAACCATTTTATCTTGTCATGAAACCTTCTTGTTGTGTTTAGAAGTGACATGATGTGAATGGTAGAGCTTGACCATAAATGGTTACCCTAGTTAGCTCCTGTTTTGCATTTGGTGCCCATGCCAACATTTTTCCTTTAGGGTGTGGGAGTCCTTTGTATAGTATCACCATGACTTTGAGCAAGAGCTTCATACTCCTCTTGATATTTTTTTTGGCCTTTTCCCTAGGACTCCCTTATGTCCAATTGTAATTGCATTATCATGAGTTTTTCTTGCCTTATTGAGCCTTATGCCGGCTTCCCTGACTTTTATTATCAACCATATAGCCTGAGCTTGTTTCATGTCCAGCCAAGCAAAGCCATTTTATATATCTTTTGCAGCTTGATTCCCCATTTTTTACCAGGAGGGGACTTTCCCCTGAGTGTCGTTATCCTACACATGTTTACTTTCATTAAGCATAGGTATGTTCCACTACTTGGAACTAGTTTGTTTGCCCCTTGACACTTGTCTTCTCCTAGATTTGTAACTATAAATAAATTTTATTCTTTTTCCAGCTTTTCAAAATATCTGAAAAAAGTCCAAAAAAAAATCAAAAAACCAAAAAGCCGGACAGGAAAAGATGTTATCTTTGGCAGCAGTCGAGTCGTGTATCCTTCGTATAGAGAACTTTATATCACATCTGTTGGTTGTGTTAATAGTTTGAATTTAGGATCTATACTCGTTTCTATGATTTTATCTCCATCGACTGGTTAAGCTTCCAATCCATATGGAGCCTCTATCGATGCCTCCTATGTTGCAGAGATGTCCCAGTTTTGTATATTGAGTCTATGTTGCCTACATTCAGTCAAAATTGACCTTTATGCTCTTGTTCGAAGGAATTTGAAGCTTGAATTTGCCATTCCTCAGTTTTCTTGACTTTGCATGTCAGCCATTCCCAGTACTATTACTGGTTCGTGCACATTATGATCGAGTCCTTACACATTATACAGCTTTGCTGAGTACCTTGTGTTGGATGATGGGGTATGCCTTAATTCCCTCCTTTCAATGGATTCCATCCCATCAAATTCAGATCATTTATTATGGGATAGGATTCTAGAGTCCTTTGAGTGCCTTAATACTTACAGTCAGCAGTGGTAGGTTCTCTCTCCATCGACATTTTTTGGGAATACATCAATGCCCCCTGATCGATGGATTCTTTCAAGTGTTCAACCTCAAAAAATTTATTCACACTTGTTAGATTGCACTCTAGTATGTTGATTCCCATTTTCATTATCGATGGGTGATCTTGCATCTGTTAACGGTATACACCAATGACCAGTAATCAAACGATGGACTACTGTGTTCGAACTTGACACCTTTATTCACATAGTAGGACATGTACTCGTAGAGATGTGTGTAGAAGACTTTCCAGAGTGGTGGCATTTCTTATATACCTCCTTGATTGTGCCAGTGTTCATGATATTTCAGCTCTCGTGACTTGATTCCAGTATATGTCAGATATCTTCAGCCATTATGGAGATCTTGATCCATTGTATATATTCATCTTTCATGGAGATCATGATCCTTTGTATATATTCATCATGGAGATTTTGATCTATCTATATTGTATGTGGCGATGACCACACATGTCATATTTTGTATCATGCCTATTCATGGCCATTGTACTCTTATGTATCCGGGACTGCTATATGTATTTGCAGTCACGTGCGGAGTTTGATTATTGTATTATTATGTTTGATGGCTGGTTCTTCCACCTTGTTCTTCATCACTCCACTTCTGGGATGGACTTATAATGTATTTTGGCCATCATATCACCCCTATGACCTCACACATTAGGGGGAATCTATTATAGCTGATTTTACCACACATGGTAGATCACACATTTATTGCCTTCCTTGTCCCTCTGCAGACTCTTTGGACCCCATGGACCATTTTTGTACCTTTGATGTTTCCAATATCATCCCTAGAAACACTCATTATTTGTTGTATGTGACTTTTAAAACCTTTCTCGCATATACACGTGGATATAACCCTTAAACCCGTGTACATCGGAATGTGTGCAAAAGGCCGAATATTTTTGGAGTTTTTCTTGATATGGATCCGACTCACTTGTCTCCTAGCCTTCCATATGCCTCGATATTGTTCGTATTTGACATTCCATTACCCCAGTGAAGCACTGTATAAGGAACCCTTTGGATACATTGAAGGGAGAGAATTGAAGAGCAAGAAAAGTATAGTCCATTGTTGTTGTAGGTTGCTTATACTTGAGTCTGCATCCCTTTTTCCCTTGGAGAACTTGGTGTTCTTCCAAAGCTTTCCTTTTCTTGTGAGCTTGCTATCGAGAGATGGAGGATTGAGGTGGTGGAGGCCCAGGTGGAGGACTCAATTTCTCCGGTTCGCAGACGTACCAACAGAGGTTGTCACTTATGTAATCTCTGATTTATATTAATAGAAATATCTTTTCCTATCCAATGATGTGAATTTAAATGAATATTGAATCCCTGGATGCTTTTAATTGATTATATATTCTAGAGTACTTCTAACACCATTATATAGCATGCTTATCTTGTTTGTTATTGTTGAGAGAGAAAATTGTTAATGCAAGTGGGATTGGAAAAAGCTCAAAGGGGATCTACATCAACCATCTAGAATAAGGTACGTTTTGAGATCCTTTAGTGTTAGACATTTTATTTCTCTTGCATATTGGGAAGGGATTGATTTCTATGGTTTCTCTATCTATTTTGGTACACTGCAAGCCATAGGAATTTTTCTCCGTAACACTTTAGCTGCCGAAAGCTCTGCTTTTGGTGGCTAATGAATAGTTGAAATGTCCACCTAAGCCACCGAAACCTGAATTTTGACTTTCTTGAAGGAAAAACTAAATAATTTTTTTTCAAACTTTATTACACACCTAAAGCTCTAAAAAACGAGCCAAAATAAATTTAAAATTTTATTTTTCAATGACTTCCTATCACCTAAAATAAACAAACGTGACTATTTTATTTGAGGAGATAACACATTCCATAGGAGTTTCTCCTTATACTCTAGTATATGGAAGGGAATCCATATTACCCCCAAACATTATGCTCCCATCCTTACAGTTAGCCCAAGCCTCAAGAGGGTATGGTAGTGAAACTTTGCAATCACAAATCGATACTCTTTTGAATCTTGAAGAATCAAGAAAAAAGGAAAAGTATAGATTGAATCAACATCAGGATATTTTCAAGAGATGGTTTGACAAGAGAAAGTATGTTAAGAGGAACTTTGAGGTAGGGTACTTAGTTGTCACGTCCCCATCCCTCAGACCGGAGAAGAGGATGCGACGAAACACCAATACAACCGGGCAAACAACCTCATGAACATAATCAAACATCAATGCTGGAATTAAAACTTACAAGCATACACAGATGCAGAAAGAATCAACATTCAGCGGAAGCAACACACATACATTTCCAACATAAAACAGGTTCATCATAATTCATTATACAGTAGATATAGATTGCAGAGAAGAAACAGTCAGTAGCACTTATCTTTCGATGGAGAATTCACCCGCAACTAGCTACGTCGCTGCAACGTTCCACCCAACCATAGGCCAGCGTGCTCATCAATCTCTCAGCAACACTGCCACCCCTGAGCTGGCCATGATTCCTCCAAGATAAGGGTCAATTGCAGGCTTACACATAGCCAAGGGGACACCAAACAGCCAAACCAACACCGCTGGGTTTATCAGGCCATCAACAGATCGGCCAAGCCAGCATAGTCTGAAGACCAACCACTGCATACCAGCAGCCAAACAACCCTTCACAACCCTGTGAAGAAGCAAAGATGACCAGGGATAATCCCAACAAATGATGAGTACAGCTCAAGCCCACAAGGAAACACGGAGTTGTTCTTGGCCCTATCGTGGCCAAAACAACTCAGCAACAACACCCAAACTAGGGTGTGTCAGCAGCCACAAACATATAGTGGATGATAGCAACAATCCACAGTCCCAAACAGGGAAATTCAGCCAATAGCACATACCATTTCCCCAATGGAATGGTTGGGCAACGTCACACGGTCCACAAATAGTAGGGAAAATCAGCCAACGGACATGGCAGTCAACAACCATCCAACATCCAAAAGCCCACAACACACTGCTCCTTAATGCAGTCGCAGAAGGAGATGGCACAGACTAACAGCGGCTCACTACAGATGCATAGTGGCCCCAAAACGTAATTGGACACCACATCCAACAAAGTGTGGGGAAGACAATAGCCCCAAAACATAATCAGTGAGCCCAAAAAACAGGAAAAACATACCCGATTTCCACTCTGTGGGAAAATGTAAATGACCACCGATAAACAGCTCCTCTCCTGGCTGCGTGAGAAGGCAAGGCCGTGAGAGAACAACTCATTGGTCTCTGCGTGAGGAGGAAAGAATAGAACCGACCTCTGCATGAGGAAGAACAGACCAGACGTGAGGCACCAACCGACCATGGGAGAATGAAGACCGACGTGAGAGAAACGAAGGTTCTCCACTGGGTATGCGTACCGTCCAAAACTGACAGCAACCTACCAAAACCCACGTTTTCCCATGCCCACGTTTCCTCATCCAATAACTGTCCCCAACTAACAAAATCAAGACATTGAAGAGGTTGGATGGGACAAGGGAAGGTGGCAAACAAAACAAGGTGGCAACACATGGGTTTTTCCCCCATAAACCAAGGTTGACATCCCCCACCCCTTATCCTTTGGAACCACGCCCTTTTCATTCAACGTTGCACTGCCGTAGCTGCTTGTGGTTTTAGTTTTAATTGATGTGCATATTTACATGATGCCGAATTATAATGTGCCAAATGGCACGATAAACCATCGGCAACTATCCCCATTGTCGAAACGCACACACAACCAAATCGATGGTGGGGATTTTTCCTTGAGCTCCTCACCACGATTAATTACATTATATACATCATGCAAATGGGGTCAAAACCAGGGACATTACATTCCCCTCCCCCTTGGAATAACACCATCCTCGGTGTTCCATTACATATATACCATACATATACAATTGCACATCAAATTTCAAAACTTTGCAGATCTGTCCCATGTTCAATCATTTACTTTGAACGTTCAAGACCAATCCCCTCGGCTTCCATGGACTTCTCCTGCTGGTTCTCAGCTTCCATCTCATCCCAAAGTCTAGGAACTTTGTGGCTATTGCCTTCTGTTGCTGCCGCAACCTGCTTCCCCAATTTTAGTTTTTTACGTAAACTCAGGGACCCCTCCTTGTCATTGGTTGCTCAAACCCACTGATTGAAAGTTTGGCGTCTTGGAGCT
>LPNX010637521.1:1011134-1033768 GCA_001517045.1 Pseudotsuga menziesii | reverse complement strand
ATGTATTTTAGATTAATGAACCTACAAACCTTATGTTATATGTGGAGTGTACACCAACTTGAAGAATAGAAGCATTATGATCCCAAGCATTATGTCAAACTTATGTTGGCGCTATTTTTTGGTTTCACATATCGCGCACGTGATTTGTATGAATATAACGCGCTCGCGTTTTGTGTTTATATAATGCGCACGCATTTTGTAGTGTTATATCGCACGCGCGTATTGTTAAATTCAAATTTTTATTCCCTCCAAATGATAAAGCCGAGCCTCCACCCATGCTTTTGTGGAATTCCTATTCCTATGTGTCTGCTTTGTACTTTGCTTCAGATTAACATGCCTGTGCCTTGGAGTATGATAAACCATGGCAAATTCAACATTATATCCATATTTTCAATATGCTCATGTTTAACGGTTCGTCTAATTGTGCTGCACACCTCCATTTTTTATGATATTTTAGAAACAGATATGGTTTTTTTTGCAGATTCTAAATATGTAAATTTTAACAGGAATACATAATTTTTTCTATTTTTTTCTTATTTATCTTCTGTCATCACTCCTCAACTCAAAAAACACACTGTTAGTGTTTCTCCTATAACTTTTTCAATTCTTGATCACTTCAAACAAAAATTGTATGGTGCACAAGTAGACACTAACCTATACGTTCTATCAATACCCCATTTCATGATTTTTGCATTAAGACCTTCAAAGGCTGCACCCACAAAACATGTACCATTTTCGAGGTTTTCTCACTTAGACAATTATAAAAATATTATAAAATTACTAATTTAATTTTCGAAAAATAACGCTGCACTAGTGCTATGGGTTCTCTACATGGATGTCAATTTTTGTAGCTTGATTCGATTATTTAGGTCCTCAAAGGCTGCACCCACAAAAACATATACCTTATAATTTTCCTGAAAAATAAAAAGTGCCTGTTAGAAAAAATGAAATTTGACATATCTATGCAAATTTTCGATACATAAAAGTTATATATTCGGAAAGTTGATTCAATTTCCTACATTTCATGTTTTTTACTCAATGCAAGATATTTTTCATAAGTATCTCAAAAAATCCAAGTAAGTTGAGGGATACCTGATTTTTCAGGTTTCTATTGCATCTAACGTGCACAAAAGGGTCCCTCATCTTCTTGCACACACCCAATGAAGTAATTCCATATATAAACATTGTACAGGAAACTTTAACATTTAATTATAAAAATACCATAGGTAAAAATCAAGTATATTAACGCACATGATATAATCAACAGTGTTGAATGCTCGACTTATCGAGCTTAACAAGTATTGAAAAATATAACTAGTAAACCCCACAATTTATAAAAGAGCATTTATAAATTAACGATGATTTTAAAATAAGAAGCCGTATATATATTTCTTATACTGTTGAATTGGGGTTAAACCCTACTAATCCAAAATATACAATTAAGTCAACAACTGTGGAGCCAAGACAGTATTTTACTCACGACTGTAATGAAAATCCACAGAGTGAGGCTTTCATAGCCTGTTCTTTATATATATAAACACGGTATTACAAAACAAGACAAAATGTACACTCACGGCTAAATCCGGAGGACCTAGCTTTAAGCAAGGGTTTAACAACCTTTAAAAATAGTGAAATAAATAACCAGAATAACCAAAACCCACACGGGTTATTCAGGCCACGACGAACAACCCTTAACTTCCCATAAGGGTTTGGACAAGGTAGAACAACCATGGAAGTCCAGGGCTTACCATAACAAGTCACAGCAACCTCATACCAGTTACGCAGAGAGGAAGAGACAGGTTCAAACCTGCGATTGGTCATCACACTTTCTACTGTTGGTGTAGTATATCAGAAATAAATAGTTATGTAAAAAAAAGAAATGTGCAATAATAAAGAAAGAACTAATGATTTCTTACTTCAAAACTTGATGGAGATGTAACCACCGATAACCAACAATGTAGCGACTAGCACGAGTAGGAGGAGAAATTTCATCAACTGCAAAGGAAATGGTGTTACAACACTCTATCGACTACTGACAGCAGAGGGTCTCAGTCATTCAGCCGACAAGGTAAAAACCCTAGAGCTGTGTAGTTACCCTTTTCAAAACAACACACAGTATACTGTGAAACATAATCCACAACACTCTGAAATGAAGAACCACCTCGTATTATTAAACTAAAGAAGAAGGGGGCTGTTTACAGTCAAGGGTCGGGTTCAAGCTAGTAAGGCAACGAAAAACCTGGAGGGAGAACCGTTAACTTATGACAAACAACAACACTTTGTGACGGCACTTCTTTACTATGCATTTGGACAAGCCAATGAGGGAGGAGCAAGACAAAGATAGCAGTAGCATTACGCAGGTGACAAGGCAGCCGAATACTTCGCAGAAGAATGACGAGAGCCTGAAGGCGATGGAAGACTAACGAGGTAGGGTTAGAGATGGCTCTTTTAAGCTTACGACGCTTGGCCACAAATCAGCCATGTCTCCATGCAAATATTTACACACGGTGGGTATTTTCAATAGTCGTGATGAGCAATCACATAAGGACGAAAATGCCAATCATTCGTATTGATTGCGAAGGTTCTACCATAGTATATACTCCCAAATCAATCTAGTTACACGATTGCATGAAAACAAGGGAATTATTATTACTCAAACCATACTTTATCAATCATCCAAGTCGTGGGAGCAACATGATTCTTTACTTTCAACTTGTTAATGATTTATCCAATGTGCATACTGCCTAGATCAAATTTAAACTTGTTTTCACTAAAGACATGGTCCTTTGCATAATCCACTTTGTTATACTTTGTATCATCTTAATTTTTTTTACCCATCAAACAATTTTGATCATGGTAGATTAGAGCCATGTAAGTATTTGATAAAAGAAAGTAACAAAGTCTAATTTAGTAGTGAGAGTCTTATTCTCAAGTAAAAGTTTTTACTCAGCCTAGTATTTGTAACTTCAAACAAGGTAAAAACAATACTTACCCTAGTTCTTAAATGCTAATCAAGGAGGCATTTTATAAAGCTATTAGAACTTAAAAAAAAAAAAAATAAGACTTAAAATTGCGCGTGAATATGGTTTATTTCTTGGCCCTTTTGTTTCACATCTTGCACTATCTTATGCATGGTGAAGTAGTAGTTCAACCAACATCTTTAACTTAACGTAGATGTTTTCCTTTGGTTGTTATCGATGGGGTGCATAAAGTAAAACTATGACAAGTATTTTAATTGCTAATATTAATCCTTAAGCCTTGTTGTATTTATTAAGATAGTAAGGTTTGGGTAAACGATATACAAGGAAGTGATAACGTCTTTCTAGTGAAGGTGTTGTTTAAAATAAATGTTCTTTAACCTATAAATTAGATTATGACAAGGGTTAAGACCTTTTTTTTTCTTATCAAAAAGATTTACCAAAATAGTATGGTTAGGCCATAAAAACTATTAAGTCGTGCATTCTTGTAATGACTATAGTCCAGTAAGGACATGCCCCTTTTATATCTATGAAAGGGATGGTTAAAAACTTGGTTACAACCAACTACCTTTCTTACGTAAGTTAAGCTTAGGTCATGCTTTGAAGTAGTTGTTGTATAATAAAACTCTTTGTATCAACACTAGTATGTATATATTGTTTAAAAAGGAAGCAGTCTGAAATAAAGATATAAACCCCTTAAACTTCAAAGTTAAAAAAAAAAGAGAACAGTAGCATGTAAGCCCTTTATTAATATACATTGCTATGTAAGTGTAATTGTGCACATTTGAAAGTAAACCATTGATCTCATAAATCTGCCATTATTACTCTGTTTGCAAAGATCTAGTTAAGGCAATTTGACCCTTGACGACTATACTAGATATCAGATAGTTCAGTAATCTTTAGGAACTATATTTTTACAGCTACTAGAAAGAAAAACAGTTAATGGGTTTACCTCAATAATTTTTGGAATTTGCTTAGCATTTATATTCTTTACTGAGTTATTTTATGCAATGAACTTATATCTGACTGCCTTAGAATCAATGGTAAGCATAACCCGAACTTCTTACCTGTAGTTTGTAAGAACAAGAAAAAAAACTATCTGCATTAGCTCGAAAGCTAAGTAAGCCCAGATTTTCATGACAGTCCCACCTTGTAGTCGCAAAGAGAAAACAAGTCAGTAAACTAACAAGAACTGTTCTGTCAATTAAACATGATCAAATAAGATAACTCAGATAACGAATTCAGTAACATATAACTAATTAAATAATTAGTTTATTGTAATTTTTAAAAGTATATGCTTTTAAAAATTTTAAATTTTTCGAAAATTTTGGGGTTTTGACATGTGGTATCAGAGCACAAGGTTCAAATACTAGGCCTTGATGCAGCCCAAATAGTTTCCAATAGAACAGTAAAGTAAAATAATATACTAACATATAATATGTTTTATGAAAAGAACGGAAATTTTTTTTTCTGAAGTTTAACAGGCAGGTATGGAGAAGCTGGGAGAGTATGCTCAGGAGGAGTCTCCAGACACAGAGACAAGACAATTGCCCAGAGAACCTATGTTAGAGGAGGAGGCTGCCAACTCTTCAGAGCTGTTGCAGACTGTAAAAGATTTGAAGAGTGAAATGGAATCAGACAAGAAGGAGAATGAGAGGATTTTGAAGGCTCAGGAAGAGTTGAACCAAATTTTAATGGAAAAATTCCAAACTGAAGGAAGGAGCAAAAGATTAGAATCTGAGGATGTTAGTCATCAAAGAAGATCTAAAAAGATGAAGTTGGCAAAAAATGAAAGCAGTTCATCATCTGAAGGGTTCGGTGAATGACAAAGATACCACACTACTAGTGACAGTAGTGAGGCTGAGTTGTATGACAGAAAGAAGAAGTATAGACCATATGAGGAGATTTCAGGGGAGTTTTAAAAGATAAAGCCCCTAACTTTTAATGGAGAGACCAAAAAAGGAGAAGAAGCAGAGTCCTGGTTATCTGGGATGAGGAATTATTTCCATATATACAATTATTCAAATCAACTAAAAGTAAGAATGACAATCTATAAATCTCTCCAGAAAAGCAGACATATGGTGGCAAGATTTGAAGAGAGTCAAGGGTATCAGGGAAAAAGAAGTTAATTGGAGTACTTTTAAAAGGTACTTCAAGAAGAAATTTTTGTCTGAACAATATTATGAAGAAAGAGCTAAAGAATTTTACGAATTGAAGTTAGGTTCAATGACTATGAAGGATTTGAAAAGTAAATTCTTAAGCTTGCTTAGGTATGTACCTTACCTAGTAGATGAGAAACCTAAAGTGCAAATATTTCTCAGCTGTCTACCATACAACATTAAGGACAGAATTGAGTATGATAACCCGAAGACTCTAGAGGAAACCATGAGGAAGGATAATTTTTGTTTTGAGTAGAATAAGAAGAAAGAAGGCTTAGCCAACTGGAAGGCTAAGAAAAACAACAATCAGCCTGAGTTTAAGAAGAAGTAATTTGTACCCCAGAGGAATTTCAAGAATAATAAGAATAAAAATTATTCTAACAATAAGAATTTCCAGGTAAATAGAAATGGTGCTTCCAATAATTCGAATAATTTTAAGGGCAAGGAAGCTGTAAATAACCATGGGAATTTCACTAAGAGTTTTGAACGAAAGGATCCTATTAAGTGCTGGGAATGTAATGGCCCACACTATGCCTCGGTCTGCCCAAATCAGAAAAATTCAGCCAGCAATATTCACACTGTGCAAGAGGAAATTACTGTTGGAGAAATCACGAGGACTATGCCCTGAATAAATGAAGCATTGGAGAACCGCCAAGCTGACTATCAGAATTCCATGGTGGAAGTGGAAGGTATGATTAACCAAACCCCTGTAACCATTTTAATCGATCCAGGAGCTAGTCTTAGTTACATTGCACCTCAGATAGTGGAAAAATGTAATTTGTCTGTCGATAAGTTTGATAATTCCTGGTTAGTTCAATTAGCCACAGGGGAAAAAATAAAGGTAACCTGTTATGTGAAAGAATGTGTTTTACTTATGGATGAATTTAAAACTACAGTTAAGCTTAATGTTTTGCCACTTGGCTCATATGATTTACTGATTGGCATGGATTGGTTAGAGCAGCATAAGGTAGTTTTAAATTGTTACGATAAAACTTTCACGTGTCTAAATAGTGATGAACAACCAGTAAAGGTTAAGGGTATTCCTAGAAAGACAGTAATTAGACACATTTCTGCTTTACAACTTAAAAGAGCTGTTAGAAAAGGATGTAAAGCCTATGTAACTATTACAGATGAGGCTAATAAATCTGAAACAGATAAGTTAAAAATAGAAGATATTCCTATTTTAAAAGAATATACTGACGTATTCCCAGAAGAAATTCCAGGATTACCTCCAAGGAGGGAATTGGATTTCACTATTGAGCTGGTACCAGGTGCGGTACCTAGCTCGAAAGCTCCGTATCGAATGAAAATTCTAGAACTTAATGAGTTAAAGTCACAACTAAAAGAGTTAATAGATAAGAATTACATTCAACCAAGTGTGTCTCCTTGGGGAGCACCGGTCATCTTTGTTAAAAAGAAAGATGGAACTATGCGACTATGCATAGATTATCGTCAGCTAAACAAGATGACTATTAAAAACATATATCCATTGCCCCGCATAGATGATCTGTTTGATCAACTGCATGGAGCCATGGTGTTTTCAAAGATAGACTTGAGGTCAAGATATCATCAGGTAAGAATTAAGGATGAATATATCTTCAAGACAGCCTTTAGAACAAGGTATGGACATTACGAGTTTGTCGTGATGCCATTTGGGCTTACCAATACCCCAGCTATCTTTATGTGCTTAATGAATAACATAATGCATAAATACTTAGATAAATTTGTTGTCGTGTTTATCGACGACATCTTAATTTACTCTAAAATGGAAGAAGAACATAAAGAACACCTAAAGATAGTATTACAAGAGTTGCAAGAACAACAACTCTTCGTGAAATTTAGCAAGTGTGACTTCTTTAGGGACGAAATCCAGTACTTAGGTCACGTAGTGACTAAGGAAGGGATTTCAGTTGATCTTGAAAATATTTGGGCAATCAAAGATTTGCCGGTTCCAAAAGATGTAATGGATGTTAGGTCGTTCATGGGAATTACCGGTTATTACCGGAGATTCATTGAAGGCTTTTCAAAAATAGAAAATCCGATCACTTCCTTGCAAAAGAAAGGAAAGAAATTTGATTGAAACTCAAAATGTGAAGAAAGTTTTAAGAAATTAAAAACCTTATTGACAAGTGCACCTATTCTAAGAATAGCAGATCCTAATAAGGATTTTGTGGTATGCACAGATGCCTATAATGATGGCTTAGGCAATGTGCTGACTCAAGACAGGCATGTTATTGCCTATGAGTCTAGGAAATTAAAAATTCATGAAAAGAATTATGCAACTTATGACTTAGAACTTGCGGCTATTATACATGACTTAAAAATGTGGCGGCATCATTTAATAGGCAGAAAATTTATTCTAATGACTGATAATAAAGGACTGAAATATCTTTTAGATCATCCTAACTTAAATGCAAGACAAGCAAGATGGTTAACCTTCTTGAGTGAATATGATTTTGAAATCCAGCACATAAAGGGTAAGGAAAATAAGGTGGTTGATGCTTTAAGCAGAAACGTAAAGCTGAACTTTACAGCAGCAATCAGCACTTATGCTTCTGATTTAAATGAACAACTTAAAGAAGTGGTAAAACAGGATGAAATTTATCAGAAATTACAAACTACAGCTAAGGAAAAACCTACCAAAAGCTTAATAAAAGGTTATAGTTTGAATGAAAATGGATTTTTATTATTTAAAGATAAATTGTATGTGCCTAATGTGCCTAAGGTTAAGTTGTTAATTCTGGACGAAGTCCATAAAACACCTTACTCATGGCATCTGGGTTACCAAAAGACTGTAACCATGCTAAGAAAAGAATATTTTTGGCCTAATATGAAATCTGAGGTAGCTGAATACATTGCTAGATGTTTGGACTGTCAACAAGTTAAAACCAAACACCAACATCCAGCTGGTTTGCTACAACCTTTACCTATTCCTAGGTGGAAATGGGAAGTGATTAGCTTAGATTTTATTATTGGACTGCCCAGAAATCAGAATCAAAATGACTCTATTATGGTGGTAGTTGACAAGTTGAGCAAGGCATCACATTTTATTCCTGTCAAAACTACTTACAAGGCTGCTAATATAGCTGATATATTCTTAAAGCAGATTTTTCGGTTACATGGAGTACCAAAAGTTATAATTTCAGACAGGGATCCTAAATTCACAGAAAATTTTTCGAAGTCCTTGTTTAAGTGATTAAATACAACACTAAATTTCAGTACCTCCTTCCATCCTCAAACAGATGGATAGACTGAAAGAGTGAATCAGGTGCTAGAATATTTATTAAGGATGTATGTTAAAGACCAACCAGGTAAGTGGGAAGACTACTTGCATCTAGTAGAGTTTGCATATAATAATAACTATCAGTCATCAGCTAAGTTTAGTCCATTTGAAATTTTGTATGGACGTAAATGCAACACTCCTATCTCCTGGAATAATCCAGTAGATAGATTGGTGTTAGGACCATAATTATTGAAAGAAATGGAAGAGATTGTGAAGCAAGTGCAGAAAAATTTGAAGGTGGCACAGGATCGGCAAAAGAGCCAAGCAAATTTGAAAAGAACTCCCAAGGAGTTCCAGGTAGGTGAGCATGTATTTATAAAGGTAAGGCCAAATAAAATCTCTCTAATACTGGGGAGTTGTGCCAAGTTAGCACCACGTTACTGTGGTCCATTTGAAATATTATCTAGAATTGGTCAAGTTGCATACCAGCTAGCATTACCACCTAACTTGAAAGTACATAATGTTTTTCATATCTCTATTTTGAAAAAGTATGTTCATGATGCTACTCATGTGGTTGATTGGAATGTTGTACAGGTGGAACCAGAAGGAGAAATTCTGGTGGAACCGGACTGTATCCTCGGGAGGAGGGAAATTACTCTATGGAACCGCACCATTGGACAGGTGAAGGTGCAATGGAAGCACCTTAGTCTTGAAGAGGCTACCTAGGAACTGGAAAGTAAGATGCGGGAGGAATACCCGAATCTATTCCAGGAGACTGCAAAGGATGAAGAATAAGTAACATCGAGCACGATGTTACATTTTAAGGGGGTGTGTATGTCACATACCCCAATTTTGTAAAATAATGTTAATTGTTTTAATTATATTTCCTAAGACATTATGTTAAAAATTAATGCCAAGTAGGAACTAATGACTCAGCAGAGTCAAAAGAAGTGGAGTGTAATTCTGAATATTTTATTATTAATAAATAAAAGGTGGAGACAATAGCATGGGAGAGCTGTTAATAAGAGTGTTACTGGTCAAACTAGTGGAAGGAATTAGGTGGAGGGAAAAATACAAGTGGCAGCATCCTCAAACACTTCCCATGTTGCAGGTGGCAACTTCCCTACATTTCGGGTCATGATCCCCCAAGAAAGTGGGATTAGAGCAGGTGGCTCAATAAATGACAACTAACCCAAAAAGACCTAGGCAATATTTTAAAAGTGCCCAATGAATAGAGCTAAGGCGGCTTAGATGTTTTTCCAGAGAAGAATCATTCAGGAGGAATGCTATTCAGGAAATTCATTGGGGAAAAAGGGAAACAGTAAGGAAGGTGTTCTGAAAGAAAATCTGTAGTAACTTGGTATGTTACAGCTTACTAAGCTGGGAGAACTTACTGAAAAGTTCAGGGTTTGTATTAAGTCTGAAGACTGGTACTTGATTATTGTTGCACCTAGTTCCAGCCAGGGAGACCAGAGAAAGCTCGGAGTTCCTGAGCAGTCGTTGTTTGAGCACTCTCCAGGATTTGGAAGGGAGGAACGGCCTCCCATTGTTGTTGTTGTCCAAGTTCAAGAACAGGTTCTGCCATCTATTAATCTTTTGTTTTTATTTATATATCTGTGTATGATTGAATGTCATGTTTGTAGCCGGCGATGTAAAGATTTAGATGGTTTAGTAATGAAACTGTTTTTAGATTGTTTAGTAACAAAATCTTTGATGAAAAACAAAACCCCCCTGTGTTTTTCCTCATTTGGAGGGACCAGGCCGTACTCCAGCGTAGGGGTGAAATTTATAAATAAAGATGGTATGATGAAAATGCAGGAAAGAATGTTAATAGAAATTATAGAATATTTATTTTATTTGGTTATCAGAAGAAATATCTTTCATACCAGTAGTAGTGTTAAAACCTGATTGAGACTGTCAGCTTATTAGAAATAGGGAGGAAGTTGTATTAAGTACTGAAATTAGTTACTTTCAGTAATTTCATTGCTTATTTCAAAATTGAAGGAAGAATAGCTAGAATCTCTATTTACTTCTACAGGTACTTTAGTTATTAGCAGAATTTACTTCTGAAAAGTAAAATATGTTATTCATTCATTTATGTTCTACTTAGTTAAATTTAAACAAAAACATACAACTGCTAACCTATACTATTTAAGATATTAACAGGGTAGAACATAGTTAGTTCTTTTACATTCATTCTATAAACATTAAATTGTAACATAAACCGGACATTATAGAATACAGAGAGTATTTCTACAAAGTATTTAATACAGTAAGTATAAGAACCCGATAACAACAAGCTATTTTATTCTATGATTATAAACAAACAAAGAACAAATTACTATTTCCCTATATACTTACAAAAGAAACTAAGTATAAATAACAACAAAAGTAATAGTACTCCAGGTAGGGTAACAACATTGTTATAATAAAGAATAGTTACTAACCTATTATTTACTTTATAAAGATAGTATTATTAGGTAATTACAGTAATGCCTTAACTCATTATTGTAAACCAGAATTATAATATAAATTCTGTACTCAAGATTTACTGACAGTTACATAATAATTTCTTTAAAAAAAAAAATACATTTAGCCATTATATTCTGAAGGGTAATAGTTCTAAGTAATTACTTTTTTTTTCTTTAATAATAAAGTAAGTCCATATATAAACATTGTACATGAAACTTTAGCATTTAATTATAAAAATACTACAGGTAAAAATCAAGTATATTAACGCATAGGATATAATCGACAGTGTTGAATGCTCGACTTATCGAGCTTAACAAGTATTGAAAAATATAACTAGTAAACCTTACAATTTACAAAAGAGCATTTATAAATTAACAATGATTTTAAAAGAAGAAGCCGTATATATATTTCTTATACTGTTGAATTGGGGTTAAACCCTACTAATCCAAAATATACAATTAAGTCAACAACTGTGGAGCCAAGACAATATTTTACTCACGACCGTAATGAAAATCCACAGAGTGAGGCTTTCATAGCCTGTTCTTTATATATATAAACATAGTATTACAAAACAAGACAAAATGTACACTCACGGCTGAAGCCGGAGGACCCAGCTTTAAGAAAGGGATTAACAACCTTTAAAAATAGTGAAATAAATAACCAGAATAACCAAAACCCACAAGGGTTATTCAGGCCGCGACGACCAACCCTTAACATCCCATAAGGGTTTGGACAAGGTAGAATAGCCATGGAAGTCCAGGGCTTATCGTAACAAGTCGCAACAACCTCGTACCAGTTACGCAGAGAGGAAGAGATAGGTTCATACCTGCGATTGGTCATCACACTTTCTACTGTTAGTGTAGTATATCAGAAATAAACAGTTATGTAAAAAAAAGAAATGTGCAATAATAAAGAAAGAACTAATGATTTCTTACCTCAAAACTTGATGGAGATGTAACCACCGATAACCAACAACGCAGCGACTAGCACGAGTAGGAGCAAAAATTTCATCAGCTGCAAAGGAAACGGCGTTACAACACTCTATTGACTACTGACAACAGAGGGTCTCAGTCATTCAGCCGACAAGGTAAAAACCCTAGAGCTGTGCGGTTACCCTTTTCAAAACAACACACAGTATACTGTGAAACATAAGCCATAACACTCTGAAATGAAGAAACACCTCGTATTATTAAACTAAAGAAGAACGGGGTTGTTTACAGTCAAGGGTCAGGTTCAAGCTAGTAAGGCAGGGAAAAACCTGGAGGGGGAACCGTTAACTTATGACAAACAACAACACTTTGTGACGGCACTTCTTTACTGTGCCTTTGGACAAGCCAATGAGGGAGGAGCAAGACAAAGACAGCAGTAGCATTACACAGTGACAGGGCAGCCAAATACTTCGCAGAAGAATGACGAGAGCCTGAAGGCGATGGAAGACTAACGAGGTAGGGTTAGAGATGGCTCTTTTAAGCTTACGATTCTTGGCCACAAATCAGCCACATCTCCATGAAAATATTTACACACGGTGGGTATTTTCAATAGTCGTAATGAGCAATAACATAAGGACGAAAATGACAATCATTTGTGTTGATTGCGAAGGTTCTACCATAGTATATACTCTCAAATCAATCTAGTTACACGATTGCATGAAAACAAGGGAATTATTATTACTCAAACCATACTTTATCAATCATCCAAGTCGTGGGAGCTACACGATTCTTTACTTTCAACTTGTTAATGATTTATCGAATGTGGATATTGCCTAGATGAAAGTTAAACTTGTTTTCACTAAAGACATGGTCCTTTGCATAATCCGCTTTGTTATACTTTGTATCATCTTATTTTTTTTTACCCATCAAACAATTTTGATCATGGTAGATTAGAGCCATGTAAGTATGTGATAAAAGAAAGTAACAAAGTCTAATTTAGTAGTGAGAGTCTTATTCTCAAGTAAAAGTTTTTACTCAGCCCAGTATTTGTAACTTCAAACAAGGTAAAAAAAATACTTACCCTAGTTCTTAAATGCTAATCAAGGAGGCATTTTATAAAGCTGTTAGAACTTACAAACAAAAAAAAAGTTAAGACTTAAAACTGCGCGTGAATATGGTTTATTTCTTGGCCCTTTTGTTTCACATCTTGCACTATCTTATGCATGTTGAAGTAGTAGTTCAACCAACATCTTTAACTTAACGTAGATGTTTACCTTTGGTTGTTATCAATGGGGTGCATAAAGTAAAACTATGACAAGTATTTTAATTGGTAATATTAATCCTTAAGCCTTGTTGTATTTATTAAGATAGTAAGGTTTCAGTAAAAGATATACAAGGAAGTGATAACCTCTTTCTAGTGAAGGTGTTGTTTAAAATAAACGTTCTTTAACCTATAAATTAGATTATGACAAGGGTTAAGACCTTTTTTTTCTTATCAAAAAGATTTACCAAAATATTATGGTTAGGCCATAAAAACTATTAAGTCATGCATTCTTTTAATGACTATATTCCAGTAAGGACATGCCCCTTTTATATCTATGAAAGGGATGGTTAAAAACTTGGTTACAACCAACTACCTTTCTTATGTAAGTTAAGCTTAGGTCATGCTTTGAAGTAGTTGTTGTATAATAAAACTCTTTGTATCAACACTAGTATGTATATATTGTTTAAAAAGGAAGCAGTCTGAAATAAAGATATAAACCCCTTAAACTTCAAAGTTAAAAAAAAAAGAAAATAGTAGCATGTAAGCCCTTTATTAATATACATTGCTATGTAAGTGTAATTGTGCACATTTGATAGTAAACCATTGATCTCATAAATCTGCCATTCTTACTCTGTTTGCAAAGATCTAGTTAAGGCAATTTGACCCTTGACGACTATACTAGATATCAGATAGTTCAGTAATCTTTAGGAACTATATTTTTACAGCTACTAGAAAGAAAAACAGTTAATGGGTTTACCTCAATAAGTTTTGGAATTTGCTTAGCATTTATATTCTTTACTGAGTTATTTTATGCAATGAACTTATATCTGACTGTCTTAGAATCAATGGTAAGCAGCGCCCGAACTTATTACTTGTAGTTTGTAAGAACAAGAAAAAAAAACTATCTGCATTAGCTCAAAATCTAAGTAAGCCCAGATTTTCATGACAGTCCCACCTTTTAGTCGCAAAGAGAAAGCAAGTCAGTAAACTAACAAGAACTATTCTGTCAATTAAACATGATCAAATAAGATAACTCAGATAACGATTTCAGTAACATATAAATAATTAAATAATTAGTTTACTGTAATTGTGAAAAGTATATGCTTTTAAAAATTTTAAATTTTTTGGAAATTTTGGGGTTTTGACACCTAGTCTAGAATATAGGAAATTCATTAGAAATGATTAATTATTTTTATCCTAAGTATGGAGTGGGTTTATAATATTCTAACACCACCCTTCAAGTTTGACTTTGTGATGGGATATCTGAAATAATTAAAAACATATATGTATATAGGTCCCAACATCAATGATATCACCCTTTACAATTATTTTTGTCCCAAACTGACGAAAGAGGCAAAACCACATGGGATAATCCTCCCTCAATAAAGGACAAGGAACTATATAAAAAACATGTCTTCGTTATGTATTTTTCTTCACTTGGACGAGATAACTAAATTGCTTCACATGGAAAAAAATGTTGAAGAATTTGTGAACTCCATGATCATGCGCTGGAGCTTAGTATCTACAAAAAACTAGTGGATGGCTCCTTATAGCTTATCATCTAACAATAAAGGGGCATTATCTGAATGCTTCTTGTTGACAATATACTCTTATCTGAAAACATAATCAGTAAAGGAAAATAGATATGTGCATACTCCTTCCTAAAGATTAAAAAAATCAATAAAATCAGTTCATTGTATAGCTGCAAAATTGTGAAATGGACCATGTATCTCCCTTCCAAACTGTTGTAGCAGAGGTATAGTGTCTCTGTGACTATATAGGGCTATAGTAGGAAAATAATGTGCAACTAGGTAGAACTGAAGGATGAGTAAATATGAATGGTATATGGAATTGAAATATAAACCATAAATGTTTAGATAAGATCAAAAAATGTGTAGTATAGGTACAAATATGACTAATGTCATCAATAACCAACCAATGAAAAATAAACAAGACTTGAAACTAGCAGAAATAAGTGACACTGCATATAAATCCAATAAGGAATCAACTAGTGAAATTTGGGGTTGTATACTCTTAGCCGTATTCAAAGCATGGGTAAATGGTATGGATGGTGTCATAAAATGAATATCATCCCGCAAACTTAATTCTAAATCAGATTCATAATCATTTGAATGGAGTGATAAGAGATGGATAAAGACAAGTCGGGATCAAGGGAAAAAACACAAGTATTGGGAGATAGATCTACTGGAATGATAGGTGATTTATACAAGAAAGACACTAAGATTTCTGATTCTGATATATCAGAAAATGAATCTATATCATATAATTGAGAAAAGGGTTTGACTCTGGCACTCAAGTCATAGTTTATATTACCTTGGGATTGTGCACTGTGACAATGTTTTGAAAATTCAACAAGATTATCTAGTTCATCTGGCACTTCAATGTTATGCTTCTCAAACAACTTAGACATGGTGTCCATATTCTTATTGAAACATTTATTCTCATAATGAAAACCCTTGCTGCAATAAGAACACTTGGATGAGATCCCTTTCTTCTTGACTTTGTTCATTGAATTTGAACCTTCATCAGTAGGATATGAACCTTCATCTTCATTATCTGACTTTGGCTTCTTCTTTTCTACTTTTTTCTTTTCTTTTCACTTTTCATTATTACATCCTTGAACTATAAGAGCGTGATATTTGCCTTTGTATATTTTGATATCTCCCGTCATAATCATTTTTTCTTTCTCTTTTGTCAATGACTCAAAGAATGTACTCAAAGAAGTCATTTTCTACTTTGAAATAGCAAGCCTAGTAGCATGAAAAATTGACACAAAACTGAGTATTCAGGACCCAATTTTGAAAGGATGGAAAGAATGAATTATTCTTCCTTCTTATCAATCTCACATTGTTTGATAAAAATAACAAGTGACTTGAATTTGGTGAAGAACCCTTCAATGGATTCAAAACTGCCGGTTAAACCATCAAGATGAAAAATGAGATACAAATAAATTGAGAGACACAGTAATACATAGGCTTCATACATTCAATTATTCCACTTAGCTTTCTCAACAACAACATTTGGCTCATTCTCTAAAGCCAAAGAAACTCTATAGAGTCCCTTACTACGCAATAGAATACCAATTTTGGACTTCCATTCATGATAGTTGAAGGGAGTCGGTATATTATATGAAGAGGAATCCATGTTTAGTTTTTTTTTCTCTCCTAGAGATGCTCTCTGCAACCTGCACAATATAAACTAGGAGAAATACTTGTAAGCTCAATTCAAGCTCTTCTTCAGACAAGGATTGGATTCTTGATGTGCTCTGATATAGAGGGTTGATATATTAAGATCCTTAACCTATAGTAGCATGTATAACTTGACAACCTAAGAGGTCTAATACCATATAGAAATTGGATATTTGATACAAGAGGTAGATGTAGCTATAATATATTCCTCACATGCATGCACAAGAAAAAAATAGAGATAGGAATAATGAGACTAAAAAACAAGAGAAGTGAAGAATGGTTGGAGAATATTCCATATATATTTCCATGTATTATTGATCAACATAGTATACATAAATAATACATCCTTGAGAGGTCAAATCTAGTTCCTAAGGAGACAACTCATGCTAGTTCATAAAGCAGGCTTACTAAATATGATAAACCCCCATAGGTGACTAAAGCACTTTCCAAATCATTCAAGGAGCTCGAAAATTGGATAAATAATGAGTGAGTGATGGTAAATCTTGCTAATCATGGAATATGAGTTGGTCACAAAATATGTCAGTTTCTAAGTTTGACTAGATTTACCTTATCCATTGAAAAGCATGAATAAAGCTGTCTAAAGGAAGAAAAGAAAGGAAGGAACAGTTACTAATCTGGGTAGTAAATAAAGTGGGAAAAATCTAACCAAAATCAATATAAAGGAATTCTTGGGGCATATATGACAATTATTGACCAAGTGGTGCAAGTGGAGGCCAAGTATCTAGTCTAGAATATAGGAAATTAACCATAAATGATTAATTATCTTTATCCTTAGTATGGAGAATGTTTATAATATTCTAACAATATTTAGGTGCATGGTGGATAGATTGAGATTGGTGCTTTCAGTGGATAGGAGGTTAGGTTCCTCCTACTATTGGTTATGATCATTGTGCACTCCACCATTGATGGTTAATGCATTAGTTTCCCTCTTTTATATTATGTAGATTATTTAGTGCGGTAACCAAATGCATTAGGTGGTCCACCATTTTTTTACGACAAATTTGTTTTTGTCTAGATCGATGCCGTGTAGTATTTTATGGGGTGGAAACCTTCCCTTTTGGTTCCGATAGTTTTTTTTAATTTTTAAAGAGGATTTTGTCCATGAGGCCATCATTTGACTACCTCCCTCCTAGGTTGTCAACTGAGGTGTGTATGAAGATGTGGGAAAACATGATGCTCGAGAGAGGGAAATCCAATGTCCCAACATAGATCACATCAAAGTTTTTGGAGATGTTATCCACTAATGAGGATCGTGCATTGGACCTTATTCCATATCCATATGCCAGGTTGTACTAGACAACATATCCCAACATTTTTTTCATCCATGTCTGCAACATTTTATTGTCTTATTTAATGAAAATGAAATTATTCTTTAATTTTATGCATACATTGGCACGTTCAATATGGAGGTTAATCCCAATCCAATTCAATATGGTGATGATATGAAAGAGGATGATGTACATGCATATCCAAAACCTATCCTATAGACATAGGCTATACCAGATGTTTCGACAAGATGTGGAAAACAAGTTGTCCACATTGTTGGTTCGACAAGGAGTGGCCACTATATGAGTCATGGATATCTTGAGAGACCTTGATCTCTCAAAGTTATGGAGGATTTTTCCTCATGATATGTGATTGTTGATGAAGTATGTAGTTGATGCATCCATTATTTTAGATGCTTGGAGTCCAACTAATTAGCTTATGTCATCTGATGAGGATGGTGATCCTTGTCCTCATCCACCACCTACTCCTCCTCAATGTGATGACACTGGAGAATCATCATATCATGCTCCAACTCACCATGAAATGGAAGCATCACCAACTAATTATCCACTCCTTGATCCTTCTCCTCACCATGATCACGACCGAACACTATTTACTCCTCCACACCTAGTCGAATATTCACCATATCCTATCCATACACTCATCCTATCATCCACTACAACATCTCTAATCTAGGTGGATCTACCAAATTACCAAAAATATTAAATTGTTCAAATGTTGATCAGAGGAACATGGTTGTATAGAGCTCACCAAGAGATTTTTAGTGGTACCAATTTCATCAAAAATGGACTTTAGACATGGAATATATCAAGTCTTGAAGTTTTCATACATGGAACAATCATTTTTCGACACATGGTAGGTGGAAACAAGGTCTAGTTCCATATTTCGAACCAAAATAGTCATGAATTAGAAGTCAGGGTGAAAATTTGAATAGTTGATATACCCGTGTCGATTTCCAAATTTCAGCATCAAGATCGGAGTAGTCGAAAGTCAGGATTTGGGATGGTATTTGCATATATTTGTTTGACATTTCTAACTTTTGACTTCTGCAATTGAGATCATAACATACGGGATCAAAATGTGTTGGATTAGAACATCAACAGAGAAGGGAGTGTATTTTTGGAGTTCCAACTTTACGCTTCCACAGTCGAGATCAAAATAGTCGATATTAAAACAGTTGGCATGAGAAATGAAAGGATCGAAACAATCAACACTGAAATGGAAGGGATCAACATTAATGACCTTACAACAATCCAAATCAATTTTCTAGAATATCCATAGTTGATCTACATCAATTATCTATATTTAATATGCAAGTTATGACTACATATTTTGGTTTTAACCATACATAGACATTTTAAGCATGTATCTTTGATTTGATCCATAATGTGTTCCTATAATATCATGCATTTTATCTCTTTTATTATCCTAAGTGATAATTTGGGAATCTTATTTCATACCCAAATGGATGTGGTACATGCAACTCCATAAACCAACCCAATTCTCTATTTAACCATGCAATTTAGATGTGAATAAGGGGTTGGCATAGAGATAGAAATAGAAACAAATCATTGAGTAATCGAGTTCAAAGATCCTATTTGAGATTAAGAAGTTTGAAGTTGACTCTAAGAATATCGATCATTGTGGTCATTATGAGTGCATAAAGTTGTAGAATGATTCTGAGGTGATTTTGTCCATCACATGAGAAATTCTTATACAGCGTATTAGGGGAGGTCCTTGGCAAAGATAATTAAGCATTACTGTAGTTTGTAAGTAAACAATAGAATCTCTTAGAGTTCTCTATAATTTTGCAATGCTTGAAGCAATTAATTGAAATGGTCCCATTGGAATGTAGGACCTAGAGACGTAGCCCTTAGATCTTAACTTTGTTATCAATTGGTAGTCTTCAATTTATGGTTGGTGTGTGTGTTGATTTGCATTCTTTTTATTTTTTGCATTTTGTTTAAAGAATTACAGTTTTTTAAAGTCTTCCACAAATAAATTATTATTTTAAAATAATTTCAACATAACCACATAATTCATGGATAAAACGACCATGTAAGTTTCAGATCAAGTTGGTATTATATCTCGATTAACCTAAGGAATTGTGAGTGTGTGAATTCTAACTAGGTCCAAGCTTAAGGAAGAAGAATGATTGAACATGTAACTCAAAGGAAGAAAATCGTTGATGAAAATTATGAAGCAGAAGATGAGAAGGATTTATGCAAAGCTTTCTCATTAGAGGAAATTTCAACTCAAAATGGGCCTTTTAACTTTTATTCAAATTCCATGTCATCATGTGTTAGCCAATGAAATTGCTTTAACTTTGAAATAGCGTATAGGTCTTAAACACCTTTCTAATATAAATTTGGGGATGGGTATCATAAAAAAAACTAATTTTTTTGTTTGTATTTTTGACATATCTCCCCGTGTTTTTACTCAAATTTCGATCGGGAGAGCTCGTCGTTGGATGTCATCATTCCATTTTTTCAAGTATTTCTTGTTTTTGGGGTAGTGGGGTCTGTCAAAATTATGCCGAGTGGGTACTCGTTGGATGTGGAATTTAATTCCGCATCCAATGAGCTCTCCCAATCGAAATTTGAGTAAAAACACGGGGAGATATGTCAAAAATACAAACAAAAAAGTAGTTTTTTTCTTTTCTTCCTCCAAAATTAATAAATATTATTTTATTATTTTCACTATTATTTTATTAGTTCATTTTAGGAGGCCCATTTTGAGTTGAAATTTCCTCTAATGATTAAAATGGAATACATGGTAGAAAATTTGTTTTCATATTACCAAAGGAGAATGGAAAATAATATAAAGAAGCAGATAAAGGAAGCATAAAAAAATCAAGGTAATGGAAACTATCCCCTTAAAACTCCACCATATCCTTCGTGATCTTCTTTTAGTGCTAGTTCTTCCAATATTTCATCTGATGCACATAATAAGTATTTTGAGAAATATGACATGGATACACCATTGTTAAAGCTTGATATAAAATATAATTTTCCTATGTTTAATGGAAAAGTTAATGCTAAAAAATTGGATGACTAGGTTAGGAAAATAGAGGTTTATTGCAGAATTCAAAAGCTGACATGAGATGAAGCTAAAATCCAATTGGCCTCACTCAAACTTGAAGGCACTACTCTTGTATGGTGGGATATGAAAACTCAAGAGGACCTACGTGAACAAGTTATACAACTTAACTAGAATCCGCCATTGTTCTCTTTTTTTTGGCGGTCAATTTTAATAGCTATCTTTACCTTCATCAAAAAGTGTGTATACTGGTAGCGCCATTTTTCACTTTGAACCATGTTTTTGCGATTTTGAAATTTCTTGGTCATAAAAAAAACCAAAATTTTTTATTTACAAATGTGTTTCTTCAAATTTTACAAAAACTATATACACTTAGTAGCTAGTTATAATTGAAAAAATACATATTTTCAATTTTATTTAACATTTAGAAGCTACTTAGAATGAAAATTATATACATTTTGGAAGCTTGTTCTTCAAATTTTATATTAAATAATTCATTTTTGGGGTCAAATTTGATAAAATAAAGACATTTCAAACCATTTTAAACTTATTTTCCACTATTTTATGTATAAAAATGATACTAATTAACATTATTTTTCATAAAATGATGTTCCACATAAATTCAACAAAAAAATATACCGTATATTTGTAAAAAAACTTATTAAAAACATAATATTTATTCTCAAAATAAAATCTTAAGTGAAAACATTATCAAAACATCTTATCAAAAATTTGTGAAATTTGATATTTTCCTCACCGACATAAAAGTAATAAAAAATATTGAAAATGTCCATTAATAAAAATATATACTTAAAAAAATAAAATAAAAAATTTAGTTTACCTATACCGAAACATTTAAAAACCACAAAAAAACAATTACAAAACTTATATTATAAAATTAAATTTAAAACATAAATGAAACAAATATAATACATATAGCATAAAATTAAATTTCAAAACAATATAATATAAAAATGTAATATATAATAAACTTTTAAAATAATATAGGAAAAGAATATAATAAGAAAATGTTTAAGTTTTATGAAGTGTTAAGGGTATGTTTCATAGTTTTTTTTGTTTTATAAGGAGAGGCTCTTAAGGATGGTGTGATTTTGGGAATCACACCACCATTTAAGCACCACTCCAAGTAGTGCTGGAGTGGTGCTTAAGGGGTGGCATGATTCTGGGAATCGTTCTCCCACCTTAAGACCTTCCTCCTTAACCCATTAAATTTATCATTTACCAAGTGGGAATTTGTTCCTTGAATTCTTCTTTTCTTTTTAACAATATTGTGTTATAATATTAACATTTTGAAATAGTTATGATTTTTTTTTTATTGTTTTTGAATATTTTGTCATAATTTTAACATTTTTTTTAGTTCTTTGATATTGTTTTTTAATACTTTGTTATAATATTAATATTTTTTTTATCATTTGCTTTATTTTATTTTATTTTATTTGATATTGTTTTGGATTTTTAATTGTTTATTATTTGTATTTTTAAATGTTTTTGTTAGGGTTTTAAATTATAGTGTTTTTTTTAAATTTAAATATTTAATTTTTGTAATTTAGTTGTATCTTAATGTTTTTATCTTTATTTTTTGTTATTTAATAGTTTTTTAATGTGCTTTACGTTATAACAAGTTATACAACTTGAAGAGAACCTGATATTGTTCTAATTTCGGGGGGTTAATTTTAGTAGTTGCTTTTACCTCCATTTCAAAAGTGTGTATACTAGTAACACCATCTTCAAAAGTGTGTATACTAGTAACACCATTTTTCATTTTGAGTCTTTTTTTGGGTATTTTGAAACTTCTCATACAAAATCCATAATTTTATTTACAAATGGGTTTTTTCAACTTTTACAAAAAAAAATACATTTAGTAGCTAGTAATAATTAAAAATATATATACATTCATTTTTTTAACATGTTAAAGCTAGTTAGAATGAAAAAGATATACATTTTAAAAGTTTTTTCTTTAACTTTTCTTTTAAATCAATCATTTTGGGGGAATATTGTAGAAATATGTGAGAAAATAAAGACATTTCAAACA
>LPNX010637521.1:855920-1010877 GCA_001517045.1 Pseudotsuga menziesii | reverse complement strand
AATATTTTAATTTTAAATTTAATATATATAGTTTAAAAGAAAGAAAAATAAAATTAAAAAAAAATAATACATAATATAATATATATCAAATAATGGTAAGTTGTATCCCTTAAGGACCATTCCACGAGAACTTGGAGTGGTTCTTAAGGAAGGGGTGGCACGATTATGGGGATCTTACTCCATTCCCATAAAAACCTACGAAACTCCTTATCAATATCCAATATGTGCATATGTTATACTAAATATTGTTTTTAATTTTTTTTCAATATTTTATTAATACATTAACTTTTTCATTTGTTTTTTTATTGTTTTTAATATTTTGTTATAATAAATTATGTTTCTTGGGTTATTACATCAACTTTTTTTTCATTTGTTTTTTTATTGTTTTTTAATATTTTGTTATAATAATTTTTTATTTATTAAAGGAATTTTTATTTTATTTTATTGGATATAGAGAGAGAGTGGTCTAATAATTTCTTGAATAAGTTTTGTTGAAAATAGTGCAAGTTTTATATAGTGTTACTATGAGGTTTAATAAATACAATTTTAAATTATGATAAAATGGTATAATTATACCATTTTTTGAAATAGTTTGTTACCGCTAACACCAATTTTCAATTTGGGACTTGATTTCAAGGTTATTTTAAATAACAATAAGGATTATTTTCATCCATCTCCACATTTTTAGCCCAAAAAAAGGTGGTGCTACCAGTAGCACCACTTTTTTATTTGAAGGTGTTTTTTCCCAAAAATATAAGTTTTTATGACTAGAGTTCTCGTTTTGAGTATAAATTTCTCGTCAAGTTGTATATCATGTTATTCTTAGAGGTAAGGTTATTGTCTCTTGGTATGAGTTTGTTTTGGCATTGAATTTTTTTTATTATCCATAGGAGTATAAACAACAAGATATGATGGAGTGGTAGAATTACATGCAAGTTAAGGGACAGAGTGTGCAGCAGTTTAAACAAGAGTTTAGAAAGGGAGCCTTAATGTTGGGTATTCCCGTCTATACTCAAAAAACACTTTTCAAATATATAGGTGGATTGCATAGTTATTTGAAACATACAATCTTGATGTGTAATCATAACAATTTGTATGGAGTGTATGTTCAAGCCAACCATATTGAGTCAAAGGTGAAGAATACTACTAATAATGTTTTTAAGAACCCTTTCAATGTAGCTAGAAATAAGTCTAAAGGCAAAAAGAATGAAAAAAACAACTTCTATGAAGAAAAGAGGTGATAAACCTACATGCACGCTATTGGAAATATCATGTAAACATTAACCATTACCAATGTCATTAACCATTACCATTTCTTATGTTATTTATATCATGTAAATATTAACCATTAACCATTAACCTTTAACCAAAATGTAAACATTAACCATTAACCAAAATATCATGTAAACATTAACCATTAACATTTCATATGTTAGTTATATCATGTAGGCATTAACCATTACCAATGTCATTCATTACCACATAAACCATACACAGTGCACAAGACATTTAATGTGGAAACCCAAATGGGAGAAAACCACAAAATGTCTTTTCTTATATCATGTCAAGATTACATTCACATGAAGCACCAACTTCCAAGATTATCTAGCACCAAGTAGAAGGACGCACCAAACACCTAGTTTACAGGAACTAACCTGAACGAATATCCTACTCCTCGATTTACCAGCACCAACTGGAAGGAGGATCCAACCCCCTAAAATCATAGGCACCAACTTGAAGAGATGAATTCAATCCTTAGTGAGATCCTTCTCACTAGATTTACCATCACAAACCAGAAGGAAGCTACAACTCTCTATCTTTACCCCATCCCTCTACCCTGATATAAATAAGAGAATAAATCTATCACTATCAAGTTCTCTATCACAACTTATATCTGTATCGATGTCTCTGTCAATATGACCTATATCTCTTCTCTTTCATCTTATCTTTCATGTACCTGTATCATCTTCTCTTTCATCTTCTCTTTCATGTACATGTATCATCTTCTCTTTCATCCTATATCATTGTATCACAACCTCTGCTAACCTGTCACAATCACTATCTCTGCCACAATTTATAATCATTGTATCTATCTACGTGTATAATTTTTTCTATCAACCTGTACCCGNCTATATCATTGTATCACAACCTCTGCTAACCTGTCACAATCACTATCTCTGCCACAATTTATAATCATTGTATCTATCTACGTGTATAATTTTTTCTATCACCCTGTCCCCGCAACTCTATCTATGTACCTGTATAAAATTCCCTGTCACAATCATTGTATCTCTATCTCAATGTCACAGCCACTAACTCTGTCACAATGTCACAGTCAATGTCACAATGCCACAACCATTGTCACAGTGTCTCAATATCTATCACACTATATCAACATGTACATGCCTCAAATATATACTCAGAAACAATCCCCCATCGATTTCATTTGGATCCTCAAATTTCACATCATACACATTAACAAAACATTGAACATTCCAAGAGATGAGACATATGCCAAAACATAATCATGGACTATGCCAAGATAAATGCTATGATCTATGTCAACACGACCATACAATATGTCCAAACAATCACAATGATCTATACAAACAAATCTCCAATGTCTATGCTAAGATCATCATAAAACGTGTCAATATAACTACCAACATCTATTTCAATATCACCATCAAGTATGCTAAGAGATAAGCACAAGAATATGTACAAACTTCATATATTTTCAAGACAATAAAATGGACCCTAGTCCATGAGAGGCATGACCATTACAAGAGAGACCCATGTACAAAAAACATACCATATCTATGACAATATAAACATTAAAATATACCCCATAACATATATATGACTTCAAATAGGTATACCAAAATAGAGGCTCACATACAAAGATCCAAGATGATCTCTACCCATGAAATATATGTGTCATCATAAGAGAAACCCACAAGCATGAGTCATACCTTTTACAAGATCACAATATGATGAAACAATATATATAAAAAAGTAGTCTCTAGGTAGATCATGACATAGCTCTCATAACCATCTTTCCAATGAGCCATTTGTAATTCTGATACTGTATGAGAAAGTTATGTCATTTTTCGTGAATATCCTCAATCCTCGAAGATACCAAGAAATGCATCTCCTCCAAAACATTTCATGTTTTTTTTCCAAATATACACAAGAAAAAGAGAGACTTGAATGATGATAAAGTGAAATGTTTGGCCTTCTATTTATACACTTCATTGTGATCTGGTAGCTTATTTTTGTGTATCCTTAAACTCATTCTTAATTGGTGGATCTCCATGCTTTAAGGGGTTCTCAAGGGTTAGTATGCCACCTCAAGGACTCATCATGACACTTCATGCCAATATTTTAATATCACTCGGTATATTATCCAAATGGGGGCTTAGGGATTGAACACATCACCATACTTGGTGGATACACCATTATTTCTTGTTGGGATTCTTGCCACTTCATTTCATCTAATGGGCTAAATTACCACAACTTCTGGGGTCATGTGGACCAAGCATTATTATTTTGGGGATACTTCAATATGGCACACCTACTTGCTTCAAACCAATTTTGGGGATTCTTTAGGGACTTCTCCACCATGGTTCATGTAACCCAAAACTCATGGGAAAGTGGACCAAACACTATTGTTTATGGGTTTCTTCACCTTTTATTTGAACATTTCCTTGTGGACCAATCCTTATTACTTCGGGGGATAATTCTCATGGTCATATGGACCAATCTGTATGGTCATGTAGACCTAACACCACTAGTTTCTTGGTTATGTGGACCCATCATCGTTATTTGGGGATATCTTTCACACTTCATCCCAATATGATTTGCACCAACCTTAGGGGATCTCTACGACCTTCTCCAACATGGGTTATGTGACCCCATCCACATGGTGATGTGAAACCAACACCACTATTTTAGGAATTTCTTCACATTTATTACTAACACTTCTTAGGAACACATATATGAACTTTCTTACACTTCTTATCATCATAGTCATGTGACCCAACATCATTTATTTAAGATATTAATCACACTTCTTTAAGACACTTTAAAGACTCCTTTACACTCCACAGAATCATGATCATTAGGGGATTCTCTAGGGGATTTGTACTACTTAAGTATAACTCAAAGTTTCTTTCCATGAGGTACATGGGAAACTGCTACGCCATAAGGGGACCATTTTGGGTTTATATACACTTTTCATCAAGGTATTCCTTAGGTTCCTCTTTAGGGGATTCAAGGCTTCATTATACATTCCCAAATAATATATCTCTACTACAACCACATCATCATTACCACCTTGACACCACATATATTTTCACCCTTTTTACATCAATGACACCTTATTTTACATCAATGGAAACTTTTTCAAACAATTTGTTGGTCACTCTATGTGCAAGTTAATACAACTAACATACACAATGCTCAATATAAATTGTCAACCCAGGGAAGTCTTTTATTTCAAAGATAATTCACACTGTCTATGCATAAACACTCAGTAGTTGATCAAATAAATAAAATATTAACTATCCTACTTATCTTCTCAGTGAAACTCCTCTCATTGCTAAACTAATCTAAATTACCCACCTAGAAATTCAGAAATGAAATTACTTCCTACAACATCAATGCAACAATTAACTAATCTAGAGATAGATAACTAGACTTACTTTTGCATAAATTTAAATCCTAACATTATCAGTTTAAATCCATCATGACCAGTTTAATTCAACTAATATAAGAATTAGAAACAACAACAATTGAACTAAACAAACTCTAAACCATAATCTGAATAAATTAGCGAACATGAGAAAGACAAGTAATTGAAGGAAACTGGAGCTGAGGTTGACTGTAACAATTATTGGCACACATACATAATGGAATCTAACCTGCACAGTCGACTGTCACATCACCCGGTTACAGCTTAAAGGGAATGTAAACATTACTATTAAGGATATACAATGATAAATCATTACTGCTGCAACTAACTGTAAAGAATGTGATTACTGGAATTTCCACACCACACAACAAAACAATCAAAACATCTAATTAAATCAGAAATCTCAATGGAAGGTAGGCACAGCCTTCAGACATAAACGCCAGAACTAACACAAGTTAAGATGCAGAGATCAGAAGAATCCTGCTCCTTATATTAAAATGACAAATTAAAAAGTACATCTCTTTGTCACAGATTACACAGTATAATACAATATCAACCAACCCTTGGCTCAGAATGTTTCCCAATATTTATACATGAACAATCATAACCTTCATCCACTAATATCGGGAATCCATGAAGATCTACGATCTTCAGGATTCCTTGCTACAACGAGTTGTTACGGCTGTGAGTGGAATTGAATGCAAGTAGAGAATATAGGAAATCCTCTTGCTTGAGCCATTAGTGAATAAACAAACCAATTTAAGAGATACCATGTCTGTTGCAGCTAAGCCTTAAGAAGTGGCACGCTATCACAGCTGAGTCTATTGCAATTAAGCCAGTTACATCTATATTTGGAATGAAGACCTATGTTTGCATCCAGTGTGTGGAGCTACGACTAACAAGTAACAACTGGAATCAAAATCGCATCTTCTCTTCAAACCACTCAGGATGCTACACCTGTACTTCTCAAATATTGAACTATCTTTATGAAATCATGATGTATTAGCATAATTCAAGAGACAGAGTTATGAACAAAACAATCATAGGCATTAATAATATAAAACAATAATTAGCCATACCTATAAAGATTCAAGGCTCAATATGAGAAGAAAACATATGTCTGATGCATATAATCGGGTAATACAAGGAAAAGAGGGGTATAATAGGTGTGGTCAAAAAGGGGTATAATAGGTGTGGTCAAAAAGAGGCATTTCAGGACCCAACATCTCCCCCAAACTATCATGTTGCATGTCCTCATGCAACAACCTCCACTATTATGAATTTGATTATGGAATCGTACCTCGTTCATGGAGAGAGGAAAAATTGTAGGAGTGGTCAAGAGATTCACTCCCATCCATATATCCTTTGCAAGCCACCCAGTATTTCCAACACTACTTCTCCTCTGCTTTAGTCAATGAAAAAACATCCTTGTATGGCCTTGTTGGCCACCGAATGAGTGGAAATTTAAACTTAAGTCCTATCCAATGAACTCCACACTCCTTCATACAATCCACATATCCTCTGACCCTGAGTAGCACCTGTTTAAAGTTTTTAAAACAATAAGAGTCCCTTTTCTTTAAGGGTGGAGAATAAATATGCCATCTATGTTTAATGCCTTCCAGGGCCAGCTGTTGTTGTCTAGAAATCTAGTCAACACAAGTGGAGATGAAATTTTCTTGTAGTTCAATCAGTTGTTTGGTTTTCATGGGATATGTCAACCTCTTTTCCTGAAAAGTGAGAAGAAGACGAGGAGATTGAGGTTCACTCTGAATCGAAATATTGGAGTTAGCCTCATTTTGAGATGTTGTCTGGAAGGCCCTCTCCCACTGTGCATGATTTTTAATAAAAGAGGCAAAGGACCTCAATTGGACATATCCTAAGTAAGGAGCATGGTTAGAATGAATGTCCAAAGGGAAGGCCATCTCATGCAAATAAAATTCACATAACAAATTCTGCTCAGTGAAGCAGCTTTCTAGAAAGATTTCCAAAAATTGGGCAAAGGGTATCAATTTAAAGGGTCTCCCTTCCCTTAAGGATTTTAATTTAAAAAAAATTATTTTTTCATACAAAAATACTGTATAGGAGGGATATGGAGCTCTGAAACTCATCAATTCCTGGAAGAGGGCACATATATGATCTTTCTCCTTCTGATGGACTTGAATTTCTTCAACTCCTACAACTATTTTTGTACCTCCTCCCAATGGAGATTTTGAAACAATAACTCCTCTACCCATTTTTCCCTCAATTTCTTAATAGTCTTTCTGTTCTCAATAAGAGGAACCATTCCTACATGAAATCTATCCACATGATCTTTCCACTTCTTTACTTCCACCCTTAACAATGAGAGCTCTGCATTCTCTTCATCATCATAAACTAAAACAATTTCTTAAAGAATTTTAACTTCTACCTTATCACCTGATGTTTCTGCATTCTCTCCTTGAATCGGGAGTGTAACAACTGCATCCTTTCTCATTTTTTTTGCAATTTATGCCTATATGGTTGCTTCAATAATTAATTCTGGAGATGTTGGTTCTTGTGTGACAGCCTCCTTCTCCATTAATGTTGCAGCAATGTTTGTTTGTGTAGCAACTTCAGCAACAGTGATTGAAAATGATGGTTCTTGTGTAGCAACATCTTTTGTCACCAATATTGTAGCATCCTCTGTTTTTGTGGTTGCATCAACAAATGATTTCAGGAATATTTGTTCTTGTGTAATAGTATCCTTCTTTTGAGTCCCATCCCAACAACCTTCAGTATGTACTGTGTCTTCATCAAAAAAATTTGGGGCTGCTGGTTCTTATGTAACAACATCCTCTTCATGGATCAGTTCCATGTCTTGAGACCGTTCTATACTTTCTTCAATATTTCCTAGGTTGTAATCATGAATTGTGTCAACCACTGGCTTGACTGTTTCCATTTGAGTGACAACCTCAACAAGAGTTTCTAAGGGTGTTGGTTCTTGTGTGGCAACATCCTATCTTCTGAATTCTTTCAACTATTGAGGTTTCTCCTGGGTTAATTCAATATTCATTGTTGGCTGGGATTGCAATTGCTCATCCTCTCCAAATTATAAATTAGGGATCATATCAAACTCTGCTTCATATTCACCCTTTAGCTCCACCGCATGTGCCTCTTTTTCTTCTTCAATTGCTTGTGCAGGTTTTTGTGCTACAAATGGCCGCATTATAACTTTATATCCTGATTGGTCAAAAATTTCACCGCATTCTGGGAAAACCACTTTATCCAATTCATCACCCTCCTCATCAAGAGGTGACCCTTCCAATTGTTCTGCAGCTTCTACCAATGTGTGCAACCTTTTCTCCACCTGTTTCTTTCATGCTTCCTTCCAATTTTCCAATTCCTTCCGAAGAACCTCCTCTTCCTCTTTCAGCAGACTATTTTCATACAAAAGTCCCTTGATTTGAGGTTCCTCTGCAGCAAGTTCTTGTGGAGAAGCCTCTAACCATGGTGTCAAAATAGGAAATTAAATGTTCACCCATATTGCTCGTGTTGCTTCTACCACTGTGATGGATATGTTTCTTCTTCTATTTACCGGTTGTGATGCATGTACCTTCTCTTTTGCTCTTCTTCTCTTCCTCCATGGTACAAGGGTTTCTAACTCTACTACTGATGTAGAAGGAATATCCTCCTTTTCAGTAACTCTCTTTGTCTCTTCCATCTTTTTTTCTTCCTCGATTAAAGTTCCCCCCCAATAGGGAGAGGATTCAATGGTGAGGATCTCTACATCTCCTTCTGTCATGATAGCTCCCACATCCTCAGTTTCCACTGTCGTAGCATCCAATATGCTCTAGTTTTAGCTTCTGCTACCAAATATTCCAAATTACCTATTCCTCCCATAGGGTTTGCTGCTGTTGCAGCCTCCCCCAATTCCTCCTCTTGATTATTTGGGTTATGTTCTGACATTGTCTCATCTCACCCCCCCCATTTAATTGGAGGGACTCCAGTCCTCCTCTTCTACTTCCACTCACCCCAACTATGTAGGTGCCTCTTATTCCTCTTCTATTGGGACACCACCCAAAAGTGTAGGTGCCTGAATTATCTGAGGCTGGCCAATGAGTTGTTCCCAGGTTTGGTTCTGCTATTCTAGGGCCCTTACGATAAGCAATTTAACTAGGCCATGATGGGTGAGAGAAGCATATGGGTTTCAAGATAATCTTACAAACCCCATCATGTGATGTAGCTATTTAAACAAATAAAGTTGAATGTTGAGTAAATCCCTATGGCGTAAATGAGATAGTAGAGGAAAATCAAATAAATACATAGTGTGATACCTACCTTCACATGTGATGTACTTCTTCAAGAATACTGCCACTTCATTCCAAGGGTGAGGTAGTGATTATAGTGATATCCCTCACTTTGTTCGACGGACCTATTCACCATCTACCATAAAATCTTGCATTGCAGCCGCATTGTAGGTGCTTCTTACAAACTAGGTCCTCCCCACCTGAGAAAGACCGGTAACTTTAGCCATAATCTCCTTAGTAACTTCTATGAGTAGGCCTCTAACCTATGAATATGTTTCTATCAAATTTAGAGCAAACTGGAGAGGTATTTCTCGATGAAAACCATTCAAGCGTTGAAAGAACTCAGTCTAACCAGTTGCTTCAAAAATGGAAAATAACTATGTGTTTATATGCAGAGCCTACCATTTCTATAGGTTTATGCTGGGTTGGGATACCCATATCGTCTCTCTTTCTAAATTTTGGTATGAAATTAACAAATTACAGGCCCAGAAATAGAAGTTACAAGAGAGGAACATGCAATGAACAACCGAGGTCGAGGTTGGAAAAATTAGAAAAGTTATTATAGTTATGGGGAGGGAATAATTATGAAAGTTATTATAGTTATTACAGGTTTCTAATATCGGATACTTAATTGACTAGTCTTCCGACGTTGTAGAGGAACAGTCCACTAGCTTTCTGATGGGTTTTGTCAGGAGTTTTTCGATATTGAAATCGAAGCATCGGGAGTAGGTTTGTCTATGCTTCGGGTTTTGTCTTCCGAGGTGTCGGTGCCTTAGTTCAAAGCAGATCCGATGAATCAAATTTCCATTCCGCTATCCTCTTCCGATAACCAATCAAATGGGAAATATCGCTGTCGGGTTGGTTTTCTAGATCAGACCGGACTGGTTAGTCTGTCTGCTGATCGACGTTACGAAAGGTTAGTTTGGAGCTAATCTGAAGGATTCTTACTTTCTCCACCAATTCTGAAAAGATTAGTACCTCCATTTTCCAATGTATTGCCCAAGTAGTTCACCGGGGGAATAGAGCAATAAGCAGCCGACACTATAGTTTTGCTTCAGAGTTGGTCTCCCAATAAGGGTTAAAATTTTTCCCACCGCTAGTGTTCTCCGTTCCCGATCAAGTTCTATATAACATCGTTTTTATTTGTTATTTGTCATTTATTCATAGTAGAAGCATTCCAACCTATTGACTACGTAGCTGTCAATCCTCCATTCGTCCTCCTCTGCGTCCGCGGACCGTCCAGGATACCTGTGTCGACGTTGCCAGGTAGGATATTTTTACGGTTTTGGTTTATTGTTTTGTTAATGTTTAACCTCCAAATGGATAGTCTTAGGTTTCCTCAATAGGATTAGGTTTCTTTTGCATTTTGTGGTTTCCTAGTGGTGATTTCATCCTTTTGTTGAGGGCTTAGCTCGTTGGCTGTGAACGTTTCATTTTGGAACAAGCTAAAGTTTAGTTTGTCTACCACAAGTGCACCTGTGGAAGTTTTGCGAGCGTTTAGGGCATGGTGCAAACAGGCATTTCATTGTCTACACCTTCCTATTCTTAGTTGTTACCTATTTAGCCCGAGGTTAGAAAAACGTGCCTCCTATAGCAGTAGTTTCCCATGGGATTCAAGAGGGCCGCGCTGCTGATTAGGGTGTTAGAGTTTTGTTGAAGCAAGCGGCGAGGTGATTTTTTCCTCACGGATAAGGTGCCCATATAAGTTTAGGAGGCTAGAGGACACAAGGGGTAGGAGAGCAGAGTTTTGAACAGGGTTCGAGCAGGGTTTCTTTGTCAAAATCTCTCATTCAGAAGGACTGTGGTATTGACATAAATATCCAGCATGCATATTGAAGAAATGGTAATATTTGTATGTTTTATTATTTATCCTTATACCAATTTCTAGAAATATTTAAACTAAAACCATGTTGCATGACTGTTACAAGTTGATTTCTATCACTACAATATGCCAAGGAAATAGAAGAAGAAATCCCAAGTGGTTGAAGAAGAACCCGAAGTAGAAATAATAACCAAGGTAGAATTCATTTATGAAGACACTAAAGCTACTACTGGGGTTGAACAAGAATACAAGTGGGGAGAAGTGTATAGAATGATTTCAAGCCAAAGTGTCCTTGATGTTGGTTTTGAAGACATGTACATATATACGAATATTGAGAGGTCATCCCTGATGAAGGTGGCTACCATGCCTGAGCTTTTTCCATGCTCGAAAGTGATAGGTTGGATTCTTCCCAGGGCATATGTGACAAGGATGATCCTAGAGAATATCAAGAAACAAGGCTATGCTACATACATCCCTGCTTATGTGTCCATGGCATATCATCTACCATCACCACAGACTTATCTAACTAAAGGATGGATAAAGGAGTTAGGTCTGGACCTGGTAGAGACAGTGAAGAAAATGATGATCCTGGGAAGAAACTTCAGGACTAGACCTTCTGGGGAATATGACACATCAACTCTCCATGATCCATATAGATTTATCGTTTTAATGCTGAACAAAATCTTTGGGAGAGCTAATGGGAAAAGTTTTAAGTTTTGTTGGATACCTGTTATTTATTATGTTTTTACATAGGGGACTATTTTTAACTGGGCAAGCATAGTGTCAAATAGCCTGTCATCCTGCATCTGCGTAGCATTGGGGGGAGTATCCCAAAAGAAGTATGAATTCTAGATGAGCTCTATTTTGATCGATTGCATTCTATGCATTCAGCCTTTCCCTGCACTAAAATTCCATTGGGATAAGGATCGAGCTCCAGTATACGCTGCTTACAAGTTATTTTGGGCTCAAAAATACTACAACTATTATAAGGATATCTGTGAGCGTTTCATCATGCCTTTATACACTTTGATTTTCTTAGAAGAATGCAATTGCATGTCAGAAGAAGCCTTCAAGGTTATGCAGGAATTTGGAAGTTATTATCTAACAGAGGATGGTTTATATTTAAGTATGTATGGTGGATCGAGAGCCCCTTCTCTGCTCTTGAGATATGCTACTGATTATGTACTCCATAAAGAAGCTGTTAGACAATTATATATTGATGGAGTAGGGAATTTCCTGTTTGAACAGAAAAAGGCAGTATATCCTATAGTGCCTTTTTTCGTTGGGAGTTACAAATTTTCAAGGGTGAAGACTGTGATAGAATTTATCCAGGAATTGGAATAATTTCACTTCGGTGAAATGAACTTTCATAGAAATGACTAAAATGAAAAAGTAGCTAATTATTGCAAGGAAGCAAGAGTACATTTTGAATACACCGATTTTTGGGACAAAGATGAGGAGATTTTCCGCAATGCTAAGAACATGACAGCCCTTAGAAAAAGATTCAAACAAAAAATAACAATTGTGGGTGGTAAAGGAAAGCTTGCTTAAAAGAAGAAAATGCAAGAAGAAGAAGAAGCAAAAAAGAGAGAGGAGGAGGCTAACATACTTGTACAGGAAGTAGAGAATTAGCTGAGAAAAGAAGAGGAAGAAAAGAAGCGAGCAACTAAGGAAGCAGCCAAGAAGGCTGAAGAAGAAAGGAAAAAACAAGAAGAAGATGAAATCTGGAAAAAGTAGGCAGACAGTGAAGGGTTCATATTAGAAGGTGTCCAAAAAGAGAAACAATAAATAGAAAAGGCACCTAAAAGCTCAAGAATAGAGATACTAGAAGGACAAGACCCTATGAACCAAGAACAAGATCAGACTGATAGTAACCAATTAGAGCCTATTGTTCCTTCTAGAAGTACAGTAGCAGAAGGTCCAGGGTCATTTTTTGGACTGGATTTAATTCCTTTCATGCCTACGGAAGGAGAGGAAGTACCAGATTTCAATACTATATTTTACGATAAAAGAAAAAAAGAGAATTGTCAAGAGAACTAAAAGGAAAGTGGACACTGGGGGTAAACCAGGAATGATGGTAACTAAAAAAATAGTAGTTCACAGTACTCATAAGGATCCATGATTATTAGCGAGGGTTGGGGTAGCCATAACCCTAGCCACTGAAGACAATGTGGATAGGATCATGACTGACCTCGAGCAGTCTCAGAAAAGAGTGGCTCAACTGAAAGAAACTTTGAAGAAGGAAAGGGGTGAAAGCCAGAATATGAAGAGAAAGTATGAGGACATGATCGGTGAGGTAGAAGTTTCAAAGGCGGAATGTCAAACTTTGTAGGTAGATAAAGATGCTCTGGTAGTATCTGTAGAAAATATGGAAAGGAACTCTCATCCTACCTTAGCAGAGTTGGGAAAAATATAACTGAAATACCAGAGTTTGGAGGCTGAGAAAAATCATCTTCAGTTATCAATTGAAGAGATGAATAAAGAAAATAGCAGATTAGAAGGTAGAGGGACAAATATAGAAGAGCAAAAGACCACTGTGGAAAGGGAGGCTAAGCTATATGAGACTCAAATAGCAGCCTTGGAGGAACAAAAGATTTCACTTGTTGCTTCACTAAAGACAACTATGGAGCAGAAGATTGATATTGAACCTTTAAAGAAGCATGCTCTTATGCTTAGAAAGAAAATTCATCAAATGCAATTGCAGATATCTGAAGAAAGATTTAAATTCCAACAAATAGAAATCAGATTAGAAGAACTTATAAGTACAGCCTCATATTTTTTGGATAGAAACCAGGATATTCTGGAGACTCTACAGGGAAGGATGGCTTGGGTAGAAGAAAACAAAGAATCTCCCACAGATATATGTGTCAAAGATCAGGAGACAATAAAGCAATAATATGAGCTAATTGAGTTTTCTAGCAACGCAGAAGAGGAATTAAAGAAGGCAGTGAAGAGAACACAGGGTGCCTATGCTGAATTTTGTAGGAGAGTTCTCTTGACCTATAATCGGTGCCATACCTTCGCTATGAAGAGATTGGAGGTGCTACCAGCACATGAAATGTTTTTGAAACAGTTACAGAACAAATGCAGTGAAGATGAACAAGCCACATAGCAAGTCAAGGAGTTGGATGAAAGGATACTGAAGACTGAAGTGGCACATGCGGTTGTGAGCATCCACTTGCTAGAATACCAATTGTGTTTGATTCCTACTAGGATAGCGAGTATTAAGACCCAGGCTGCTCAGCACAAAATCACTATCATATTTCTAGAACCTTCTAGTTTTGAGAATATAGTAGCTGAGGCAAATATATGGAGAAAGTTCATGAATGCACAAGTTAGGCCCTCCTAGTTGAATGTTTTGGAATATTTATAAATAATGTAATATATTATATTTATTTTTGTGCTCAAGCTACAAGACAAATTTTTGTAAAAGAAAGGTCGAAAGCCTAAAAGGAAGCAAGGGGTAGCCCAAAAGTTTTTTCTTTTTGTATAAGTATAGGAAATTTTTAGGTAGAAAGGACCTTTTTTCAGACCATCTTGGTCCAAGATTATTGTTAGGAGAAATAATTCATCTTATAATAAAGAGTTAAACTTTTCGGCTGGAGAAAGCACTGTGGAGTTTCAAATGTTTGCCATGGGATGTTTGAATGTGAACTGTTTCTATTTCAACTTGTTTCCATAAACTATGAGATTGTTCTAACTTATGAATTCTTTCATGTTGTGAATGTGCTCCTATTTATTTCTGTGAAATTTCCACAATCATAGTTGAGTAATGAATGTTTTAATTAACAATGAGTTATCTCTTTGTTCATTTGTCTATTGATATTCATGTATTTAGAAATGTTAACAACTATCTGTAGTTTTTCTTTATGCATGTTATACAATACATTGCTCACCATTAGTTACAGTATTCCTCCCTAGGGATAGGTTAGTTAGTTTTATTTAGTTTTTCTTTATTTGTGATTTAGAAGTGAGAGAGGTAAGATGAGAGGTAAGAACCTGCGCATCACATTTTGACCCTCCTCATTATCTCTATCACCTGTATTTAATTAGGCACTTGCACATCATACATAAAGATAAAAACTAAAAAATACACCTAAACGGTGAACTGGGCCGCAAACAGTGAAACATTTTAACCGTTACTTGACCTACGGTAGCCGAACTGTAAATCAGACGGATTCCCCATACCAAAAAATAATGAGCTGATTGGGAACATTTATTGGGGAGAATCCCTACTGTTGTTACCTGCAATTTTCCATGCCTCAATAGTTTTGGCGCTAGAAGGAGGGCCACCAGTGCATGGCTAGCCGAGGAAGCCCGCTTTCTTGAAATTACTCCACCAGTGATAGTTCTGAAACTAGTTTGCTTTAGAAACCCACTCATGAAGAAAAGGGAAAGGGGTATATTTATCCCATGGATAAAAAAGTGGTTGATTATTTAAGGAGGATTACCAAGGCATATGCAAAGAATATTGGAGGATTACCTATTGTCTTTGTCCTACCTAGAAGAGAGTATCGAAAGAAGGACCATCCTCAATTGGAAGACTAAGTGTTGGTAGAAGACCTTGAATAATTGGTAGAAACAACCTTATAATAAGTTAACCAACCTTTCGATCAATTGGAACCAGATTCCCCTCACTGTTCACTTTTTCAGACCCCTGTTCAGTCCCCACCTCGTACTCCACTCAGAATCATGGCTAATGTAAATGCAAATGAGCAACCTCCACAACCTGCCTAGAGAGCTAGATCTCCTTTAAATATGACACATCCATTACATAATTTGCCTCAAATTTTTGAAAAAATGTTACCCAAGTTTGAACCAAGTGAAGGAATTCTTGTAGATGATCATTTGCAGAGTTTTTATTTGGCTTTAGAGGGGCTAAGAGTAAGAGAACATGAAGATGTAGTCTGTAGATTATTTCCTGATACCCTGAAAGGAAAAGAAGCTTCATGGTATTTTTCCTTACCCACAAATTCGATCACAAATTGGAATATCTTTGAAAGACTATTCAGAAGCAAATACAGAATCCAGAAAACTCATGCAACTTTGATGAAAGGGTTAATTGCTCTAAAGAAGGAAAAGAAAGAAAATGTACATAACTTAACTCAAAGATTTGCTGCTTAATTAAACATCTTCAGTGCAGCTGACAAACCATCTGAGCATGCCTTGATTGAATACTATACCTCAGCTCTCAGTCTAGATCTAGCCATGTTTTCCAAAAGATCGGTTCGACCCACATTGGTAGAAACCTATGAAGAAGTTGAGAAATTAGAGGCATAATTGGAGAGTATAGAACACTATCCTACACAGTCAAATGAAAGAACTTATGGAAACAAAAAGAAATTATTATTAACTAAACCTAAGGATAAATGATCACAGGAGTTAGATGGGATGGTAAAGATGATGCAGAAGCTACCAAACCGAGTGATTGATTTAGAAAAAGAAAAAGGGGGCTCATAAACAATACAAGCCTTATTACAAAAAAAGAGAAGACAACAGTCATCCTAAACCTCCTCCACACAGCCCTTTAGCAATGAATTTGAATGATGCAGGAATGGATAATTTTTGCACTTTCCATCAACAACCTCATTCTGAGAAGAATTGTCCACAATGGATTAATTCTATGACATTAGGAATGAACCAATTATTGGATTCCAAGCTGAAAGAAAATGAGGAGGAGAAAGGGAAAAATCATGAACCTACAACAACACAAGAGGAAGATACCTTGGTTTTATGGGACTGTGTTTCTATGTTTAACATGGAAGATGAAGACCTCCTTGAAAAAGAGGAAACACCAGAGACTAATGTAACTATAAGAAGTCAGAATCCATTAAAAGAAGATAACTCAATACTTCCAAAGATTAAGAAACTTCAAGAAAACATGAAGAAGATAAAGAAGAACACTTCAACTATTAAAATACCTAAATTTGTCATTTCAAGTCAGGATCCTAAGAAAGTCGATACACCTATAAAGCCTACTCAAGATAAAACTGAAAATGTCAAGAAGAATATCAAGGAACATGAGATGAGATATGATGTTGTGGAATATATTAACAAGGATAAAGCAAATATATCATTGTTTGAAATGTGCAATTTAAATCAGCAAAAGGAGAAGCTTTTAAAAGCACTTGAGACACCCGAGGAGGAGCGTCCCATTGACAACCAACCTAAGGAAGAGATTGGTGAGGCAAATTTAGGAGGAAAATCTAAGTATAAACTCCAACATTTCTCCTAACCTTTGAAATTTTCAACTATAATGTGCATAACTATTTACTGGAATCAGTAGCATCAGTCAATGTTATGCCACTTTCAATTTCCAATCAAATCAATGGTCAACCTAAACCAACTACTTGCCAAGTTCTTCAATTAGACAGAACAACAGTAAAAGTAATACGAGAAATGGAGGATGTTATGATTCATTTATCCACAGATGAGAGGGTATGTCAGTACATAGACATTGTCGTAGCAGACATTCTATATGCTTATGGTTTATTTTTTAGTCGAGATTGGTCAGCAAGGTTAGAAGGGTATTTTTCATCAGATTGGTCACATTTGTGGTTGCCTTTTAAGGGATGTCAAAATCAGATAAAAGTGTTAAGAGAGCCTCAAATGAAATATAATGTGTCTCAGTTAGAAGGAAAAAATGAACCAGTAAACTCTGTGTTGGGAAACTATTTCATTGAACTGGAATCGATAAATTACCAAGTTGAAGAAGCCAACAGTATACCTGATATCCAGTCCAATCTCCTTCAATTTTCATGAGCTGACGAGTTTGATTGTAACATAGTCGATTTAGTTTTAGATGTAGTTAGAAATTCTAATTCAATAAGAGTAGAATGTTTTTGGATTCTTTATTTTGATGGTTCTAAAACATTGGAAGGATCAGGATCTGGTTGTGTCCTAATTGATCCAGGAAAAAATAAACATTTTCTTTCATGTAGGTTAGGATTCAAATGCACAAATAACACAGCCGAGTACGAGGCACTAGTTCAGGGACTTAAAAAAGAAATAGAGTTGAAAGTAAAAAATATGAAAGTATATGGAGATTCTGAAATCGTTGTTAAGAAAATTCGGAATAAAATACACTGCATTTCACCACATTTGAAGGCTTACCAAAATGAATTTTGGGATTTGCTGAAAAATTTTCATGCATTCAATATTGTATCAATTCCTAGATTAGAGAATGCAGCAGCTGACTTAGTAGCTACCTCAGCTGCAAGATTAGTACCTTCGAATAATAGATGCTCTATTGAATTACTTTTCAGGTCTTCTGTTCTAGATAACATCACAAATCTAATGGTTTTTTACAATGATCAGCAAACCTTGGAGTGTTTGATGAATGATGATACTTTCAAATGAGAAATAATAGATGACGAAGAACATCAAGTGGAATTAAAGTTTGGGAATTTCATTCCAAAAGGAGTTAGGACCTTGGAACAAATGTTTGATTTAGATAACAAGTTTAGAAAGCCAGTGAATGTCAAGACTCATAGCCTGTCTTTACAATTCGAGCTGATAAATTTAGGGACTAAAGCTGAACCCAAATATGTAAATTTGGGGAAGGGTTGTTCACCCGGTGAAAGGAGTAAATTCATTAGCTTATTCAGACAATATAAAGATGTATTTTCTTGGACTTATGAAGACCTAAAGGCGTATGACACTAAAATTATACAACATGTGATTCCAATTAAGGTTGGAGTCAAACCTTATTAGCAACCTTTGAGGAAAATGCATCCCAAGCATGAACCAATAATTCAAAGCTAAGTGAAAAAGCTACTAGATGCTAAAATCATATTTAAATTCAGACATTCAGAATGGGTCTCTAATTTGGTACCAGTATAGAAAAATTCTAGTGAAATCAAACTTTGCGTAGATTTTAGAAATCTTAATCGTGCATAAAATAAAGATAATTATCCTCTCCCACCCATGGAACAAATAATACAGATGGTCTCAGGTTCCAAACTGTTCTCTCTACTAGATGGATTCTTCGGTTACAATCAAGTATTAGTAGAAGAAGAGGATAGGCTCAAGACCACTTTCAGAACCAAGTGGGGAACTTTTGCGTATCGGAGGATGCCCTTTGGAATTATCAATGCTGGAACTATGTTCCAGAGGGATATGGATATAGCCTTCTGTGGTCTGATTGGCCATAGTGTTGTGGTTTATCTAGATGATGTTACAATATTTTCAAAGAAGAGAGAAGAGCATTCATTTCATCTGAAATAGATTTTCGAGTGTTGCCGAAAATATGGCATTTCATTAAATCCCAAGAAATGTGTGTTTGCAGTCACAGAAGGAAAGCTATTGGGTCATGTAATTTATAAAAAGGGGATCTCCATAGACCCTGAGAGGATTAGAGCCATATAGCATATCCCTTTACCCCATAATAAAAAAGGTATGAAATCTTTTATGGGGACAATCAACTTTATGCAAAGGTTTGTACCAGACTTTGCTCAAATCGTCAAACCATTGCATCAAATTGTTAAGCAGAGTGTGCAGTTCAAATGGACTGATGTAGAGAAAAATGCATTCAGCAAGATATAGACATCGGCTTCTCATGCACCATCACTCAGAAGTCCAAACTTTGAAAAGGATTTTATTCTGTACACTTCTGCTTCTGATGATTCATTAGCAGTTGTGCTTACACAGAAGGAAGATGGGGGAGATGAGTACCCCATATCATTTATGAGCACTGGTCTGCTAGGGGATGAATTTAATTATACTGCGGTTGATAAACAAGATTATTGTAACATCCCCGACCCTCCGAACAAGCAAGAGAACGCTACTAAACACCACACATACAAGCATCTAGCCCCATGAACATGAACATACCTATAATGTTGAGGCAAAATACTTAAGAAGATAAAACATACTACGATGCATAATTGTTCATATACATAGTGGAAGCAAAACAACATTCATTCATATACAATCCATCATTCAACATGTCCATCATCACAATTCATTAACAGTAAATATGATTGCAAAATAGATTAGTCAAGAATACTTATCTTATGAGAACTGTCCTGCAACCAGCTACGTCGCTGCAACGTTCCACCCAAACATAGGCCCGTGTGCTCCTTAATCTCTCAGCAACACTACCACCCTTGAGCTGGGCATGATTCCCCAAGGAATAAGGAACTAGCAGTATTACACATAGCCAAGGATAACAATAGCACAAGGATACACAGTTCAGCTAAGCCAACACAATTGGGTTTATCAGGTGAACGACAGATCAGCCAAGCCAACACAGTTGGGTTTGTCAATCCATCTAGGAGCTGGGAAAGGATAAATTCTAAGCTATTGATCTCATTGAAGAGCCAAGGACACCTACACCAAAACTATCTTGACTTCTAGGACACCCACACACACCCAACACAAGGAAATCAGTCCTTTCTTTGCTACTCAGTCCCTCAGGTCCTGACCTCCCTTCCAGTGCTATTCATGGGTTATGGAGAAGAAAACTAGCCTTATAGCTCTATCTGTGTGGTTCCCAAACACACTAGGTTTATCAAGCACATCAGGCCCTCATTAACCACTCTAATGCAGTCCAAGGACAAACCACTGTGTGCATGCAACAAACAAGCTATTAAAGATTTAACAGGGGAAAAACAACTCCCTGAATCGTTCTTGGCCCTATCGTGGCTAGAACAATTCCACAACAACCTACAGCAGCCCAAATCACAAAGGTGACTCAACCAACAAGTGTGAATGAGACCATAGCTCACACCGCGTAGGTACTCATAGCAACGGCTCACGATGAAGCAATAGAATGTTGTACAGTCCAGACAGAGCAGCAACGTTGGAAAAAAATGGTGGGGTAAAAGCATAGGCTCTATGCATGAACATGAGGATGAAAAGATACATAGACTAACAACTCCATGAGAAAAGGAAGAACCAACCCCCAATCGATGAATGACAGATCCTTTTATCTCAGCCCTCGTGAGGGAAAATAAATAGGCCAACTTCCTGCACGTGAGAGAGTGAACAAAGCATCCCCTTCCTCAGGTTGGAATATTGGGGAGACCAACGATCTATGAGGAAACAAAACGGTGGGCGAGGGAGAGAGTGGGATCATGGATTTCCTGCCAGTGTGAGGGTCATCCTGGTGGAGTGTGCATGTGGGAAACACATGGAAGTCCTGCCACACTCCACTGCCAGCATTAACTACCCCCAACCAATAGCAGAACATTAAAGTGGTGGTTGGATGAGATAAGGGAAGGTGAGCAGTCAAACAGGGTGGTGACACATGGATTTTCCCCCATAGTTTCAAGGTTTAACATCCCCTCCCTTAACCTTAGGAAATCATGGCGCTTCTCAATTTGGTTGCAGTGAACATAGTTGGTTGGGTTTATTTAATTAAAATGCACATTTACATGATGCCACAATTTAATATGTATGTCGCATGTCCCGATATACCATCGGTGACAATTCCAATCCGAAACATAATATAACCAAATCTATGGTGGGGCCTTTGCCTTTAGCTCCGCACCATGATTATTTACAAGATATATATACATCATGTATATTTAATGCATCGAGGTAAAAACTAGGGATGTTACATTCCCCTCCCCCTTCAATAGCATTGTCCTCAGTGCTTTAAACAAAATGATAAACTGGTATTGCCTCAGTGTTCCGCAGGATTGAACAAAAATGGATGTGCCAATTGCATGGCATCCTCTAGCTCCCACATAGCCTCTTCAAGTCTATAGTGCTCCCATTGCACCTTTACCTGCCCTATGGCTCGGTTCTGGAGCATTGTGACCTTCTTGTCGAGGATGCGCATTGGCTCGATTTGGAACTCTCCCTTGGGTTCCACCTTAATCACATCTTAATTTATCACATGGTTAGGATCATGTACATATCTCTTAAGCAAAGAAACATGAAAAACATTATGAGCTCTAGTGCTAGCAGACAGTGCAAGTCTATATGCAACTGGCCCTATCCTTTCAAGCACTTCAAAAAACCCACAATATCTTGGTGATAGCTTGGCACAAATTCCAAGCTTCAAGGAACTCTTCCTTGCCCTCAATCAGAGGTAAACATGATCCCCAACGCTGAACTCCTTATTCATCCTATGCTTATATGCATAGCTTTTCTGTCTGTCCTGTGCTGCTTTTAGATTCTGGCTGATATTTACAACCTCTTGCTCCATCTCCTTGAGAAATTTTGGTCCAAGCACAACCCTATTCACCAGGTTGTCCCAAGTCACTGGTGTCCTACACCTTCTCCCATACAAAGCTTCATACAGACTCATCCCCAAGGATGCCCGCTATCTGTTGTTATAAGAAAACTCTACCAAGTGTAAGTAATCTTCCCACTTGGTTGGTTTGTCCATCACATACATGTGAAGCATATCTTCTAGTACTCGATTAAATCTCTCTGTCTTCCCATCTACCTGAGGATGGTATGCAGTGTTGAAGTTTAGCTTTGTACCCAAATCTTCAAACAACCCTTTCCAAAAATTGGAAGTGAACTTGACATCTCAGTCAGAGACTATTTCCTTCAACAACCCGTGCAATTTGAAAATCTCCTTCATGAAGATCTTTGCAATGTCATCAGTCTTATGTGTAGACTTCACCAGTATAAAATGTGCTTCCTTTGTCAACTTGTATACCACAACCATGATGGAATCATGTTGTCTCCAAGTCATCGGCAATCTTGTAATAAAATCCATGGAAATAACTTCCCATTTCCATTCCGGGATTGGCAAAGGCTGCAACAAACCTACGGGATGTTGATGCTCAACCTTTACCTGTTGACATTTCATGCACCTTGAAATGTATTCAGCTATGTCCTTTTTCATTCCTGGCCAAAAGTACTGCTTTCTAGCTGTAGCAATTGTCTCCTAATATCCTGGGTGACCAGAATATGGAGCTTGATGTATTTCATCCATAACAACTCTCCTCAAATATGCTACATTTGGAATATAAATTCTGCCTTTATAAGTGAGAAGTCCATCTTCTTCCAATTTATATCCCTCATAACTCTTCTCAATATTTTTCTATTGCAATTTGTCTTTTACCTGCTCATACAATTCATCTCACATTTCTTGGAGTAGGCCAATTCATAATGGCTTCAATATTTTCAGGGTCCACAGATATACCCTCTTCTGAGATAATGTGACCCAAATACTGAATTCTGTCTTTATAGAATTCACACTTGCTCAGCTTTGCATACAACTGATGCTCCCTGAGCAATTGCAATGTCAGTCTCAAATGCTCTTCATGTTCTTCCTCATTCTTAGAATAAACAAGAATGTCATCAAGGAAAACAAGAACAAACTTGTCCAAATACCTGTGTAAGACACTATTCATAAGGCACATAAATGTAGTTGGTGCATTTGTGAGACCAAATGGTACCACTACAAACTCATAATGTCCATACCTTGTCCTAAAGGCTATCCTATGAATGTCTTCATCCTTGATTCTCACCTGATGGTAACCAGACCTCAAGTCAATCTTGGAAAATACCTTTGCTCCTCTCATTTGATCAAAAAGGTCATCAATCCTAGGCAAAGGATATTTATTCTTCACAGTAACCTTGTTCAATTGTATATAATCAATACATAACTTGAGAGTACCATATTTCTTCTTTACAAACAAAACTGGTGCTCCCCAAGGAGACACACTTGGTCGGATATACTTCTTTTCCAACAAATCTTGTAGTTGCATCTTCAACTCTAGCATCTCTGGTGTACTCATCCTGTAGGGTGCCTTGGACACTGGTGCCACTCCTGGCACAAGTTCAATGGTGAAATCAATGTCCCTCAATGGAGGAAGCCCTGGAATCTCATCAGGAAACACATCCTTGAAAACTATGACACCTGATAGTCCTCCAGCCTAGGAGTTTCATCTCCTGTTGGCTCCAAAATATGAGCTGCATACAACTGGAAACCTCTCCTAAAAAACTTCTTCAACTGCATTGCTGAAACCTGTCTTACTGAAATTACCTTTGGAATATTTTTCACAACTACTGGGTTTCCGTCTTCATCCATGCATTCAAAAGTCTTGTTATAACAGTCAAGCTTTACTCTATGAGCTTCTGGCCAATCTATTCCAATGAGAACATCATAGGAATCAAGCAGTAAAACATTCATATCTACACAAGTGACCAATCCATTCATGACCAATGGAAATTTCTCTACCACTTCACTAACTTTTCTCTTAGTTTCAGTGGCTAGCTGAACTAACCAAGATTTCCTATGCCTTGCTTTCTTAAAAGCACAAATATCCACTACTCTAGGAGTAATGTAACTGTGAGTAGAACCAAGGTCAATCAAAATAGAAATAGATTGTTCAACAATATTACCTACAACTTCAACCACAATTGACTGATGATCTGCCTGGTGGTCCTCCAGTGCTGCATAAATTCTAGGGACTGCTCTTGCTACTTGACCCACTATTTCTGCTTCCTGAATTTTATAAGCTGGCCTTGCACTTTCATTCTCAACTGGACAGTATCTGCACAAGTGAGGCCCTTCACATTTCCAACATTTGAGTGGACCTTTATTCTGATGTGGCTCCTTAGGATTTCCACCTGTCATTCCCACTGGAATACTCACAGCTTGGGATGGCTGCTTTTGTTGATTCCTAAATCTAGAAGGTTTGAAACCTTTCCTTCTTTGGTCAAACTTCTCATTCTTCTTGTCCTTCCAGGCCTTATGGTAGTTAGGTTTACCCTTGCTTTGCTCATATCAATACTTATCCTTCCTTATGGATTCTTCAAGATTTCTCAGTGCATAAAACTCAATTCTATCTTTGTAAGCCTGAGGAAATCCACTCAGAAACCGTTGGACCTTCACCTTTTCATCTCTGATGTACTGGACATACCTCAATAATTCCAAGAACTTATTGGCATATTCATCCATGGTATGTTGTCCCAATCTCAGGTCATGGAACTCCTTGATCTTGTCATCATAATACCTATCAGAGAGGTATTTCTGCCTGAAATACTTCTTGAACTGTTTCCACTTCAGTCTCCTTTCACTGATCTTCTTTACTTGCTTTTAGTGTTCCCACCAAATGGAGGCTCTTCCATTCAGATTGAATATGGAAACTCTTTCCTTCATGTTTCTTGAATAATCCTGCACTTGAAAGTACTTCTTTAACCCAAGAATCCAAACTTCAGCCTCTTGTCTAGTCTTTATCTCACCATCAAATGTAGGAGGTTTAGCTTTCCTAAATTCATCTCGACAGCGATCCCTATGGTGCCTTCTTATTTTCCTTTTATGAGAAGATGAACTTGTTTCTCCACTGGATTATTCTGAGTCAGATGAACCACTAGAATTCCTTCTCCTCCTCCTAGTGTTGCTTTTACTGCCTTCTGGCCTTGATGTACCTCGCTCAGAATCTATCTTCTTCTGCAAGTCTGTCAAACTCTGCAACATGGCAGCATTCAGCTGATGTTTCTCTTCTTATGCTTTAATCAAGCTTCTCGTGGTGGCTTCAACCTCTGATGGTGTCTCTTGGAATCTCCTTCCATTAGACTCTATGTCATCATTTCCATTATGTAAATTTTCTCCCATGGCATCTCCTGCACGCTCGTAAGAATCTCAAGCATCATATCCATCATGGGTTCTCATGAATGAACCACTTCTTGCTTTACCACACTGTTCTTCCTAGAATACTGCTCTTGGAGGTGTCTATAATTCTGCAAATGTGTTAGTAGCAAACTGTTAGATCCATATCATCAATATAAATCAAAACTACTTACCTTCCTTTGGAGAAACATAATAATAATAGTTATGCTTAAAACAAAAAATCTTCTCTTCTTCCTCTTCATCCCTGTGACCACTGACAATTTGCCGAAAACCTGCTTAAAGGCAATTGAAAACTACTTGAAAAATCACTGAGACGTTCTCTCAAAAACTCAAATATCCTTTGGCCCAATCGGACCTCCTCCCAACTATCTTTTAGACACTTTAGTGGTCAAAACACTTAGCTCATCGACGGTCTATTCATTTATTTCTCTCTGGCGTTTCGGTGGGTAAATCAACTAAACTCTTGATCTACATCGGCGAAAAAATCGATTGTTCATTGGGTCCTTTCTTCACTAAACTTCCGGCGTGTCGACGGCTAGAACATTTAATTCTCTCTACTGTATCAGTGGTTACTTGTCTATTTTCTTCCACTGTATTGGCCTGTAATGGTCTGCTATTCTGAGTTTTATCGGCGATTCGTTGGTTTAATTTCAGCCGCCATATTGGGTCCATAATAATCTATCGCTCTAAACTTCATTGGTGATAACATAGACTAACCGCTACATCAGCGGTCGACTGCTCTGCGCATCAGATGGTTAGTCCTTTCAGCTTCTGCAATGGCGACCCACAATCTTTCTATGTATTTCGTAGCTCACGACTTTATCAGTGGTTGGAGCGACTAGTCTCTTCCGGCATTGATGCTCGAATGCACTTCTCATCGGGTGATTAGTTCTTTATGTGGCCGCAATGATGGACAACAAATCACTATGGTCTCCATGGGGCACTCATCAGCGGTCAGAGCAGTTGTTCATTAGGGCATTAGATGGATAGTTGACTAGGCAGCTGCAACTACGGTTCACCTTAATTGAACCTTTTCTGATCGGCGATCCGATCCACTAATTTTTTCCAATGTTCATCAGCGACCCGTACAACTAACATTTCCCGATGGAGAATGATCTCATGCCTTAGAGAAATTTTTGAAAATGTCCTATCTTGTCTTCCGCCGCATCGACAACTTGATCCTCTAGGAATCAGCGATGCAATCAACTAATCATTGCCGATCACTGATGATTTTATGACTTAGAAAAATTTCCAAATTTTTTTCTTTAGTCTTCTCTTCCATCACTTCATTAGCTCAACCATCTCCTATTATTTGTTGATCACCGACAGTCAAAACATCAAAGGTTCTTTCCGCTAAGTGGAGCCAGCGTTTCGATAGTCTTTGGCTAATCTCCACCGAAACTGCAGCTTCCCCATCCTCTATCCTCCACCAATGGCCGACGAACCTTAGCGAAATTGTGAAATTTTTCTGCCGGCTTTCCTCCATCAGGTGGTCATCAGAATAATTATTTCGCTGTGTTGAAAGAACTTCTTACTGAGTTCTTCAATAAGCTGACAATTCTGACACTTAGAAATTTTTTTGTGAATTTTCTTGTCATCATCCATTTCCTCCTGGTTTCTTTTGGCAGTAAGCAACCTGCCTCTGTTAACTAATCTTGTCATGGCCCTCTAAGGCCCAAATTCTGCAACATAAGCTCTATCACTGCATCTTCATGGCCCATTCAGGCCCATGCTACAACCAGAGCTCTGATACCATATTGTAACATCCCCGACCCTCCGACCAAGCAAGAGAACGCTACTAAACACCACACATATGGGAATCTAGCCCCATGAACATGAACATACCTATAATGCTGAGGCAAAATACTTAAGAAGATAAAACATACTACGATGCATAATTGTTCATATACAAAGCGGAAGAAAAGCAACATTCATTCATATACAATTCAGCCTTCAACATGTCCATCATCATAATTCATTAACAGTAAATATGATTGCAAAACAGATTAGTCAAGAATACTTATCTTATGAGAACTGTCCCGCAACCAACTACATCACTGCAATGTTCCACCCAACCATAGGCCCGCTTGCTCATTAATCTCTCAGCAACATTTCCACCCCTGAGCTGGGCATGATTCTCCAAGGAATAAGGAACTAGCAGGCTTACACATAGCCAAGGATAACAACACCACAAGGATACATAGTTCATCCAAGCCAACACAGTTAGGTTTATCAGGCGAACGATGGATCAGCCAAGCCAACACAGTTTGGTTTTTCAGTCCATCCAAGAGCTAGGAAATGATGAATGCTAAGTTGGTGAGCTCATTGAAGAGCCAAGGACACCTACACCAAAACTAGCCTAACTTCTAGGACACCCACACACACCCAACACAAGGAAATCAATCCTTTCTCTGCTACATAGACCCTCAGGTCCTGGCCTCCTTTCTAGTGCTATTCAGGGGTTGTGGAGAAGAAATCCAACCCCCTAGCTCTATCTTTGTGGTTCCCAAACACACTAGTTTTATCAAGCACATCAAGCCCTCATTCACCACTCCAATGCAGTATGAGGACAAACCACTGTGTGCATGCAACAAACCAGCTATTAAAGCTTTAACAGGGGAAAAACAACTCCCTGAAACGTTCTTGGCCCTATTGTGGCCAAAATGATTCCACAGCAACCTACAACAGCCCAAATTGCAAAGGCGACTCAGCCAACAAGTGTGAATGAGACCACAACTCACACCATGTAGGTACTCATAGCAATGGCTCACGATGAAGCAACAGAACATTGCACAGTCCAGACACAGCAGCAATGTTGGAAAACAATGGTGGGGTAAAATCGCAAGCTCTATGCATGAGGAGGAGGATGAATAGATCCACAGACTAACAACTCCATGATAAAAGGAATAACCAACCCCCAATCGATGAATCATGGCTCCTTTTATCTCAGCCCTCGTGAGGGGAAATGAACAGCCCAACTTCCTACGCGTGAGAGGGTGAACAAAGCATCCCCTTCCTCAGGTTGGATGATCAGGGAGACCAATGATCCATGAGGAAATAGAACAGTCAATGAGGGAGAGAGTGGGATCGTGGCTTTCCTGCCAGCGTGAGGGTCATCCTGGTGGAGTGTGCATGTGGGCAAGGCATGGTAGTCATGCCACACTCCACTGCCAGCATTAACTGCCCCCAAACAACAGTAGAACATTAAATTGGTGGTTGGATGAGACAAGGGAAGGTGAGTAGTCAAACAGGGTGGTGACACATGGCTTTTCCCCCATAGGTTCAAGGTTTAGCATCCCCCCCCTCAACCTTAGGAAATCATGCCCCTTCTCAATTTGGTTGCAGTGAACATAGCTGGTTGGGTTTATTTAATTAAAATGCACATTTACATGATTCCATAGTTTAATATGTATGTCACATGTCCCGATATACCATCAATGACAATTCCAATTTGAAACATAACATAACCAAATCTATGGTGGGGCCTTTGCCTTTAGCTCTGTACCATGATTATTTAGAATATATATATACATCATGTATATTTAATGCATCTGAGTCAAAACTGGGGATGTTACAATTATGTAGTTTTTAAGGTGTAAAGCAATCCAGGCCATACATACTTAAGAATCACACCAAAGTAATAGTCCCACATCCAGCAGTATGATCCCTTTTCGTGCAGAAAGAATTGGGAGAGAGAAGAGGTAACTGGGTGACTGCTTTGCAAGAGTATGATCTTGAATTCAAACTAGCAACCATAGTTAAGGGACAAGGTCTTTGTAAACTAATGACTGAGGGTCAAAATAATGAAGATAGTAGTTGGGATATGAAGTTGAACTACACACGGTGGATGTATGTCCTCTATTTACTACTCCAGAGTCCTGGTATTGGGATCTAGTCCACTATCTCCAAGAAGGGTAATTACCAGAGCATTGGGGTCCCAAGCAAAGAAGGGAATTATGATTGAAATCAATTTTATATCATATTATTAGTGGAGTACTTTTTAGAAAGAACTACGATGGAGTCTTTTTGAGATGCTTGGAACAAGAGGATGCAAAGAAGGTCATAGCAGAATTACATGATGGACCTGTTGGAGGTCACTTTTCTAGAGACACAACAACACATAAGATTCTCAGAGATGGATATTATTAGCCAACGTTGTTTATAAATGCTCATGCTCATGTTAGAAAGTGTGATACTTTCCAAAGAAGCGGTGGAAGACAAGCTAAAGCAGTAGGACAATTGAAACCAGTAATTATCTCAAAACCATTTGAACAATGGGGAATTGACATTATACGAGAAATAAACCCAAATTCCTTGTTACAGCACAAGTATATCTAACATCAACTGATTATTTCACAAGATGGGTAGAGGACATACCGCTACGGGAAGTAAACGAAGATGCAGTTATGGATTTCTTGCGGAGCCATATTATGACCAGGTTTGGGGTTCCAATTTCCCTGGTTTTTGACAATGCTTCTTATTTTTCTTCTATTATATTAACTGCATTTGATAATGAAAGAGGAATTAAGTTTCACTATTCTACAAATTATTACCCACAAGGAAATGGTTTGGCAGAATCTACAAACAAAAATATGATTAGAATTTTAAAGAAAACGGTGATAGAAAATCGAAGGAGCTGGCATTTAGCTTTACCTAATGCACTCTGGGCTAATAGAGTCACACCCAATAATTCCTTAGGTGTGTCACCATACACTCTCGTTTATGGAAAAGAAGTTGTCCTCCCTCCTAATATTCTATTTCCATCTTCCATACTAGCCCAAGAGTCTAGGGGTATTGATAATGAAATTTTGCAAATCTGAATTTATAATCTATTGAAGTCAAAAGAGTCTAGGTCTAAAGCCCGGGAAATGTTTAAGCATCAACAAGAAATGGTGAAGCGTTGGTTTGACAAACAAAAAGCTGGGAAAAAAGAGTTCGAATTAGGAGATATGGTTCTTAAGTGGGATCACCCGCATGATGAGAAGGGAAAGCACACTAAGTTTCAGTAGTTATCATGTAGGCCCTTTTCAGATTGCAGCAAAGATAGGCCCCTCGAATTACAAGTTGCAAGACTTAGAGGGGTGGGAGGAGAGCTTACCAATAAATGGTTTAGTTCTCAAGCCTTACTTTTCTTGAGCATTTTATTATTATTTTAATTTGGTTTTCTTGTACGTAAATAAACAATTTGGTTTGTTGCTTACTTTAAATCAATTTTTGTTGCTTGCTTTGACTTGCTTAGAGTTTGATTGACTGTAAATTTTTCTTACTTATGTTTCAATAAACCAGCACAAATTTTGGTTGTATGGATTTCATCAGAGTTCTAGATTAACTAAAATATTTGACTATGAGACTGCCTACTATTGACTCGTACAATGTTTTCTTCAAGATTAGCAGATTATGAACACATTGAAGTCTTGCTTAATCCTTGTGAAATAACTAAGGATAGAAAATTCCAGAGTACTATTTTGAGGCTCCATTCATATCACATTAAAACTACCCTAGGGGGTAACAACAAAAGGCCCATGGAAAGGAAGCAAGGTAAACAGTGTATTATATTTAAATGATCCCATGCCATAAATTGAAATCCAAAAGCCTAATGAGAGTCAAAATCTCTTAAAAAGTAATGTGTATCAAAAACACGTACTGAACCACATCAGTATAAATGAGATTTTCAAATATCGTCTACATCTATGAGTTAAAATTAAAATATCTCTCACACAAAAGGACACTATGGATAGAGGAGCCTAAATTAAAATTCAAAAAGAGAGAAATCAAGAGGACTCAAAAGGACTAAAGTCCAGAAGCATAAAAAGTGTAAATTGGCATGGGAATGAGGAACAAACGGATATATCTATTTACCATATGTTATGATCCTATGGTGTCTAAGTTGGAAGCCACCCAAAAGCAGAGGTAATATAAAATTCATATTCTCGGCCTCAGAAGAGTTATCCAGACTTTGAAATCTTGGTTCCCCTTCTTAAACTTGGACTATTATCAATGGTTAAAGTGCATAAATATTGAATTTAGGAATCCAAATATCTTGAAGAAATATAGTAAAGTGGTACCATCAAAACAGACTGTTTTTTCAAAGGATAAGTTGTTCAGAGATCTGTGTCTGCCAAGTAGTCGCCAATTGTTGTAGCTGCAACATTTTTCCCCCAAAAAAAATGATTTTTAGGGTCCGCCTCTTTATCTTTGTTAGCATCTAGACATCCTAGGGATGTTTTATTTTGACCCAAGTTTTTCGAGGGCTCAGATTTTGTCTGTAAAAATTTAGTCTTTTTGCATGTCTGTATCAGATGATCAGTCAACTAGCTTTCCGATATCGGATACTTAGTTGACTAGTCTTCCAACATTGTGGAGGAACAGTCCACTAGCTTTTAGATGGGTTTTGTCGGGAGTTTTTTGAGATCAAAACCATGCCATATCACTAAGTGAAAGCTAGTGAAACCATGCCATAGCATGTTCTTTCGTAGCATATGAAACAATACCCCTATTTTCAAAAAAATTTGGAAAATACCTCCCAAAATCATTTTTTTAACCCCCTCCCAATATGCCTTCCCAATTTAAAAAAAACCATATTTTCACTATGTATTGCATGTATCTATTTTTTCATTTACATTTTTTATACCCCTTTATATTTCTACCTAGTATATTGACATGATACCCCACATGCATTCTACAAAGAAGTCAATTATGACTTGAAAGACAACGCCAAAAGACCCTGTTCCAACCACATGTTCTGCAATGTAACTGATGGTCTGTCAAGTCAATAAAAGAATAAATAAAAAATTGGAAAAAATTTCCATAAAGAAACTATTCACTTAGATTCTTGGTTGTGACCTAATGAATTCTCACTGTGAACACAATATAGGTAAACATGTTTAGGATGGCCATTTCTGCCACCTATGGTTGTAGCTATGATGTGTCCTGATTCTGCACCCATACCATCAACAATAGCTGGCTCAATATCCTGCAATTGATTTACATTGACATGTCAGGGAATAACCATGTATAAAAAGTCCTTCCATGAAAACAAGAAACAAGCATACAATAAATGCCTCCTTTCATTTCTTGCTTCATATGCAAATATTTCTCTTAAAACAAAAAAAAAATGTTGGTTTACTTTCTCATAATAAACATCCAATTTGTTGTTCTTATCCTCATCTCAAGCATCTATCTATTAATCCAATCAACGCTATTCACTGGCCTTTTCAACCTATTGATTGTCCTTGAGCTTCCCAAACCTCCATTGTGCTCTAATCTCATTGATTCCCTAAGCTCGTTGATGCCATAAATGGCCTGAGTTTCGACAATCTGGAAATTAGTGTATTATTCCCCTTGGGATTCTATTCCCCACTCTTATCTCATTTGAATTTGATCAACTTGAAGATGCTTCTAAGATGTGAAAAGCAATTTATGAACTATATGTCAGAGCACTGATCAAAACGACAGCACTTCAAAAATGTAGATGAGTTAAAGACATATTTTGAAGACATTGTGTTTGTCAATAGGAATTTTATTGGGCACTAAGTATGTTGCCCATTGACCAAAAAACGTTGTGAAGATCTCAGTTCCTTTTGAAGGGAATTTTACTGGGCACTAAGTATGTTTCCCCTCGACCAAAAAACAATATGTGAAGAGCTCAGTTCCTTCCAAAGGGCATTAAGCCCTTAAAAATAAAAACAGAACAAGATTTCTCATGCTTCATTAAAATCCTCTTCATTGGATAGGATTTAAGCCTAGTTCTAACAGTACTTAAAGGAAAACAGAGATCATGGTTTCTCAAAAAATACTTTTACATTGAGAAAGCTTCTTACAGAAACTGTTTAAATTTTTAAAGGTTAGAAAAATTGTGAACACGATTATCAGTATCATGGTATCACTACAATGGAGCCAACAACAATATCCTTTACAAAATATTAGTTAATGATAAGACACCAAAATCCTAGGAGCTAATTTTATCATGGTTCTCTAGATAAACAATTTCAAAACATAACATTTTAGAAAAATGACTCAAAGTTCAGGCATAGCGGTCCAATTCTAAGTCGAATGAATAGAAACCAGAAACAAAAACACACAAAGATTAATCATGCAAAAGAATTCAAGCGTCTATCAAGCTACAACAGTTACTGTAATTAATCAGAAAAATGAAAGCAGAAAAATCATTAAAGTTGCAAAACAGCTTGTATAAAGTAAGTGAAACTTTGAAGGTATTTCTCCTTGAGTAAGCATCAGTTATGATCATAGAATCATAAAAGGTAAACCATAGTCAGAGGAACCATGTAAATGATAGAAATCAGCACACTATTACTAGCTTGATGTCTTTTATGTGATCTAAATCCAATTACAACCCCCTAACTTTCATGTACTATAACTACAATTGAATCTCCCTTTCCCACATGCTACTAAAAATGAGAAATGGAGAAATGATAATGAAACAAGAAATCACCAAGGAATAGGGAAAACGGGTTTTGGGGTGAGACCATATAACAATGTTTTTAACAATGTGACTCTATGATTGAAGATTTGTGTTGTTAGAAGGGCTACTACAGAAATTTCAAATGTGGATTTATGGGAGTGCTGAGATTATCTTCAGCTTTGGTTTCCTCCAAGTTTTCTATACATTCCTACAAACTCACCAATCTGTCACAAAAATATGCCCAAAAAAGGGTCATCGTTTATGGTTGCAATCCATTCCAAGTGCCAATGGAAACAAGTCCTTTATGTTATGAAAATATGTTCCAAGTATGATATGCTTGAGTGTGATATGTTATGATGCATACAAGATTTTTGCAGATGAAAAATATTATACTAAATGCTTTGATAATGACAAGAAGTCAGTTAAGGGAAATGAGGAATGTGTCAAAGTAGACACATTAATCCAAAAAGAAGAAACCGAAACTAGAGGTAGTAAGAAACCTGTGGGTTCTTCAGATCCATATCAATCCTTTATAAGGTTTTCTAAATTAAGGTGCTTGCATGGTATGCTTCCCAAACAGTTTACACATTTGGCTACATAAATGTCTCTCTATAATTGTATATTATATCATACATGCATTGTGAATTAACACTTGGTCCTAATGGATACAACCCTCCAAGAATCTCTCTTATAAATATAAAAGCTCTCACCAAATCAAACAAAAGGCAGGGAAACTATCTTTTCCAACAGTAAAGCATGAACCCTCAGTTGAAGGGTCATTAGTTCATAGTCTATGGAACATGTTACTAAATCCAAGTTATTGTTTTAACGGTCGTTCAAATCCTCAGTATAAGGGTAACGATCTCATAATCCATGGACCATGTAACTAAATCCAATATGGCTAACATTAGCAGGTCTGCAGCATTAAGTTTGCAAGATTCGCCAAGTAAAGAAACCTCAACATATGAAATCTCAGAAGAAACTGCTTCATATATTAAAAAGATGAACTACAAACCGGGTGCACTGAGTATTTTTCACAATCAAATCTCCTGTTTCCATACATTCACTTTTATTGCAATTACTTGGAAGGTTAAAAATCAATATGATCCAGAAAACATCTTAATAAAATACTAGTAGTGATAGAGATTTTGGAAATTAAAAATATATATTATTCACAACATGCTCTCAATGGACATAAGAAAATAACAACACCTTCTCTAAGGATGCAAGCTGATCAACAGTAAAAGCATCTTCTTGCACAACTCCACAATCAAGCAAAACCTGAGTCACAACATCTTCAATTAGTAGGGTGCCTATGCCTAAGAAAAATATGAAAAGCAGGAAGTAATAATTTAACCAACTTGTAAAAATGGTTAAAATTTTGCCCAGGATATGGTCCAAATGGTGGTATTCTTACAAACTGTCCACCTATCTTAAATTCAGTGGACCCACACTCAACAGTTATAGTAAGCTGCTTTAAATTTATAGAAGTTGTGAAACAAGCTCACACAATGAATATTAGATTAATCTTGTGTTTTACTATCAGAATTTGCACCAACATTCATAAGCATGGATCCTAAGGATGGGAAATGAATAGTAATATCTAATGTACAACCTTATTACCATAAGAATGTTTTTGGCATTTTCTAGTGGCATACTGACATCTATGGAATACATTCTGATTTTGATGAATTAATGAGAAATATGGTTTTGACTCCTGAGTATTGACATCTTGACCTATGACTATCCTGAGTATCATGAGTTATCTATGTGTCTTATAATATCATTGTGATTACTGATTTGTAAATGTGTAATTACTAATGTTAAATGTGCATTAATTCTGATTTCTATTGAATATTTGTAAAAATTTGGATCTAAATGTCTATATTTTTAATATACATATAACTTGTCCTATCAAATAGTTTCTTCTTGCTCATGTTTAGTGGAATCATTTTGACCAAAGAAAAATATAAAATGGAGTGAAGCCTCTCTCCAGAGAGCAATGCTAGCTATAAAAATAGACTGATGAATTTGACTGTAAAAATAGACTGTAATTTGTCTTGAAGCAGCACTAGCTTTAGGATGAATTCAATATCTCCTAGGGCTGAAAATGGATGCCAAAAGCATTGCTATTGTTGGTGTAAAAATAGATTGATTTTTTCTCCCCATAAAGCTAGCATTTTTCTCCCCAAAGAGAACTGCTAACTTTAGAAATAGGATGATTACAAATTTGTCTTGAAGTAACAGTAGTTTTAGAGTGAATTTGATCTCTCCTAGTGCTGAAAATGGATGCAAAAAAATGCTATTGTTGGTGTAAAACTAGATTGGTTTTTTCTCTCCATAATAACGATGGTGTTTTTTGGTTTCATAATGATTTTATGCTATCTTTATCCTCTACTTTCTCCTCAAAATAAGTGCTTTGATTCCTGATTTGTAAGTGCTTTTCTCTATTTTTAAAACTATGTTTTTTTCTTAGTCTCAGCACTGAATTTAACATTTAATCTATGCCAAGTTTATCTGATTTATAGGACCCAATTATTTTCTCCTAATCAACATCATTGATTTTGCTGAATTTAGTCTACTGAGAGGCTACATAATCTTTCAAGAAAAGCGATGTAGTTCTGCTTATGGAAACAATGACTAGGTTGCTACATGCAACATTATTTTTGATGGAAGAAAAGTTGATCAGGACCTCCACAAAGAACTTTTGCTGCTATATTGATCCTTCATAAATTTGTTGATTAGTCTCCCTAGGAGAGCACAACTCTTGAATATGCTTTTGTGCTTTGTGCTTTGTATATATAAATATATATACAACCAAAATCGATCAAATCACAACCAAAAACATCAATATACTACCAAAATGGATCCAAATTGTATAATAGTTAGAAAATTCCCTCTTCAATTGATAAAAAAATCTACACATGAACGATGTGATTTTTCATTTTTGCTTCTCTTAGTTATTTATTGAATAAACTGCACAAAGTATCTCAAGTGGAGACATGCATGAGAGAAAAGGCCAAAATTTCTCTGTATTTCATACCAAAGGAATTTGACATAGTGAAGCAAGAGTTAAAATCAATAGCAGATGGAAATATAAGCATATTCCATTATTTGTCAAAATCAAACTTCTTGCTCAAAATTTCTTTGTTTTCCAATCATAAGAACCAATGTTTGGACAATTTTGTACTTACTGACAATATACAAATCCTAGAAAGTTCAAAATTTCTTCCAGTATATCAACTATCTTTGTCATTTGCGAGAAGAGTAGCACAAGATGTCCACCTTGTTTCAATCGTGGAAGTAGCTGCATCCATAACATTCTAAAATGATGAGATACAAAGAGAAAATACAAGACTTGAGGGTTTAAAATATGCAAGCCTTGTAGATTCCTAAAGTTCATAATAATGAAATGAAAATTCAGACTTAATTAGTACGAAATTGATTATGACCTTTTCCAATAGTTGAAGCTTTCTAGATGCTCCAACAAGCATCTCAAATTATTTTTCTGTAGAAGTGTTTACTGGTTCTTGTCATGGGAAAAGATACTAAAAACATAAAGAACAAATTCACATCATCACTTGTAGAACTCTCCTTTATTCAATGGTTCCAACAGATCATGATTATTCTAACAATTATATAATGAAGCATTGCTTTTTATAACACAAACTATTTGAAGTACTTGTTCATAATAATAATTGCAAAATACTTATACAACAGCAAAGTTTGTACAGTAATTGATAATCTACAAATTTAATACCGATTCCAAAATTGATTAGTCATGCACCAAAAATAGAAAAAAAAATTCTAGAAAGGCACATAGATAACAAAAGAGAAAAAAAAAAGATGAACTATTTATTAGTGTCCACTAGTGTAACTAATGAATGATGGAACTATTAATGTCAACTTAAAAACAATCAACCTATCTTAAATTATGTACACCCACACACTAAATGTTTATGGTAAGCTACCTAACATTTATAGATGTGGTAAAATAGGAAACAAGCTCATATGAAGACAATTGGATTAATCCTTCTAGTTACTATTGGAATTCACACTAACTTCCATACACATGGAAATTGAAGATGGGAAATGAATAGTAATAAGTAATATACAACCTTATTACCAGAAGAAGAAGAATCTTTCGCCAAAGGGGAACAATTTATGTATAACATAAGAATAAAAGAGACTTCTCATGCATCCATAGAACACTATATCGCCTATGTTCATTAAGAGGAAGGAAACAACAAACAAGGAATCAAATAAATAAATCTAACGAAAGATAAAAATAACATATTTATGTTTGATGGGGTTTATAGATTGTTAGTTATTTACAAAATCAAAGGGGTTTTATGTGCTTCTTCAAAATACAAATAGGTTTCGAATTTTAAAAAAAAAATTGCAGTCTACAAAACTACCTTCAGCTTTTGAGTCAGTAACAATAAAATAAATATAGAAAAGCATGAAATTTTCTCTTCAAGCTTCATTGATGTCAATGTGGGGGTATTTGTAGCAGGGACAAGATGGATTTCCTATAGTTGTCAACCATGGCTGACCTACAGCTTTTAATGTCAAGGGGTTTTATGTCTGCATTATGATTAGGGCTTCGATTTGAAGGATTACTCTAATACTTTCATTGTAGGTTCTGTGTGCAACTTTTCGAAACCTTCTTCAATGCTTGTGTTAAATTTTCAGCACATGGTACACACATCTGCACTTAGAAACTGAACCCTAATAACTAGAAAACTAAAAACTGTTAACACCTCTCAAGAGTCAAAACAACAAAGTCTGAACACTAAAATTCATACATAGACAATATGAAAATATGAACATCAAGTCACCCCTACATATCAGGGGGTAATAGACAGTAAGGTGTTTTAGGGAAATTATATCTTCAAATGGTCCACAATAAACATTAAGGGGGGAAGGTGTGATATCACATGTGATATGTTCCTTTCTATTGTTGACCTTCCGCTCATCTTCACGGAGGATGTTGTACATAGGACTGACCCTATGTTGAGATATCCATAAACCATATCATTTATTTATTTTGTCTATGGTTGACCACCTACTTGAGTTTGATATCCACGGAAGTCTCTCTTGTAGTTCAGCCACTATCACTACAGTTTGTATTTGATTTGGGTATCATAAAACCACTCTAATCTATATTCTGGCCATGACCACTCTTTGTGAGGAGATGCACCTTTATAAACCCAATCCCATATTTGCACGGATAATCAAATAAAGATAAATATTTGCACGTAAGAATAAAACGTTCTTGAAATATTATCTGGAGTAGATCATCGAAAGAAAATGACACAGATCAAGGCAAGGAGACTTAACTTTGATGAACATTATCATTTGGTAAAAAGGGCAAGAATTGAAGATGAAGATGAAACTAAGAAAATTGTAGAAGGCTCGAATAAAGGAGGCATAACAAGTGCCAATGACAATAATGGAGAAAATATGGCATCATATAATGCTTGTGTGCTAAATGAATGCCATTTGAGAACTAATAATATATTAAGTTCTAACAGTCTTGAAATTGAAGGTGATTTGCCACATGGGTAGATGTCTTAAATTTTTATGGAAAGGCCTATGTGTTTTCCACCAAAGGCTGATAAATATCATTTGTGAAGTAGCCTATCGAGTGATGAAGTTTCCTTGCCTCCCTCTAAATGACATCACCGGGATTAGGAAGCTATGTCTACATGTGTTGTAGAGGCTGCAACTTCTTTAGTGGAGCCAGTGGAAACTAGTGTGACTTGTACTTTTACATGAGCTTTTACATTAATGACATCTCCCAAAGGAGGAATAATAATAATAAAGTAAAGTACAAGTAGAATGTCCTTAGAAGTTACATTATTTCAAGTCTATTTATATCTGTTAAGTTCACATAGAAGGATTTCCACATAACCTGAAGAAATCCCTAGTCATATTGTAGCCATTCTCTATCCATTTAGATCTGTATCTTGAGGCAAAGGAAGCCCTAGCATATGCAGCAAGGGTTTGGAAAGCAGAGAAATCCCTAGCATATGAAACCCAACACAAACACATAAGCTATGAATCCCTAGCATGCATAGTACCGATGACACAACCTGAGGAGAACCAACAGCATAGGGAAGACACCCAAGACACATGCAGAGCTTTTTAAAATTCTTTAGAAAGCTAGTGCCAAACAATAACACCCATCTTATGGTAAGTATTAGGAAAAGAGCATGAAGTATGTAATTATTAAGTGTTTATATATGCTTAAGGGTGTGTTGACTTTGCATAATATGTGTTTGGCATAATTGGTCAAAGGAATGAAGCAGAATTTCTTATTGACAATTTGTGTTGAGTAGTCTGATTTTACTGATACCCTGTTTGGTATTTCTTAGTTCAATATGTATTTGGAATCTATCCATTAGTTGTAATCAACATTACTACAATAAACTGTTTCTAGTTTTCCATTAACTGTAATCACAAACACTTTTTGTTTTTGAGGTGGCCATCTTTGAGATTAGATTGAACTTGGGATTTTATATGAATCAACTTTATCCTTTTTAGATTGGAACATGATAAGGGTAGAGATAACATTTGATCTAACTATGGATTAATATAGTTAACTATAAGTTTGGATCACCATTTCCTTCTTTACAATTGTCAATTGCATAATTAACATTGCATGTAATCACAAACCATAATCCCAGGGCAGGAAAAAGACATCCAAATGTTGCAGAATCCCATAAGCCTCAAAAGTATCCCAAGCTGTGTTTGGCTTTATCATACATGATCAGTTTTGTTCTTGTACTGACTATGGATTAAGATAGCTAACTATAAGTTTGGATCACAATTTCCTTCTTTACAACTGTCAATTGCATAATTAACATTGCATGTAATCACAGACCATAATCACGGGCTAGGAAAAAGACATCCAAATGATGCAGAATCCCACAAGCCTAAAAAATATCCGAAGCTACATTTAGATTTATCATACGTGATCAATGGTGTTCTTGTACTACAAGAGCAAGGCCTCAGTTCAATATCCTTATATATTCTCCATTAGCTGTAATCACTATTTCCAATGGCTAACTAGAAAACTGTGCCCACTTTCTTTTAAAAAAAATATTAGGAATGTTGATTTTCCCAACTGTATATCCTCTTTGTATACTGATATAAATGAATTCTAGTTGTATCTTCTAAAATGAATTTGATTGGAGACTTTTTAGCATTGCTTATTACAGAAACCAAAACATACTGGAAACGGACTAGACTAGATTCCTTATTGTTTATTGGTCATAGAAAAGTAAAAAAAAACATCAATTAGAAATTAGTGATGTTCCACAATGTGTCTACGGAAGTATTCGATGGATTTCCATTGGCATGCCTATAAGAACCAATCATTCAAGATGCCCAGTCAGTGCTCCTTCACTATGTAGCCAAAAAAAGAAATGTATGGATAGAGAACATATTTTATTACTATCTATTACCACAATGTAGACAAGTCATGTAGATATCAAACAAAAAAAATACCCCAGGTCTGGAAAAGCCATGAGTGTCACCTCCTAAACATGCACATATAAGTTATTTTATAAAAAAATATACCGAAAGAGAGGGAAGTAGAATATAGGATAGACATAATTACAAATAAACTATATGATATTGAAAAAATTATGGCCAAAATTTTCAAATAAATTTCCAAGTAAAGTTTATCCATAATGAAGACATGAAAAAGGAATATATATCTATGCCAATAGAAAAGCATTATATGCAGGGATTTTACAAGCCAAACCTCTAAATCGGTTCCTATAGATATATAAAGAAACACATTAGGAATGGACAATTTTGCACAACACATAAGTGTATCTCAGAAAAATGATAAACTAATCTGAACTTCAGAATTTTTGGATGCTCTTCTCTTGGAATATCTGTTGCTTAGATGATTAGGGTTTTTGGGTATGGTATGAATTTTAGATATGGTGCCTATTCCTTGCATTAACTTGAATATCAAGAGAAGATCCATATGGCCCTCTGTGCACTTCCACCCATAATTGTACACCAAACTTATGCAATTTTTAATTTTATGATGTCTTTCTATCAAGCAGTAAATGTTTATGGTTCAATCACTATCAAGTGACTCTGTATGCAGAAGTGTTTCTAAGTTTAGATTTTTCTCTAATTCTAATGAGTAAAGATTTTGTAAAAAATAAAGCTTATACAGTCAAATTTACATAATACTTAATTGCAGGTGAGTAAAGTGTGAACTGCTTGATGTGATAATTTATGGTTCATGTGCATTAGATTATGGTTGAGATGCTAAGTAAAAGATTATGAAAAGCTATTAAAAAATGTACCCGAGTCATTGAAGTTAAAGTAGTAGGTCTTTCAAGATTTAGTTTCTGTATGTGCTTTAAATTTGTACAAATATAGAGATAAGAGAACTATTTGTGAAGAAATTGCAGGAACAATGTTCCACACTAGAAATCCTAGTCTTGAAAATTCCTTTGCACAAGAACCTCAAAGTATGTATACCTAATCTGCTTGATCATTTGTTGATTTAAATTTTTCTAAAATGTAGGGAATAGTAAAATCATGTATTTATTTTATTCATAATTCTTCCCCTTGGTTTGATAGGCACTATCGATACATGGCCAAGTGCTGATATTGATAATCAAGATCTTCATAACAGTCCTCTGCCATCAAAATCCATTGATAAATTCACATCAACATCTAACCCGTCAATATTTAGAGATAGAAATGGTGAAACTACCATAAATTATATACATACTATAGATATTGAAGCTCTTATACCAAATCTTTGGCATTATGACTATTATATGTAACCAACAATACAAGAGTTAGCAATTAAAGAGAGTGCAGAACCTAACTATTGCTGTCGGGTTAGAGATTTTGTTGTAGGTAGAAGAGGTTATAGATTAGTAAATTTTTTGGGGGAAACAGATGTTAGATACCTAGAATTAGAGAGTATTATTCAATTCAACAAGTGTGAGATCCTTGTGTACATGGATGAAATCAAAAAGCCTCCTGTAGGCTAGGGTCTACACAAATATGCAGAAATATCATTTTTAAATGTGAAATGCAAAGAAAAAAAGACAGGTCAAGATTTATTAGAAGGCCCAGAGGTGAACAATATCCTATCTATAACACTCACTAGATTACTAATAATAGACATTATAGCAAACATCTAAACCTCAGTGTCCTGATTGACAGAGGTCCCAACACAGTAAAATCCACTTAGAAGTGCACAGACAAACCTAAAAGTATGCCAGCCTAGAACAGTATACTTGGACCTAATGTGTTCAAAAAAAAAATCTTCGGACATGAATAGGGTATCCTGGACAACGGAAGAAATAAGAAATAAACATTACAGAAAAATAAGAAAACAATGGAAAAAAAACGAACTTAAAAGTACTTTATCCATTTGAGCACTAAGCCAAGGGAAAAAATCTTGTCATTCAATAAAAAACACTATCAATTCCAGTGAGGTGAAAGAACAAAAGTAATGTGCATACCTTGGAAGCTTCAACCCATTTGTTATCTATGAATTCGAGATGGGGGTGCAGTTTGGCATGATTAAATATGATCTCTTCTTTTGTCTGCAAGAAGTATATTATATACTCGTGATAGTTAAGTACCTTCATGACCACACCCATCATTCTCATAAGCATCAACTTCCTCATACATAATAAACTGATCTTTACTTTGCTCCAGAGGGCTTGGCCTTATGTGAAGCTTATCTACTCTCTGCCTCAGTTATTTTGTCTCATCCTTATCGTTCACAAGGTCTCTATACTCCACCAAGTACCCTGCCGCCTGCTTTTTTACAAGTCATGCACATAATCAGGCCCCTCTGAACCCCTCTTCATCACTGGACAGCTCCACTAGGTCACCATTGCTCAACATCAATTTCTCAGATTGATGATGGGAAATCCATATCATGTATTGATGAATGCTTAATATTAATGATGGGAAATCCTGATAATGTATTGACGAAATATTAAAGGATTCTACAGAGAAAGTACAGTTTACAAAAGAATATAAAATCCAAGAAGCAACTGATGAGTCCTCCTGAAATGTTGAAAATGCAAAAAGATACATCTAATCAAATCCATTATGAGACTTTTTCCAAGAAACATGATATTAAGAGGAAATTACATCGGAAGGAAAACTGGAAAAAGACACATGGGGCAGGAAAATAAAGAGTATAATTACCACTCCCCTGCTTAATTCGTGATAAGCACAAATATGAAAATCGTGTGCTTCTTTAAGAAATAGAGCACTAATATACTGATCCATTACTCACCACAATGGTCAAACAACACCTACGTTACAGCATTGTTGCATCAATCCACTGCAACTACCAGAAAAAACCAGACCTGCAATAAACCGTCAAATCCAAAACTTAAGAAAAAAAATACAGAATAACAGAAACCTATTTACCTTTATGGGCCCGCCTACACCCAGTTCAGATGAAAACTTGGGATTCCACTTCTATACACACATCTATCTACCCAAATATGGTGGTTGGTGGAGTGTACCTTTCTATACCTGGAAAATGAAGTGCCAGGTAGTGTGTTCGGTGCAGGGTTATGGCTCTCGAAGCGCTCTCGAATTGAAAGGTATGCAATGGACTATCGAACTTGAATAGGTGGAACTAAATCTATAGAAACCATGTGTTATACCTTGACTTAAGCTTCTTGCTACTTTTTTGGTTGCTAGTCCTACTGAGCCACTTGCAGGGAAAAGGGAATACCCGATCGATAGTGAAACACTTATGTCCTCACTTCTAGTTGAGCAGCAAAACAACTTGGATCATGATGGAAAAATGTGCCTCATACTGTAAATTTACTTTCATTCTGCTCGCATGCACCCTAGGAGTTTGATTGATGGTGAACTCCTGGAACCCCTAAAAATCTCCAAACAGTTAAAATCAAACCAAATCGATCGATGGTGAACTCCTGGAACCAATCTTGCCCTCAATCGATCGATGGCAAACTCCTGGAACCAATCTCGCCCCATTTCTACCCTAGTCGGGATAAAAAAAATCCCCAATATATTGCATATTGTTTATTAAAATAAAAATAAAAAACATTTTAACCCCAAATATATGCCCAATATAATTTTTTATTTTTTGGTCATTTTTACCCCCCAATATGAACGAACATGATATCATATTGTTCCATTGGCGACGCCCCCATGGTACCAAGGGAAATGAGCTGATACTGCAAACAAACGTTCATCTGGAAAAGAACCTTCAACTGACATGTTGCCATCACTGTTAGTAAAACGAGATAAAAAGTTAGCAACAACATTTTCCTTCCTAGGTATTTCATCAATTGTAATGTTGAACTCCTGTAATGGTAACAACCATCTAGTTATCCTAGCATGGTTTTTAACAGGTTTGTTCATTAAATACTTGATGTCTGAATGGTCAGTGTGCACAAAAGTGGTGTATCCAGTGATGTAGTGTCTAAATTTATTGATGGAATAGACAATGGATAAAAATTCCTTTTCTGTAACTGTGTAATTGAGCTCAACAGGGGAAATTTTTTTACTGATATAGTAAATAGCATAGGGAGCTTGACCATCATGTTGTCCCAACACTGCTCCAATGGCAGTGTCACAGGAATCATATGAAATATGAAAAGAAAGAGCTCAATTGGGCCCCCTTAAGATAGGATTTGTAGACAACCTCTTCTTAAGTTCAATGAACGTTGTTTGACATGCATCATTCCAATTGAACCGTACATCCTTCATCAACAAAGTAAATAAAGGAGAAGCTACTTTGGAAAAAAATTCTATGAATCTTATGTGATAACCAGCATGCCCTAAGAAGCTATGTGCCTCTTTCTGTGTTCTAGAAGTGGGTATATTTTCAATCACCTTGATTTTGGATGGATCTACCTAGATAACATCAGTAGAGATAAAGTGCTCGATAACCACACCCTTGCTCATCATCATATGGCACTTTTCAGTGCTCAAAGAGAGCTTGGTTGTCTCACAACGTGTTAAAACATTTTCTAAGTTTTTCAGTGCCTCCTCAAATTCACTACCATACAAGGTAAATTCATCCATGAAAATATCCATACTGTCATTAACCATCTCCAAAAATATGCCAATCACAGCTCTTTGAAACTTGGTAGGTGCATTGCAAAAACTGAAGGGAAGTACCCTGTATGAAAAGGTACCCCAGGGACAGGTGAAACTGGTTTATCTTAGTCTTCGAGAGCGATCTGGATTTGGTTGTACCCACTAAACCTATACAGGAAGGAAAAAAATTCTTCCCAGATAAGGTATCAAGTACATGATCGACGAAGGGTAAGGCGAAATGGTATTTATGTGTAGCTTTGTTTAATTCCCTATAACGCACACAGAATCTCCATTTCCCGTTCATTTTTGGTACTGACACGAGTGGAGAAACCCACTTGCTGTCTAAGATCAGGTATATAAACCCTGCTTCTAAAAGATTTTGAATTTCCTCTTTCACTAAATCCCTAAGGTTGGGGTTCATCCTTTGTTGTGGTTGGCACACAAGTCGGGAGTCACTTTTAATGTAAATGTGGTGGGTGCACAGATTAGAAGAGAAACCCTTCATATCTGTGTATTCCCAAGAAAATGATCCCTTGTGTTGTTTCAGGACTGTGACCAGGCATTCCAGTTCATCAGGAGCGAGGTCCAGATTGATATTCAGTGTTTTTACTAGCTCTATCTCAACTGGAATACTTTTTGGATTCTTAAGTACTGGAATTATGCTAGTGTCACTAGCTAAAGTGTCCTCTATGAGATTTTCTTGTTTTTCTTTATATAGGGTATTATTCAATATTTGGTAACCATGTTTATTGACAGATGTAGGCTCACTGATGAAACTATTGATAGCATCGTCCTCTGTTTCACCTTTGAAGGTTAAGGCTTTTCCTATAATTAATAGCGGCTGAATGACATCTTCCTTCTCTAGCTCTATCCATAGTGGAGTTTCATCTTCTAAGCTAGTTTGATATGGAGGGTTAAGCTAAGACATTTTGTCTTGGTCCCAAATGAGATGACCATATACCCTGAGCAACAACTGATGTAAGCATTTGTCATGGCTAACCAAGGTCTTCCTCAGATCAGTGGGTGCCTCCCTAGCTATGACTTTGATTATAACACCAAGAAGTCTGCGGGCTACTCCCATGAATATAATAGGACAAGGAGGTCATCCAATATTCCCTCAGGTTTGATGGTGGACCTATCAGTGAGTTCAAAAATAATAGGGGTTCACTGAAGGTTGCTGAGCCCAAGTTTTCGTATAGTTTATATGGTCATAACGTTAATGGTTGCGCCTAGATATACCAAAACGTTTGGTACATGAGTGTCCCCAATCTGTACTTTCACAGTAGGGTTCCTAGGATCATCGTATTTGGCTCAGAGGTTCTTTCCCATTATCAGTTCAAATTTTTTTGCTGAAACATGGATAGTGGGAGAATCCCTCGGTTTTCTGCCTAGTTTCCTTACACAAAGATCCCAGACTATTTTGGCGTAGATAGGGACATCATGGAGGGTCTGCAACAATGGAATTTTGACAAATAAGTTTCTTAACTCTCCTAAGAGGTTAAACTGAGGTTGTTCCACTATTTTCTAATGTGTCAGTCGTTCAGGGTATGGTGGTTCTCTCACTAGGTGTATATCATGTGTTTCAATAAATGTTTTTCTCTGTGTTTCAGCTGGTGTCTTGGTAGGACTTTCAAAATCCTTAATTATGGGGATTGTTTTATTGGATGGGTATTTCTGGTTCAATCTCACTTTAGTCACTAAATATGGAACATATTCAATGGCTAAGGGCTCCACAACCCTCCCTAATCATAACCATATATCATGGAAGGGAACTAGGGTAATGGAGTAAGTAGGCATGTTGGCAGTCTCAAATCGGTGAACTGTTTTATTATTATTTGGGTTAGGATTAGGTTAATCAAGAAGCTGTGTTTGCATTTCCATGTTCATTGGTGCAACATTGTTCTAAAGTTGCAGCTACAGATGCTAGTACTATTGGAGAGGGTATTGCTGAGGGGGATATTGTTGATGGGGAAACTAGTGGTGAGGAAATTGGTTATGAGGGAACTGATTTCCTGGATGGGAGTTTCTCCAACCAGGAGACCAAGAAGTGTGATGGTTTGTCTATTGTGCCCAAGGTGGCCAAGAGTTAGAGTTCTACACAAAAGGTAAAGATGGATGCCTTTGATTATTAGAATAATGTGAAGGGAATTGTGTATTCATGTTATTCATATTATTCATATTATTAAAAAAAAATGAGTCTGGATTCATAACTTGGTTTCGAGGCTTCCAAGGCTTCTTCTGAGCAACGAAGTATGTTGGTTCTACATTAGGAGTAGATTCTTGCAGGGCTGCCTTCACATGGGGTAGTGAAGGACATTCCTTGGTGTCACGATTCAACTCACAAAGTTGGCATACTTCCACTTTGTCAAGTGGACACTCCTTCAATGGATGTTTCTTCCTACATCTGGGACAAAATAAATTGAGTGTCATATCTTCTGCTGCTTTCCTCTGCTTGGCCCTCAGAACATCCATTTCCAATGAGATGGAACTCATCATCTCTATCTTGAATTTTGTGAGAAGGTTTCCTATTACTTCCTGAGTGGCTCCTTCATTAGATGAATTTTTTGCTATGCTAAATATATGTCGTTCTAGTCCCTTGTCCCATTTGCTAATCATGGAGGATCCTCTGGAGTACCTTTGACATAAGTCAATGATCTTATCCAATAGTTATTTTGAGATATCCCATTTCCCTAGCAAGTTCAGCATGTCCATAAAATCCTCTCTAACACCAAGAACTAAGATGATCTTGAGAACATCTTCCCCCATGTCAATCTATCCTTCCCTCTGTACATTGTACAAAATCCTCTTGACAAAATATTCCAAAATTTCTTCATCCTTATGTATCATTTTGAACAGTTCTTCTCGTTTTTCCTTAGTATTACAGTACTCCTGGTACTTCCCAAGGAACACTTGTTTCATCTGCTCCTAGATGGTAACAATGTCATCCCCCAGGCTCATAAATCACCATAATGCATTGTCCTTCAAAGTGGCAAGGAAAACTTTTAACTTCTATTCACTAGACATGTAGTCCTAGCTGCAACAGAGGATGTCAAATTCGAATAGGAACTCATCTGGATCCTCTATAGCCTTCCCATGAAAATCTGGTAATAGTGATGGTGATATATTCTTCATGTGGGATTCACCAATCCATCTCAATAATAAATGGCATCCATCGGATGGGGAACTGAAGTGTGGCAACAGTCTCCTCATGCAAAGGGTCACCATCATTATGATGGCTATCCCCTACTACTTCTTCGTGATATTCAGGGTCACGTTCGTTATTCATGTTTTCCTCTAATATTTCATGCATTTCCTTCCTCTAATTTTCCCAGTCCTTCTGGATTCATAAATATTCCTCCTTTCTGACCTTCTTCCCATCAACGTAGTAAACCACTTCTGACTCACCTACTTCCACTGCACTAGCTCTATCTTCATTCATAGGGACACCAGATGGTGTCATAGCCACTCTTGTTCTCTCCACTATAGAAGCTAAAACTTCCACCCTTGTAGTAATCAGGCTTCTTCTGACAGATGGTGGTCTTTGATGGCAAGCTTCAGTAGAGGAATTATCCATGGAAACTAGATCATCAATGAACATTCTCCTTCCCAAGGATAGACTGCCTCCATGACCTCGACCACCTGCAAAGTTAGTATTATGGGGAGTTTGGTGGGTTCTGGGAATGTCATGTTTAAATCTCCTCACATTCATGCAACCTATTAGCACCCAGAATTGAACCGAAGGTTATAGGAAGGTGAATCCTGAGGTAACAGAATAACCACTTTAGGAAATGGAGTTGGATCCTCCGATTCGAAAGAGGGATCCCTCACATATACATAACAAGGCCATATTTATATTGTCAAAAGATAAGTATCAAACATTGGTGGTTGGAAACAAAAGTAAGGTCTATCAGGATATGGAGTCAAAAATAACATGAGAATAGAACAATTTTCATAGAAAAATTCTCACAGGAGGAAGGTAGTTCCTTGATCACTATCATTGTAGTTGGGGTCTGGTGCTAATAGCAGAAAGATGATAGTCTACTAATGTAGAGCACCATGGGGATGAATTCCACACAAGTTTTGGAAGAAAATTTTAGTGGATATCAAAGACAATGGCAGGAGCATATGGGTATGGATTCCTATCCATTATACACTAATTCTACAACATGAAGAGAAACATAATGTAAAGAAACATTGGAAATAACATGCACATGAGAAAAGAAAAGTACAGACTGTAATTTGGAAACACACAAGAATTCCTATAAAATGAATATTATCTATCATTTGGCTCTGTATATTAATCAAAACGTATTACAAACATAGTAGTCTTGCAAATTCAAAACCAACCAACCCTTTCTCCTTCTGTGAGGAGCCTATTTAAAGTGTTTTGGGCCCCTGATACCAACCTCGAAATAGGGCCAAAACCAGTTACAAAAATCAACAACAAATTCTTAACAAATAGTATTGTGGCCTCTTCCCATGGGTGACATAAAACAGAATGACACAAAATAGAAAATGATCGAGGAAAGGTTTTTCTCTAGGTCCAAAATATGTTGTGTCTTTAAGGTCCCTGCTTGCTTGATTTTCTCACAGTTGTATCCTGGGTTCTGGTTGACGTTAGGGTCCATCATCCTTGGTGTAGCCTTTGCTTAGAATTGTTGTAGTTTTTTATCATTTTCCATTGGTTATTCTTCGGTGTATCCAGTTTAACCACTTCTTCTACTAGCACTTCTAGCTCTATATTTTCCAGATAGGAAGGCGCTGGAAACTTAGTGCACAAAGTCTTAAAATCAAATAACAATTCAAACTCCCAAGAAAATTTTTTAATCACATTTGTGCCTGAAAGCAATTGTTGGATTATATATTTGAATTGTTTGTGGTCCCACTTGCATTCGACCAACCTTTCATAATACTCCTTCTAGGACAGCATTGGTCCCTTCTCTTCCCAAAAGAAAGGGAGTCCTCTCTGGACCAGAGGTTTAAACTTCTCACCAAAATCATTAGTTTGTTTGTGCATGAAATTCCACTTTTCCTTGACCATGTTTAAATCGTGGTGTTTGTGAACCGTTATTCTAGCCCATGTGATGGTAGGAACCATGTCCCAGATCTTTCCTCGTTTGATGTCTTCATCTGTCAGAATGTTCAGGAATTTGAGTGCGCTTTCAGCTATGTCCAAGGGTCTTTTATGCAGGTTGAAATGAGATGTCTGGGTGTGTTTTTTGGCTTCTTGTATGGTGTTTTCCTTATCTTGGATAAAATCCAAGTATGTTCATACTTTGTTTTCTTCCACTATAATTGCATCCCAAATGAGATGCTTTGCTCCTATTAGAACTTCCTAGCCTAAAACCAGCTTTGATAATTCCATGTTCTTACTCTCTAATTCTCTGCAATGCTCCTCTACTTTATTCTTTATACATTCTCTTACATATGCCATTTCCATCAAGTCCCAATTCTGTTTCATCAGGCCAATAATCTCTATAGTATTGAGGCTTACTTGGGGCATAGCTTAGGATAACGAGTCTGCATTAGGTACTTCGGATGATTGGGTCACAGGCATTGGCTATTCATAAGCTTTTTCATTTATCTCCTTTAACTCTATTTCCAATTCATCTTTCTTTGTTTCAAAGGCCCGCTTCTCCTCATCCCAAAGCTTGACATATTTATTCCATTGCACCTATTTCCCTTCATGTATGAGTAATTTAGCTTTACAATTGACCAAATCATTATTTAGGGTCTCCCTCACCTTTTCTATCTCAGTCAACTCAGCTATCTGAAAGAGTCGAGCCGAAGGAATCTCTAGCTTTTTCTTCAGTAATTGGATAGTACCTTCCTTGTCTTTCAGTAGCCTTTGGGTGGTAACACCTTTATCCCTCGGCCTGTCTGCTATAGATAGATCCACTTGGAATTTCTTGATCTAGTCCAGGTGAGCCTTATTTTCCACTCTCTCCTTTTGGATCATTTCTTCTACTCTTTTCTTCCCAGTCGTCAATTTGGATATTTGTAGAGAATCTTGGAGTACATCAGCATAGAGGTATTCACTTATCCCCTGATGAAAATTTATTATGTCATTTTTAGGGACTCTTTGCGGATCTACTTTTAATTCCTCCACCTTGTCACCCATGATCACGACCAAAGTCAACATTCCTATGGTAGGGTCTTTGACAGTCACCAAGGAGGTCTTCTGGCCCGATAGTCTGTCCACCTCTTCACTCAACTTTGACCTTTCTTTAAAGTATTTTTTACTAGCCTCTCTGTACTTTTCTAGCAACTCGGTTTTAGACTTATATTTGTTGTCCTCTTCCTTAGGAACTCTATTGAGTGTTTATTCCTGGATCGTGAAGGATGGACCCTCGAATTTCATAAATTTATTCTTTCCCTTGGCACTACCACTCAGTGTGATTTCATCTGGTTCCTCAATTTTCTACTTTTTGGGCGTCCGAGCCGCCTCTCCTACTTCTACGTCCATGGCTTCTAAGTATTCTCTCTTATTTTCCCTATCAAACAAGCTGTCCAGAGGTGTAATATGGGTGGATGTAAATACAATGTAGGAGAGGTCTGGTTGAGGAGGACTCTCCAGCAGGGTAGAAAATATAGAGATTTATGGCATATCTTCATCGAAAATGGTTTCTTCAGGGTGTTGCATCCAATTCGCTCTTTCCGCCAAGCCTCCTACTTCAACATGTTCGAAAGGTTTGCTCTTGTTTGCTTTTCTTCTGTCGGAGATGATGTGATGTGGGTCATAGTCAATTATGGATTCCATTTCAAAACCTTTCTCCTTGAGAAAACCTTTGACCTTTGGCAAAGACAATTTGTTCTTAACAATCAAAGGGCCAACCTCCCATGGAAACCTAATGTCTGCATGTTTCCTAGAACTTATGAAATGTTCATATTCAACCACCAAACTTTTTCTGATTAGTTCCAATTCAAACATCCTTGACATCAGAAATGATGGGAGGATGTACGATTGGTCAGTAAATCAATAGACCCTAATCACTGTACTATTCTCTGAGAGGAACCAATCTCTGACTCTCCTTTCAGAGGATGATTGCGGCATGCTTTTTATCTCTGGCAAGACTCTCGTCAACCTCCTTTGAAAGAGGGTCTCATAAATGGGAGCCATGAGGACATTCATGAATTTGCAATAGTCACTTTTCATGTCCCTCGTCATGACCATCTCAGGGAGTTGTATGTCATCATCATTAAAACTCAAAGAAATTTTCATAAGAATAGACTGGAACCTGAAGGTCCCGGACTGACTAAAATTACTCTACTGAGAATTTATATTTCTGGCCAAGGACTCATCGAACTACATACAAGTGGGTGGTGAAGGCTGACTCGATGTTCCTAACACCCTTAGCTTGAACTAAGGGTAAAAATTAGACTTAACAAGGGTTCAGTGACGAACTGATTTGATTCCAGACCTAAAAAATGGCTCACTAGGATAATTACAAATTGAGTCCCTTCATTGAATAGGCCAAAATCAATGGGGAAAGGAGGCTTTGACAATTAGATTTCAGGTTTTAAACAGGCTTTGAGGAAGGAGTCCTTCCATTCATCTGAGGATTCTTGAAAGAAATGAAGTATTTCTCCTTCATTATATTCATTGGATAGTTGCATAAACTCAGAGGGTATTGACAGAGTGCTTCAGATATTGAGGGAATTAATAAGAAATAGTATCCTAGACCTAGATGTGTCCATAATCATACTTTCAAATGGGGAATAATTTCCTGTGCACCAGCTTACAAATTCAAGGTAGCTTGGGGTTTGGTCGATAAAAAACTCGAAAAAAAAAGAACTGAACACCCCATGGGGGTCAATTCCCTATGATTGGAGAACTTTTAACTTATCCTGAGTGGCCTCTACACTATCATTTATAATGATAGTATCGAAGGCCCCGACATCCTTATCTGTTAGGGATTATTCAACTCCTTCAAACTCGATCTTTTGAGCTTTTGAATCCTCCAATTCGGTCATAAAACAACAGTTTTTATAAGAAAAAAGTACCAAGGTGGTTGACAGCTTGTTCTGAGGCTTGTCTAAGGTATCACGGTCTACACAGTCTGAAACCTTCACTTCCCAATGCTGCAGAATAATAACCTATTTGGATATGCATGCCAACTTTTATATTATTTCACCTTCTTATCTGACCATGCACCTTTTCTTCTAGTAACGATCATAGCTGTATATGTAGGGCCCCAAAATATAGAACCGAGTGATCTCTACCATCGAAATTTTGTATGACCATGTTCACTTTCTTTGGCTAGAGTGCACATTCACTTCACGGGTTATAAATTCCATTGTAGATCACATACCTCCTCACTATCTAGTCATACAATGTGGATAACATTACCGAATTTCGGTTTTCCAAACTAAGGATTTCACTCGACCATTTACGGTGGGTGAAACGGTCTTTTCACCATAGATCTGCTCCTACATCAATCTCCTCCATCGGATAAACCCACCCTTTTAACGCATTTCACAAATTCTGGCTCACCATCTCCAGTGCACTTTAAATCAAAGGAATCAATCTCAACTATAGATATAGGACCTTTGTGATCTCCACTGTTCCAAATCAACACAGTTTAAGACATTTTGCCAATTTGGAGAGGAGCTTTTTGGTATGAATTTGGAATTTGTGAAATGGTTTCTACCGTCGATTTGCGTCGATATTTGATTGTGATTGTCAAAAACATATCCACCTTAGGAACTTCATCTGATAGGTCATCTTCCTCCCCTTCTGCGTGGCTAATCACAGGTGGGCCTGCGTATGACTCTAAGTCTGGGGTTATTTTCCACTTGACGGGTCATGACCAGTGCAGGTTCTCTCGTCCTTATAAATCCCCTCCAGCTTCTCTTTCAGAGGTCTCCCTTATCCTCTGGGACTCATTACTATTCTCCCAAGGCTTCTCCTCTTGAAAAATATGCAGACCATGCTTCCTCTCTTTCGGGTCACAAACCTTTCGTCCCATTTAGCACAAATCAGGTGATCACAAGTGGCTCACGCATCTCTACCCTCGACTTCAAAACATTTGTTAATGTTTCCTTGTTGTTATATTTAACAAAGACAAGAAACCAGGAAAATAGAAAAATGGTAGTCCTTCCGAGTCTTATGGCCTTCTCTTAGGGATTCAAACTCCTTCTGGAACCACCTTCTTGTTTATTTGATAAATAGGAAATATATACAACTATAGTACATGTTTTTCTTTCTTTACCTCATGTCAAGTAGTGTTTGAGGAACCTCCCATTCACTAGACCCCCTTCCAATAGGGACCCATCTTGGTGTTGTAGAATGAAAGTGTTCTCTCCTCTGTGCGCTACAACAATGTATGGACCTACCCACATATGATCAAACTTACTATTCTTTCCTTCATCTTCATGTGCTGCCTCCCATTTAAGAACTAGGTCATAGATCAAGAACTTTTCTTCTTTAACTCTCCTATCAAAGGTCTTCTTCATTTTCTCTTGGTGTACCTGCACATTGTCATAGGATTTGTATCTAAGCTCATTCAACTTGATAATCTAATTTATCCTTCTCTACAGGTGGTTTGGCTCATTTTGTTGCTCCTGCAACAACCTCATCATTGGCACTCCTAGAGATGCTGGGAAAACCACTTCAGACTCGTATACAAGCTGCAATGGGGACATTTTGAAGGCCCTTTTAATGCTAACCCTATCAACCCATAAAGCATACTTTAACTTCATGTGACATGCCCTTTTGTTGTGTTCCAACAATTTCTTTATGATTCTTACCAGGCCCTTGTTTGAAGACTCTACTAACCCATTTCTCTGGGGATAATAGGAGGTAGAATGGTTGAGGATGATGTGGTATTTGTGGAAAAAATTCACCATCTTCTTTGATTTGAAAGCTGTAGCATTATTGGTTGCTATTCTCTGGGGGAATCCAAACCGGGATAAAATGTTTTCCTCTAAAAAAGTTATAATCACCTCATCAGTGGCCCTCCTAGTAGGTATTGCCTCTATCCATTTCGTAAAGTAATCCATAGTAGTCAGGATCCATCTGTTCTACCTAGAGGAATTCAGATTAATCTCTCCGATGAATTCTAACCCCCGCTGTTGAAATGGAGCTTCCATGGATATGGGGTTAAGAGGGAGTGGGACAAGTTTTCTCTTTCCTTTGAAGACCTAGAAGTGGTGGAATTTTGTGGTCTCTTTGTACATATCAGAGAATAATGTGGACCAATAGAATTTAGCCCTCAAAATATTGTTCACTATGAATTTCTAGGGGTGATGGCCTCCACAATCCCCTTTGTCAAATTCTTCAATGATCTGTTGGGCCTCATCCTCTAATAGAAAATTCAAAAGGACACCCCCCGAGTCTTTCCAATATAGGTACTCATTCAGAATGTAGAATTTGTCCTTTATTGACATGGACCTTGTCTTTCTCAGCCCTACAGGTGCCTGTACATTTTGCAACACATATATAATGTCAGAATACCAAGGGGAAGTAGAGAATCGAGGAATCACCTATGCTTTGGCCTCCATTTGGAATGAGTGACTTGTTAGGAAGTTCAACTACAAAGAATCACAATTTGAATTAGTCATCATCTTAGCCAACCCTTGACCCTTAACAAATTTGGTGGGTTTGATCTCGATATCATATTCTAACAACACATCGGCCCATTTCATTCTTCTCCCTTCGGGATCTGGCTGGGTGAGGATTCCTTTCACAGTGCTACTAGGAACGTAAGATATGATGTGGGAATGAAGGATGTAGACTCTAAAATATTTTAATGATTTTATCAAAGAATAAGCCTGTTGCTCCCCATCTCTCAGTACTTTGCTGAAAATGCTATAAGTTATTCAGCATTCTAGTCATTCTTTTGTAATAGTACCCCAGCTATAGTGTGGTCAGATGCATAAGAGAAGATCAAGACATCTTTGTTCAAATCAGGGCTTGCCAAGAATAGGGCTTCAATGTGGGCCTTTTTAGTATCCCTGAAAGTTGTCTTTGCATCTAGTGTCCACTTAATTTCATGGTATTTTCTAAGCATGTTAGTAATGCTCATTAGTATTTCTACAAATCCAGGGATGAATCTTCTAAGAAAATTTACCTTCCCGATGAAGTACTGTACTTCCTTTTTGCTCCTAGGTTCTTCGACCTTATAGATGGCTTTGATTCTTTTCGGGTCTATATTTATACCATCCCTAGAGGATATATGCCTTAGCAAATTTCCTTATTCTAATCCAAAATTAGATTTATGGGGGTTCAATGATATCCCATATCTCCTGCATTTCAAGAAAACATTTTCCAAATGTTGGATGTGTTCTTTATCTAATCTAGAATATACAGTAATGTCATCCATATAGACCACCACAAATTTATCTTTATCTTCAGTGAATGCTATATCCATGGCACGTTGGAAAATTGCTCCTGCATTCATGAGACCAAAAGGCATCTTGGCGTACATAAAAGTCCCCCAAGGCATGGTGAAAGTGGTCTTTTCATGATCTTCACTCAATACCTTCACATGGTTGTAACCTGAGAAACCATCTATGGCGGAAATTCTCTCAAAACCCACAACCATTTGCAAGATGTGTTCCATCTTGGGAAAAGGATAATTATCTTTTAAGGAAACCTTGTTCAGATTCCTGAAGTCTATGCATATCTAGATCTCACCATTTTTTTTTCTAATTGAAACCACGTTAGTGACCCACTTAGAAAATATGAGTCTTACAATGATCTTGGCATCAAATAGCTTTCCCATTTCCTTCTCGATTATGGGAAACAATTTTGGATTGGCCCTCCTCAATTTTTGTTTGAAAGGATTTTCGCCTAGATTTATGGGGATGGTATGTTTTATGATGGATGTGTCATATTATTTAATATCCTCGTAGATCCATGCAAATACATCAGTATATTTCCTCATCAAACTGGCATAATCCTCCTTTCCCCTAGCAGGCAATTTCTTTGACGTCTTTATGATATTTATATGGATCTCGGTCTTGATGTTTTTATCTTTGACATAATCTTTTGCAGCCTTCATGTTTGGGTATTTAGCTACGTCGTTTTGGTTCAACAACTTCTCCAAGGGAATCAATCCTCTGGGGATATGATTACGATTTAGTTTCACTATGTTCTTTCCTCCTAAGGAATATCTATACTTCCTGCCTTCATCACTTCCTTTTTCACCACCCTCGGCATTTTGAAAACTTCCAAGGTGGCAATTCTTGTTCTCTATATGGGTGTTTGCAAACTCGTCAGATAGATCTAGAAACCTCTTAGTATGTTCATCGTCTTCAAACACTTTCCAATGTCTAGAGTTTTTAGCTATAGCGGGAATATTCTTGACGCATACCTTACGTTCCTTTTGCCTAGTTGTCAGGGCCTCGAATCTGCCAGCAGCAACTACTAGGGAATCAACAACTGTGTTTTCAGTTCTGGGGACTACTTTGACCATGTATTTGGTGAAAAAATTTCCAAACATGTCCCACACTTCATTTATGTAGGCTCTCATCCTAGGATGCCTAGTTTGATATATATCATTAATTTGATTTATAAGGAGTTTTGAATCCCCAATGATCAGTACCCACTTAGCTTTCCTATCCTTTAAGGCATGTAGTCCCAATAATAAAGCCTCGTACTCTACTACATTGTTAGTACATTCAAAATTTAACTGGTAAGACAGGCTCTCAAATTTTTTGATGGGAGAAATAATATACACACCTGCACCAGCTCTACTTTTAGAGACTGAACCATCAAAGTATAAGGTCCAAATACATTCTTCCCTTTCTTTCACTTCTAAAGAATCTTGTTCCTTGGAAAGCTCTTCTTCTTCCTCAACGAACGCTAAGATTTCGAGAGCGCATGGGGAAACGTCATTGAAGAAGATGGACAAACCTAGGTCAGTGTCGACAGCGTATATAGCATGATCATCTGGCTGCTTTTGGCTGTTGACCACATTTGGAGATCACTTCTCATTGTATATCCTCTTACTACCTCCTATCATAGGAATAGTGGAATAAGACATATCCATTTGTAGGCTCCCTTTTAATTTGGAGGTCTAGGACCTAGACAACAACACACCAAACTTGGCGGGAATGTCTTCCTCGACCACATCAATCACTACCAGTTTGGAAGGTAGTTATTTTAGATTCACTACCATATCTTTGATTAACCCGAGACATTTCACCTTTTTGGAATCAAAATAATATAAGTCTTTGTAGGGTCTAGTGACCTCTAACCCCATACTTTCTACCACCCCTTTTGGCATCATATTATGTGACACTCCTGAATCCAACATAGTGTTATGTATGACCATGTCATGTACATTCAAGATTAGATAAAAATTAAGAACCTCCTCTTCATCTCCATTTTTGAGCCTGGTCCCAAAACTGATGGTGGGGCCGTCATCATTTACCTATAGGATGTCGGGCAGAAAATATCCCTGGCCTTTAACCATCTCGATTATTGTATATCTGTATTATTTATTTATCAATTCATTGAAGGGGATAGATATTTTTACCTTGGAGAGTTCGGTCTGTAGATTGAAGATAGGGGTGACCTTTTCCACTTCAACAAGTGCGGGCGGTCTAACTTATTTTACCTTCTCACCTCTATCCATGGGTTCTTTGCATGAAATTTGTTCTTTTGGTTTCTCCTTGCTTCTATATTCACTTTGCAGACTAGAGGAGGGATGATTTGGGCTTGGCTTACATTTATTGAACACGATGTCTCTACTCTTCAGATGGACTTTTCTCTTGACTTCATCTATGGCATGCATGTATCCCCACTGATATTGTTCTAATTCCTCTTCAAGGTTTTTTGGATCTTCTTTCTGGGTAAAAATGTTGTGTTCCTCTTCTTTGAGGCATGTATCAAAATCCAGATCTCCAAAATGGTGGATCTAATTTTCAACAGGTTCTTTGTCACCTCCACCATCGACATAATTCTGGGGAAAAGGTGGTTGTATTTGCTGATCGTTTGGGTTCTTGGGGTTTATGGCCTCCCTTTGTCTAATCTGCGGAGGCTGAGGAGGAGTTTTCCTCCTAAAGTTTGGGTTTCTAATTTGGGGTTCATTTTGTTCCCTATTTAGTGACCCATTTTCTATGGACAACTTATCCATCAACTTCTCCATCATTTTCAACATCATTTCAAACTTTACGTCATTATCAGAAGCAACAGAGGTAGACAACCCATCTTCCAAAACTTTCCTTGTTTCCATCTTTTTCCTGATCTTCCCACTCGCCATCATGTTAGCTTCCACTTCTAGGGAATATTGAAACATCACAAGGAGATTGGATGACTTCCTCTCCCTTAACAGTAGAGATAATTCTCTATCAAAAGCATCAGCGTAGTGTAGCTTCCCAGCACCCACTAGCGATTTGATGTCAACAGGAATGGAATTGTACGTCCTCATAAACCTTCTATAGAATTCATGCACTGACTCGAAACCACCTTTCTTCAAACTATTGTACTAGGATAGGACTTGTAGGGGGCTTCTTTTATTGTCCTATATTTCCAAGAACATAGTTTGGAAGGTTGTGAATGTGCGGATGGACCTAGAGGGTATATATTTAAACCAGTTCTTAGCCTCCCTTGAGAGGCTCAACACGAACAACCTCATCTTCACATCATCATAATGTACCAAGTCCCGATCCAAGAAGTCTTCAAATATGTGAACATGCTGTCAGGCGATGAAATTTCCTTCCCCATCTTAGAAGGGGACTCTTTGGAAATAAACTTGGGGGAGGTCATGCAACATGACAAGCAGCTCTAGTGGGGAAAATTGGCCAACCATTAGTATAGGAGGGTTTGGGACTGCAGGAGGGACTTGGAAGACAAATTGATTTCACACTATTGGGAGGGTATGGGGTTGAAAATTATAGAAAATAGGGTTCCTAGGTCTTTGAAGGTTCTACCGAAGAGACTCCAATAGGTAGGATTCCAAGCAATCAGGATTTACCCTAGTATTTCTGAGATCTGACACTGACTTGGATTTTGGCAGGATACCTTTAAAGGAATCCTCCTTTACAGAATCGGGGATGCTACAGAATACTTGAGTGGAATAATTTTCAAACTGAGGAACAACTAACTGATCATTTACCTTATTCCTAAATGGCCTCTTTGGATTATCCAAACTTTGAAAAACCTGGGTGTTAGGATTACCTCTGGTATGCAGTCACTGGGAAGCCAGGATGACTTCAGTATGTAGCTGAGAAACAACGTGGAATCTCTAGGGAAAATATACAACCTTATTCACTTGCAGGAGTATCTGTTTTCCAACAAGAACCCTTTATCCTTTGAATCTTTGTCGTTCTTCCCAGGGATGATCTTCAATCTCATCCCCGATAACAACGCCAATTTGTTAGCACCCAGAATCACACCCAAGGTTGTAGGAAGGATGATCCCAAGGTAACTAAAGAACCACTTTAGGAAAGGGGGTTGGCTCCTCCAATTCTAGAGAGGGATCTCTCACACATACATAACAAGAACATATTTATATTGTCACAAGATAGGTATCAAACATTGGTGGTTGGAAACAAAAGAAAAATATATCGGGCTATGGAGTAAAAAATAACAGGAGAAAATAGAATTTTGTAAAGGAAAATGCTTATAGGAGAAAGATAGTGCCTCAATCACTATCGTTGTAGTTGGGTTTTGGTGGTAATATCAGAAAGATGATAGTCCGCAAATGTGGAGCACCGCGGGGATGAATTCCATGCCAATTTAGGAAGAAAATTTTAGTGCATATCAGAGACAATGGAAGGAGCATATGGGTATGAATTCATATCCATTATACACTAATTCTATGACATGAAGAGAAACATAATGTAAAGAAACACTGGAAATAACATGCACATGAGAAAATAAAAGTACAGACTGTAATTTGGAAACACATAGGAATTCCTATAAAATGCATATAACCACCATTCGGCTCTATATATTAATAAAAAAGTATTACAAACACAATAGTCTTGAAAATTCAAAACCAACCAACCCTATATCCTTCTATGAGAATCCTATTTAAAGTGTTTTGGGACCCCGAGACCAACCTCAAAACAGGGCCAAAAAATGTTATAAAAATTATCAACAAATTCTTAACAAATAGTATCGTGGCCTCTTTCCATGGGTGACATAAAATAGAATGACAAAAAACATAAAATGATGGAGGCAAGGTTTTTCATTGGGTACAAAATATCTTGCATCTTCAAGCTCCCCTCTCACCTGATTTTCTCACAGCTATATCGCGGGTTCTAGTTGTCGTTAGGGTCCATCATCCTTGGCGTAGCCTTTTCTTGGACATGCTGTAGTTTTTGATCATTTTCCATTGGTTAGTCGTCAGTGTCTCCAGTTTAACCACTTCTTCTTCCAGCACTTCTAGCTCTATATTTTCCAGATAGGAAGGCGCTGGAAACTTAGCACAGAAATCCTTGAAATCAAATAATAATTCAAACTTGCGAGACAATTTTTTGATCATGATTGTGCCTGAAAGTGATTGCTAAGTTATATCTTCGAATTTTCTGTGGTCCCTCCTGCATTCGACCAACCTGTCATAATACTCCTTTTGGGATAGCATTGGTCCCTTCTCTTCCTAGAATAAAGGGATCACTCTCTGGACCAAAGGTTTAAACTTCTTAGCAAAATCATTAGTTTGTTTCTACATGAAATTCCACTTTGCCTCGACCATATTTAAATGGCAGTGTTTGTGAACCACTCTTCTGACCCATGTGATGGTAGGAAACCTGTCTCGAATCTTTCTTCATATGGTGTCTTCATCTGTCACACTATTCATGAATTTGAGTGTGCTTTCAGCTATGTCCAAGGGTCTTTTATGCAGGTCAAATTGAGCTGCCTAGATGTGTTTTTTGGCTAGGTGTATGGTGTTTTCCTTATCTGGGATAAAATCCAAGTATGGATGTACTTTGTTTTCTTCCACTATAATCCCGTCCCAAATGAGGTTCTTTGATCCTATTAGAGCTTCCTAGCTTGAAACTAGCTTTGATAATTCATTTTTATTAGTCTCTAATTCTCTGCAACGCTCCTCTACTTTCTTTCTCAGATCTTCTTTGACATATGCCATTTCCATCAAGTCGTGATTCTATTTTATCAGGCTGGTAATCTCTATAGTCTTGAGTATTACTTGGGAAATATCTTGGGATAATGAGTCTGCATTAGGTACTTCGCATGATTAGGTCATAGGCTTTGGTTATTCCTGAGCTTTTTCCTTTCACTCTGTTAACTCTTTTTCCAATTCAGCTTTCTTTGTTTCAAAATCTTGCTTCTCCTCGGCCCAGATCTTGGCATCTTTCTTCCATTACACCTCTTTCCCTTCCTATATGAGTAATTTATATTTACAATTGACCAACTTACTATTTAGGGTCTCCCTCTCATTTTATATCTCAGTCAACTTAGCTATCTAAATGAGCCAAGCAAAAGAAATATCTAGCTTTTTCTTCAGTAATTGGATAGTACCTTCCTTCTCTTTCAGTAGCCTTTGGGTGGTAACACCTTTATCCCCCGGGTTGTCTGCTATAGCTAGATATAATTTGATTTTCTTGATCTGGGCCAGGTGAGCCTTATTTTTTACTCTCTCTTTTCAGAGCATTTCTTCTACTCTTTTCTTCCCATTCGTCAATTTGGATATTTGTAGCGCAGCTTGGAGTACATCAGCATAGAGGTATTCACTTATTCCCTGATGCAAATTAATTATGTCAGTTTTAGGGACTCCTTTTGGATCTACTTTTAACTGTGCCACCTTGTCACTTGTGATCACGGCCAAATCCAGGGTGCATTTGGTAGGGTCTTTGACTATCACCAAGGAGGTCTTCTGGCCTAGCAGTCTGTACACTTATTCGCTCAACTTTGACCTTTCTTCAAAGGATTTTTTACCAGCCTATCTGTACTTTTCTAGCAACTCAGTTTTAGACTTATATTTGTCAGCCACTTCCTTAGGAACACTACTGAGCATGTATTCCTGGATCGTGAAGGATGGACCCTTGAATTTCACAATTTTATTCTTTCCCTTGGCGCTGGCACTTGGTGTGATTTCATCTGGTTCCTCAATTTTTTTCTTTTTGGGTGTCTGGGTTGCCTCTCCTTATTCTACGTCAATGAATTCTAAGTATTCTCTCTTATTTTCACTATCAGACAAGTTAGCCCGAGGTGCAATCTAGGTGGTCGTGACTACAATGTAGGATAGGTCTTGCTAAGGAGGACTATCCAATAGGGAAGAAAATGTATACCTTTCTAGCATATCTTCATTGAAAATGGTTTCTTCAGGGTGTTGCATCCAATTCACTATTTCCTCCAAGCCTGCTACTTGAACATGTTTGAAATTTTTTCTCTTGTTTGCTTGTCTTCTACCAGAGATGATGTGATGTGGGTATTATACCCAAATCCTGTCACCACCATGTGATAATACCTTTGACTTACATGTTTTGCCTTAATCCCAACACTTAGAGTGGAAACTTACTCTGTTTGTCAATTATACAAGAAAAAACATAGCACCACACTTTCCTTGTGGCCCATGAGCGGTACCTTGCTCGCACCACTTGTATCATGTTTTCCATAAGAGGTGCCACCGCCTATGGCCTTTGGTCCATAAGCATTTCTCATGTAAACCGCTTTGTCATAAGAGAAGAAAAGTGGTACCTTGGGTAAAATGGGAAAAAGAGAAGTTTCTCAAGGCTTCTAGATCATGAGCCTTGTGTCCTCCCTTATCCCTATCATTGTGGGTTAGTTGAGCTCGAGATCCCCCATCATAGAATCTTAGAGGCCACCTCATCCACAAATATCTCAACTATTCCTATCCATTGAGCCTTATAAATACAAGCTCATGTCCATAGTTGAGGGGGAGAACTATAGAGGTATTGTTATGCTGTTGGATTGACCACTTAGTCTAAGCCATTGGAGAGAATAGAGAGCAAAGTTGGAGCTTATGGGGATGAAGTGTTTATCTCATGGAGGTGCTTGTCGACACTAAGGAAATGGTTGCAAGCTTCTCCATACATCTTTAATGCAAAGCTGATTTCCGTCCCACATTACTGTTGTTTTGATTTCACATGTACATGTTGTTACATTCCTTAGTCACTAACATGGGTAAGTAGATGATTTTCTGGTAGCTTTGATGTGTTTGCATGTTTGATCTGTTTGTAGGTACATAGGTTCACTAGTGAAGCAACATTCCAGGTGTCTACAACATTCAAGGAAGGTCTTCATCCATTTTCGTTCACTCATTTGTTCTGGATATAAACCATTCAAACCAGAGGAACAACTTCTGTCCGCAGAACGTGAAATATTCTTGGTTACAAATCTGGCGACTCCACTGAGTTTTTTCATGTAGAATTGACAAACAAAGTAGGTTTCCACTCTAACCGCTGGGATCAAGGTAAAACATGTAATTCAAAGGTCTTATTACATGGTGGTGACAGGATTTGGGTATAACAGAATGCCCCCCAAAGCATGATACTTAGAGGGATATGATAAACGAGAGCTTTGAGAGAACAAGTTGTCACTTCGAGGTGAAAATGTCAGCTCGATCGGAGAATGTCATCAAGTAGGCATCTATAGTACATCAATATTTTTTACTCATAGACACAAGTAACCAACTCATGGATGCAGACCAATACAAGGCAAATCCATGGGAGGAATAAACAAGCATGGCTACTAGAATACAGCATAGATCCATGTGATAGAGGACTCAAACTTGGACATAGATACCAGACATACAACATATATCTATGTCATACAAATGCAAATTTGAGCGTAGCTATGACCATACAAATTTGGATCCATGATAGATATACAAAACTCCATCGCAACCTGGGGAAAAGCAATGAGCGCTTAAACAAATACCCAGGTTCTTCATCTCGCCTTCCACAAAGTATGATTCTATCCATGTGATTACAATGATATGAAGTCAAACATGGTAGAAACCACTTGATTACTGACCAATGATGTGAACCATTCACAAGCACGAGGGAGATCACCATTGATATCAATGATTCCCAAGGTACCCTAGTACAACCTACTGAGTGTGAATAGATGTCCTGATGTCAAACACCCAGTCGATTCTATCGATAAAAGGTCAATGATGTGAACCTATGTCGAGAGCAAGAGAATCTATCATTAAGGCATACAGATCTCAAGGTACTAATTTTTTGTTTCTAAGACTATTTCCCGGATGATGAGCTAATTTCGACAGGAATAGTCTCATCGAAGGAGGGCCATGATGAGTCCCACATTGATGACATGAAACTCAGAACATAGTTCTGGAATGATGTGAATTTAGTAACCATAGGACTGACCCAAAAGTACTGACATAGAAACTGTTTTGACTGTAGAGGTAAACTTCTTCAACTTCCATTTGAACATCGGACGAAACGACAAAAGACTTGGCAGCATGACTAAACTAGACAAACACACAGTGTGACAGTGGACAATGCATTCTTTTGAAAGACTCAAAGGAGTGACATGACTCATCAAAGTGGATCATCACGGAGATCAGCTGAATACCCAATTGACTAAAATTATATGCAGACAAGTGCCATGTTCAAAGGTAACAACAAACTACTGCCATTTATTTGAAAAATGATTCCCTTCCCATTTCCCCCATCATGGTTGATGAGTGCCTCTTTTTGGTTTTACGAGTTCAAATAGGGTAACAAACACTCGATTAGCTCATCCGAAGACAAGTCCAAACTCATATGTTTTACGAAGCTGAGAGAGGAGGGGTTCGTTCCCAAAAATGGGTCTCTCAATGTTTAATTTAACAAGTGCAATGAAAGGAAACTCGGTATCGTTCATGTTTAGAGAGTCTAAATGACCATGAAAGAAGACTCGAAAGGGTCCTTTTTTGTATGATTTAGTCCCTAAGGCCTGAAAAAGTATAAAATCATACCTTAGAGAACTCTTCCAGTCATGGTTGGCTAGAGTGTTCCTTTTTTGTAAATAGTCTATCTGAACCAAAGAAGAGATAACCTACTATTGGAGAGACGAATCTTCAAACTCTTTAATGAGCATGAAGAAGACAAGATCAATTGACAATCTTTGCATATTTAGGGAGTCCGAAAAGAGCTTAAAGGAGAATCTACTAGAATTTTTCATGTTTGAATCCAGAGCACGAAAAAGTAATAAACTAAGCTCAAACCACTGTTCATGTTTTAACCAGAGCATGAAAAATGAAAAGTAAGCTCAACACCATCTTACTGTTTTTAACGAGCTCGAAGATCAGTTGAAAGAATGCTCAGGGATTGGTTTCATTTTTACGCAAGCTTGAAACCAATGGGTAAACTATGCTTGAAAAATCCCATTAACATGATATATAGAGGTTGGAAGCTTTCCCCTAGCATGATTGCTAGCGAAGATTACCCCTAGCATGGTTGCTAGGGGCTCGACATGCCCCCCAATATTTGTTTTGTCTGACGATTCTTCTTCCATACCCAACCTAAAAACCTGGTTACTAATGTGAAAATGTTCACCAGGGGGGTAGGAAGAATGAGAATCAGGAAAGTGAGAAGAAAGTTCAAGTTCTAACACTAAAGTGAAGACTTGACTCAAGGGAAGGGGATCTGTTTCATTTTTACACAAGCTTGAAATGAAATGTAACTGTATTTGGAACATGGTTTTATTTTTATGCAAGATTGAAACCAAAAGGTAAACTATGCTTAAGGAAACCTACTTCATTTTTTAATGAGCTTGAAATAGAAAATGAAGTATGCTCAAGAATGGTTTCATTTTTATGCAAGCTTGAAACCAAAAGGTAAACTATGCTTGAGGATATCTATTTCATTTTTTAATGAGCTTGACATAGAAAATGAACTATGCTCAGGAATGGTTTCATTTTTATGCAAGCTTGAAACCAAAAGGTAAACTATGCTCTCAAACCTGCTCCTACCCAACATGGTATCTAGAGGTTGGTAGATTTCCCCCATTACATAAAAGCTAGAGGCTTAGCTCCATTATGATGTCCATAGACTAGAGCCATGCCCCCAATTTTACCTATGATGGGAAGAAGCTAACTAGAAGAAGGGGAAGGAACCACAAGAACATGTGGCACATTTAGGGCAGTCTGATTACTAGGAGTGATGCGATGGTCAGGTGTAACAAAAGAAAGCTAATCAATGGTCACAATATTCCCATCATGGGGAAAATGCATAACTCTAAAGAGTGTGGACACAACAGCCTTCATGGCATAAACACAATCACATCCAAGGAGCAGATTGAAATCTAAAGGACCTTGGACCACCATAACATCAATACAGATAGTTTTTCCTGCTAATGTAATAGGAAAATAAGGGTCCCTAAAGGTGCATGAGGTATTCTATTAAAATCCAGTAGCTGATCAGTGGATGGCACAAGTTGAGGAGAACCTAAAGCTTACCAAGCAATTGAGGATAGAATTCTAACAGAATCCCCTTCGTCAACAATAGTGTGAAGTATCCGCCTAGCAGTAACATTCACAATTATCTAGAAAGGAACACTCAAATGAATACGAGACTCTATTAGGTTACTCCAGTCAAAGGAAATAACCTCATTACTTGGAGAGGGTTGTGTCGAAAGAGACAAAATTTCCTCTTGTCGAGAACAATCAGAATGAAGCATAAAAACTTCAGCAGGTTTCAATTCATTCTCTACTGGAAGAGAAAAAAGAGATGAAGATTTGGTCAAAGTGACTACTTCATTCTTAACACTCTTTGATGAAAGAGCAGGATCGGGTGGAAATGACATCGACTTGACCACTTCACTCTCCGAAGGAAGAGTGGGATCAATTATAGATGAAACTGAATTGATCACTTGGTCAACTAGCGAGGAATCGAGGGATAACTTACTATCAGTTGTTGGAATCACCTGTTGATGATCAGTAATATTTTCCAACCAACGTGAAGCTTTATCCATGCTTGGACAAAGAAAAGTACGATGCATAGCCTTGCATATCAAACAAGGATACAATAATTTACCCTTATGACCTTTTACCAATGGGTCACTGATTGAGGGAGTATCATCAACCTGATGATCAGAGGTTGATGACACAGACTGTTTGGATCTTTTAGACCACTCTTATTGTACACAGGAGAGACTGGGACACTCCTTAAGAAGGTGGTCCCCCTTGCAAATCTTACAAGGGAACTTGGGTTTTTTTAGTGTTCTCTTAGAACGAGCACCATCAAGAGAAGATGGTCGCTGCTTTTTCTCTTTCTTATCCTTCTTCTTCTTACCCTTCCCTTTCTTCTTCTTGTTATCCACATGACTACTAAACATAGAGCTCTGGTCAAGCGAAGAAGAAGAAAGGGATGAAGCCACAACTGGTGAAGAAGGAGAAGGATTAGGTTGAGTTCGATCCTATCTCAGAGGAGAGGTGACATTTGAGACATTAGGTGTAACAGGAATTACCAGATTAAACATCCAGACTGGTAATCCTATAGTTAACCCAGGAAGATTTAGAGTGGAAATAAAGGGAGGACCAATACCTTCACTTGGAGGGGATACAAAAGGTACACCTTAGAAAGGGGCTGTTGTAATCTCACAGATCACATAAGGTTACCAATAATACATAATAAACATACATAACTATAAATCAGATACAAGAGACAAGAACAGATAGGAAAACAGATTATATTAATGTAATGAGTTCATACAAGGCGGAGAACTAAACTGCCTTCTTGCTTGGCTCAACAGCCTAATATATACAAGTTACAAATAGTTAAAAAATAACTACCTGTCGGTTCGGTGAACCGACACGACTGTTAGTTAGCCGACTAATCTTTCTAGTTAGTCGGTCGATCGACTTAGTCGGCTGATCGACTAAGTCGGCCCATCGACTTAGTCGGCTGATCGACTAAGTCGGCCCATCAACTTAGTCAGCTAATCGACTAAGTCAGTCTTCGTTCAAGTCGACTTCGTCGACTTGCTCCTTCTACATCTCCCCCGTGAACAAAACATTTCTTCGTCCTGAAGAAATAGGGAGGTACAAAAAACAAACTCTTGTCGAACCATTCAAACTTGCTCTTGCTGTGGACTGTGCAGAGAGATGGTTGGTCTCCTCTCCTGTGTCTATACGTGATAGGTGGTCGGGTCCGACATTTAGCTTTCCTACTCGGACCACTACTTCAAACTCAAATTCTTGAAAAAGAAGTAGCCATCGACAAATTATTCCATGATGAAGGGGTTTATTAACAAGGTACTTCAAAGCTTGATGGTCGGTATAAAATATGAAAGGGTTGGCTAATAGGTAATGTCGATACTTTTGGAGTGCAAAGACCATACCTAGGGCTTCTCTTTCAGTGGTCGAATAGTTCCTCTTAGCCTTATTTAATTTTCGACTACTGTATACTATAGGGTAATCCATCCCATCATCCCCTGGTTGAGTCAAGATTGCTCCAATTGCAATTCCTGATGCATCCATATGCACATGAAATTTGGTCAACCAGTTTGGAAATTTGAGTATAGGGGCTTCGACCAGTTTTCTTTTCAGTTTGTCGAAGGAGATCTGGCATTCTTCTGTCCATGTAAATTCCTGATCTTCTTCTAGCAGTTCTTCCAGAGGGTAAGTCATATCTGAATAGTGTCTGATGAATTTCCTATAGTATCCTGTATGGCCCAATAACACCCAGACCTGTTTAGGGTTTATTGGGGGTTTTAGGTCGAGGTTACCAATGTTGTAATCTCACAGATCACATAACGTTATGAATAATACATACTAAACATACATAACTATAAATCAGATACAAGAGATAAGAACAGATAGGAAACCAAATTATATTAATGTAATGAGTTCATACAAGGCAGAGAACTAAACTGCCTTCTTGCTTGGATCAACAGCCTAATATATACAAGTTACAAACAGTTACAAAATAACTACCTGTCGGTTCGGTGAACCGACACGACTGTTAGTTAGCCGACTAATCTTTCTAGTTAGTCGATCGACCGACTTAGTCGGCTGATCGACTAAGTCAGCCCATCGACTTAGTTGGCTGATCGACTAAGTCGGCCCATCGACTAAGCCGGCCCATCGACTTAGTCGGCTGATCGATTAAGTCGGTATTCATTCAAGTCAACTTCATCGACTTGCTCCTTCTATAGGGACCTCTTGAGTGGTAGTCCCAGATGAGGATGCCATCTCTAAACTCTCTAATAACCTCCTAACTACCACACACAAGCAAGTACTACTCAAACTAAAAGCAACAAGAAAACATGTGAAAAGAGTGGATAAGAGTCAAGAACCTCACAGGATAGGCCAAAAGGATAACTCAAATGGTTTGAGGATTCCTAAAAGGGTCTCCCGATATATGCAAGGTATGTGGGAGTTCAAATCGGTAGTATTTCTATCTAATGCATAACCATTCACAAGGGGCCTTTCTATATACAATCAAGTACGTGAAGTACCTTTCTATATACCTCAAGGGTATGTGAAAGGCCATTCAATATACCAATAGTACGTGGAAGAATCATGCGAGTCCCGGGATGTAATGCAGATGAGTAATGACAACTCCTACGCTTAATGACACCTGAACACGTCACTAACTTATCACTCAAATTGCTAAAAGTTTTAACCTAGTACTACCGTTAATTTTATCTTGTGAGTTTAGGTGGAACCATGGAGTGAAAACTTGAATTTAAAGAAGATGCACACTGATCTATATGACAATGCAAGTTTTCCTCTTCAATGAAATTCTACCTAAGAGAGGGATAGAGATTTACTATTCTTCCAAAAAATGCACACCCAAATGCAAATGCAATTCTACCTTTTCAAACGAAAAGTGAAATATCAATGCACCCCAAACAATCTTCAAAGCAAATAAGAAAGAGATCTAGAGAACATCAAACATAAATAAACCAAAAATGTTTCCTATCTTTTCATGCTTGAAAAATATGCATAAAAACCTAATGGAAAGATGATTTCACTCATGTTTCCAAACAAAACTAACTCTAATGCATGCAAAGCTGAAAACAAATATTTCTTGTTAATGAAAGTAAGATCTAGAATTTCAAACAATCATGCAAAAAACAAGAAGAAAATCAATTAACATGCTTGCGAATAAATCAAGGGAGAGAGAAAACTAACTTCTCTTTGAAATACACAAGGAAACGAAGAACCAATCTTTCATGCCAAGTACTAAAAAAATCAGCATGCAAAAGGAAACAAGAATCACCCCAAGAAAAGAAAGACTCAAAAAACCATGGATCACTCATGCATTCCAAGTCCAAAACAAACCAAAACCTACTCATGAAAATGAAATGTATATTTTCCAATTCCAACAAATAATATCTACAGAAAGGAGCATGAGGTTTCAAGCAAAGAAAAGAATGTAAACTCCAATGCAAGAAACATAAACTCTCTTTGAATGCAGAAGGAATTTAACAATCAAAGCGACTGCAGAATATACAATTCATGGTCCCTCCCGGCCATGAGGGAGAATTTTTTTCAAAAATACACTTCATTTTCATCAAAACGTAAGCCAAAAACACACATAAATCAAAATACAAAGTCTAGAACAGAGTCTACCTGGAACTACGTAGATGAATCTTCTTATAGGAGGTTTTGAGGCAGAGCCGCTTCTTTCTCACTGGATTCAAGCGGTGGCACCGCGTATTGCTAACTGGACTCAAACGGTGGCACCGCTCCTTGCAAATAGGACATGTGTGGTTCCCTGAATAGATCCAAAACAAAAGGAGAACGAAATATCAAGTTAGAAATTGATCAGATCAAGGCAAAAATTGATGGATTGACAGTTAAAAAGAGCATAAAAAGTTGAAATAATTCAGATTTGAAAGTTTCAAACCAAAATTCACTGAGTCAAATGGTAGATTTGACTGAAGAGAGTTGGAGATGGAGCCTGGATTTGGACAAGATTTCAAGAACTGAGGAATATCATATCAACTGATATATGTATTGCTCCCCAATGGAGTCACCAAATTTGTAGCCAGGAATATTTCACCTTCTGTGGACAGAAGCTGTTCCTCTGGTCTGAATGGTTCAGATCCAAAACAAATGATTGAATGACAAAGGATGAATACCTTCCCTGAATGCTGTAGACACCTGGAATGCTGCTTCGATACTGAACCTGTGTACTTGCAAACAGATCAAACATGCAAACACATCAAAGCTACCAGAAAATCATCTACTTACCCATGTTAGTGACTAAGGAATCTAACAACATGTACATTTGAAATCAAAACAATAGTAATTTGAGATGGAAATCAGCTTTGCATTAAAGATGTATGGAGAATATTGCAACCATTTCCTTAGTGTCAACAAGCATGTCGACGAGACAAACACTTCATCCCCATAAGCTCCAACTTTTCTCTCTATGCTCTCCAATGGCTTGGACTAAGTGGCCAATCTAACAGCATAACAATACCTCTATAGTTCTCCCCCTCAACTATGGACATGAGCTTGTATTTATAAGGCTCAATGGATAGGAATAGTTGAGAGATTTGTGGATGAAGTGGCCTATAAGATCCTAAGATGGGGGATCTTGAGCTCAACTGACCCACAATGATAGGGATAAGGGAGGACGAAAGGCTCATGATCTAGAAGCCTCAAGAAACTTCTATTTTTCCCATTTTACCTGGGGTACCTCTTTTCTTCTCTTATGACAGAGCATTTTAGATGAGAAATGCTTATGGACCAAAGGCCACAGGCGGTGGCACCGCTTATGGAAAACAAGATACAAGCAGTGCGAGCAAGGTACCTCTCATGGGCCATAGGGAAAGCGTGGTGCTGATTTTTTTCATGTAGAATTGAAAAACAGAGTAGGTTTCCACTCTAAGTGTTGGGATTAAATGAAAACATGTAATTCAAAGGTCTTATCACATGGTGGTGATAGGATTTGGGTATAACAATGGGTTGTATTCGATTGGGTATTCCATGTCAAAACCTCTCTCCTTGAGCAAACCTTCGACCTTTGCAAAATCCAATTTGTTCATGACAGTAAAAGGGCCAAACACCCATGGAAACCTAATGTTTTCATGTTTCTTGGAACTTATGAAATGTTCATCTTCATCCAACAACCTTTATCTGATTAGTTCCATTGCAAACATCCTCGGCGTCAGAAATGTTGAAAGTACGTACGTTTGGAGAGTAAATCCATAGAACCTGATCATTGTACTATTCTATTAGAGGAACCAATCTCTGACTCTCCTTTTAGGGGATGATTGCAGCATGCTTTTCATCTCCAGCAAGACTCTTAGCAAACTCCTTTGAAAGAGGGTCTCATAGACTAGATCCATGCGGACATTCATCAATTTGCAATAATCACTATGCATGTCCCTCATCATGACCATCTCAGGGATCTGTACGTCATCATCATTAAAACTCAAAAAAAAATTCATAAAAATAGATTGGAACCTGAAGGCCCCAGACTGACTAAAATTACTCCATTGTGCATTTATAGTTCTAGCCAAGGACTCGTTGAACTGCATACAAGCAGGTGGTGAAGTCTGAAATGATGTTCCTAACACTGTTTGGCTTGAATTAAGGGTAAAAATCAGACCCAACAAGGGTTCAAGGATGAACTGATTTGATTCTAGACCTAAAAATTGGCTCGCTAGGATAATTACAAACTGAGTCTCTTCATTGAACAGGTCAAAATCAATATAGAAAGGAGGGTTTGACAATTGGATTTCAGGTTTTAAACATGATTTGAGGAAGGCAACCTTTTTTTCATCGGAGGATTCTTGAAAGAAATGAAGTATTTCTCCTTCATTATATTCACTAGACAGTTGAATAAACTCAGAGAGTATCGATATAGTGCTTTAGATATTGAGGGAATTAATGGGACATAGTATCCTAGACCTAGACGTGTCCATAATCATACCTTTGGATGGGGAATAATTTACCATGCACTAGCTTACAAATTCAGGGAAACTAGGGGTTTTCACGATGGAAAAGTAGAAAAAGAAAGAACTGAACACCCCATGGGGGTCAACTCCCTATGACTAGATAAATTTTAACTTATCCTGAGTGGCTTCTACACTATCATTTATAATGATAGTATTGAAGACCTCAACATCCTTATCTGTTAGGGCTTCTTTAGCTCCTTGAAACCCGAGGTTTTGAGCTTCTGAATCCTCCAACTCAGCCATGAAACAACAATTTTTATAATAAAAATGTACCAGGGTGGTTGAAAGCTTGCCCTGAGGCTTGTCCAAGGTGGCCCGATCTGCACAATCTGAAACTCTCACTTCCAAATGTCCCAAAATAATAACCTATTTGGATCCATGTGCCAAATTTTATATTATTTCTCCTTCTTATCTGACCATGCACCTTTTCTGCCAGATGTGATCATAGCCATAGATGTACGGCCCCAAAGTATAGAACCGAGTGATCTCTACCATTGAATTTTCACACATTCATCTTTACTTTCTTATGCTCGGGTGCACATCCACTTTGCGGGTTATAACTTCTGTCGTAGATCACGAACCTCCTCACTATCTAGCCATCTGATGTGGAGAAATTTACCAAATTTCTCTTTTCCCGACTAATGCTTTCCCTCGAGCATTTATGGTAGGAAAAACGGTCTTTTCACCACATATCTGCTCCTGCATCAATCTCCGCCATTGGATAAACCCACCCTTTTAATGAATTTCATGAATTCTCATTCACCATCTCTGTAGCACACTTTAAATCGAAGGAATCAATCTAAATCGTAGAACTAGGACCTTTACAATCTCGACCACTACAAATTGCCATTGTTTGAGACATTTCTCCAATTTGGAGAGGAGATTTTTGTTATGCATTTGGAATTTGTGAAATGGTTTATGCCATCAATTTACATCGATCTCCAATTGTGACCGTCAAAAACATATCCACCTTCGGCGCTTCGTCTGGCAAGTCCTCTTCCTCCCATTCTGCACGGCCAATAACAGGTGGGCCTGTGTATGACTCTAAGCCCGAGGTTCTTTTCCACTTTACGGGCCATGACTAGTGCAAGTTCTCTCATCCTTATAAATCCCCTCCGTCTTCTCTTTCAGAGGTCTCCCTTATCCTCCAGGACTCATTACTGTTCTCCCAAGCCTTCTCCTTGTGAAAAATTTTCAATCCTTGCTTCCTCTCTTTTGGGTCAGAAACCTTTCGTTCCATTTAGAAAAAATCAGGTGCTAGCAAGTGTCCTTAGCTAGGGATGCTATCCTCTCTGCGAGGTAGCAAAGAACCTATATACCAGGTGTCGAATCCATTGGGTGAGCATCTCTACCCCATACTTCGAAACATTTTTTAATGTTTCCTTGTTGCTATATTTAACAAAGATAAGAAACCAGGAAAACAGAAAAATGATAGTCCATCTGGGTCTTATGGCCTTCTCTTCGGACTTCAAACTCTTTCTGGAACCACCTTCTCATTTATTTGATAACTAGGAAATATATACAACTATAGTACATGTGTTTCTTTCTTTACCTCATGTTAAGTAGTGTTTGAGGAACCTCCCATTCACTGGACCCCATTCCAATAGGGACCCATCTTGGTGTTGTAGAATGAAATCATTCTCTCCTTTGTGCACTACAACAATGCATGGACCTACCCACATATGATCAAACTTACCATGCTTTCCTTTATATTCATGTGGTGCATCCCATTTCAGAACTAGGTCATCGATCAAGAACTTTTATTCTTTAACTCTCGTGTCAAAGGTCTTCTTCATTTTCTCTTTATGCACCTTTGATCCAAATTTATGCAGGAACACAACAGAATACACAATTAACCATAAAAACAAAGATGTAGCAGAAATAGCACTTCATTTCATTAATCAAAGAATTGAAACTTATTTACATACATAATGGAAATAAGCTAGCTAGAGTGCAGGTAGCTTATCTTTGAGAAGAGATGTGGTGGCTACATGCCTCTGAACTCTATGTTACAATAAGGCTCGAAGGCCTATATATTATTGAGAAACAATGGAAACTCTACACATCCAAAAACCTAACCCTAGGAGGTGAAACGCCAGAATATGGGCCCCATTGGGTCACTTGGTACATCAATTTCCCACGGTTGTAACTTAGGCATACTACCTCCGTTTGATACACATGATACATCGTTATAAAGATATATTCAAGTACTATATCCTTAAACACCAAATATTAAGACTAGAATGGACTTCTAATTTTCCGACCATTCGATGCCAAAAAAATATCGTTTAGGACCTCAAAACGGCTCCAGAAATTTAGGACCCAAAAACTGCCAAAATAGTAAATTGTGCTACAATTAAGGAAACTAAAAAACCGAAGGAAACAATGGTGGGGTCAAAGTGGAATAGGCGGTTCGCAACCAATATCCTCTAGGATCAACCTGCATGATGTCATAGGCTTTGTCTCTAAGTTCATTCAACTCGATAATATGATTTATCCTTCTCTACGGTTGGTTTGGCTCATTTTGCTACTCTTGCAGCAAACTTATCACTGCTACTCCTAGAGATGATGGGAAAACCACTTTAGACCCATACACAAGCTAGAATGGGGACATTTTGATGGCTCTTTTAGTGCTAACCTTGTCATCCCATAAAGCATACTTTAACTTCATGTGACATGCCCTTTTGTTGTCTTCCAATAATTTCTTTATGATTCTTACCGGGCTCTTGTTTGAAGAATCTTCCAACCCATTTCCCTGGGGATAATAGGAGGTAGAATGGTCAAGGATTATGTGATATTTGTGGAAAAAATTCACCATCTTCTTAGATTTGAAAGCTGCAGCATTATCAGTTGTTATTCATTGGAATCATCCAAACTAGGACAAAATGTTTTCCTCTAAAAAATTTATAATCACCTCATCAATGGCCCTCCTGGTAGGTATTGCCTCTATCCATTTCGTAAAGTAATCCGTAGCAATCAAGATCCATCTGTGCTTCCCAGAGGAATTCGGATTGATCTCTTTGATGAAGTCTAACCCTTAGTGTTGAAATGTAGCTTCCATGAATATGGGGTTAAGAGGGAGTGGGACAAGTTTTCTCTTTCCTTTGAAGACCTGGAAGCGGTGGCATTATGCAGTGTCTTTGTACACATCAGAGAACAATGTGGGCCAATAGAATCCAGCCCTAAAATTCTTTTTCATTGTGGCTTTCCAGGAGTGATGGCCTCCACAATCCCCTTTATGGAATTCTTCCATGATCTATTGGGCCTTGTACTCCAATAGACAATTCAAAAGGACACCCATCGGGTCTTTCCAATATAGGCACTCATTCAAAATGTATAATTTCACATATTTAAATTTTATTGGTCTGGCCCTTGTCTTGATTAGCCCTACAGGTTCCTGTACATTTTGCAGCACATATATAATTTCAGAATACCAAGGGGACATAGAAAAGCTAGGCATCACCTATGCTTCAACCTGCAATTGGAATGAATGACTTGTTAGGAAGTTTTGCTGCAAGGAATCACAATTTGAATTAGTCATCATCTTAGCAAACCATTAACCCTTAACCAATTTGGTGGGTTTGATCTTGATATCATATTCTAATAACACAATGACCCATTTCACTCTTCTCCCTTCAAGATATGGCTGGGTGAGNCTTAGCAAACCATTAACCCTTAACCAATTTGGTGGGTTTGATCTTGATATCATATTCTAATAACACAATGACCCATTTCACTCTTCTCCCTTCAAGATATGGCTGGGGGAGGATTCCTTTCACGGTGCTGCTAGGAACGTAAGCTATGATGTGGGAATGAAGGATGTAGACTCTAAAATATTTTAATGATTTTATCAAAGCATAATCCTGTTTCTCCATTATTTCATACTTCAGTTCCCCATCTCTCAATACTTTTCTGAAAAATGCTATAGGTGGTTCAACATTCTAGTCATTCTTTTGTAATAGTACCCCAACTACAATGAGGTCAGATGCATATGAGAATATCAAGAAGTCTTTGTTGAAATCAGGGATTTCCAGGACTGGGGCTTCAGTGAGGGATTTTTAATATCCCTAAAAGTTGTCTTCACATTTGGTGTCCACTTAATTTCATGGTCTTTTCTGAGCATGTTAGTAATGCCCATTAGTATTTCTGTAAATCCAGGGATGAATCTTCTAAGAAAAATTACCTTCCCAATGAATAAATGTACTTCCTTTTTTATCCTAGGTTCTTCGACCTTCTGGATGGCTTTGATTCTTTCTGGGTCTATTTTATACCATCCCTCGAGATTATATGCCCTAGCAACTTTCCTTCTTCTAATCCAAAATTAGCTTTTTGGGGCTTCAATGATATCCCATATCTCCTACATTTCAGGAAAACCTTTTCCAAATGCTAGATGTGTTCTTTATCCAATCTAGAATATATAGTAATGTCATCCATATACACCACCACAAATTTATCTTTCTCTTTAGTGAATGTCAAGTTGAACTCTGTTCGTATTCATGCAACCCAAAAAAATTACTGAAGGAAAAATGAGTAAATGCAACTACTACCATTTCTATCAATTACCTTCCTCGGTAATGACGCTCAAATTGTTGGTCACTCTATATGCAAGTTAATACATCGAACATATGGAGTGCTCAATATAAATTGTCAACCCAGGGAAGTATTTTATTTCAAAGATAATTCACACTGTTTGTGCATAAACACGCAGTAGGTCATCAAACAAATAAAATATTAACTGTCCTACTTATCTGCTCAGTCAAACTCCTCTCATACATAAACTAATCTAAATTACCCACCTAGAAATTCAGAAATGCAATTACTTCCTACAACATCAATCCGACAATTAACTAATCTAGAAATAGATAACTAGACTTACTTTTGCATAAAGTTAAATCCTAGCATTATCATACTATATGTAAATCCATCATGACCCGTTTAATTCAACTAATCTAAGAATTGGAAACAACAACAATTGAACTAACCAAACTCTAAACAACAATCTAACTGAATTAGCAAACCTGAGAAAGACAAGTAATTGAAGAAAACTGGAGTTGAGCTTGACTATAACAGTTATTGGCATCCATGCATAATGGAAACTAACCTACACAGTCGACTGTCACACCACGCAGTTACAGCTTAAAGGGAATGCAAAAATTACTATCAAGGAACTACAATGATAAATCATTATTGGTGCAGCTAACTGTAAAGAATGTGATTACTGAAATTTCCACACCACACAACAAAACAATCAAAACATATAATTAACTGGGAAATCTATGTGTAAGGCAAGCCCATCCTTCGAACATAGATGCTGGAACTAACATGGGTTAATACGGAGAGATCAGAAGAATCCTGCTCCTTATATTAAAATAACAAATTACATAGTACAACTCTCTCTCACAACTTACACAGTATAATCCAATATCAACCAACCCTTGGTTCATAATGTTTCCCAATATTTATACATGAAAAACCATAACCTTCAGCCATTGATATCGAGAATCCATGAAGATCTATAATCTTCAGGATTCCTTATTACAATGAGCTATTACAGCTGTGAGTGGAATTGAATGAAAGTAGAGAATATAGGAAATCATGTTTCTTGAGCCATTAGTGAATAAACAGAACCAATTTAAGAGATACCATGTGTGTTGTAGCTAAGCCTTAAGTAGCAGCATGCTATCGCACCTGAGTCTGTTGCACCTAAGCATGTTGCATCTATATGTGGAACAGAGACCTCTGTTTGCATCCAATGTGTGGAGCTATGACTGGAAAGCAACAACTGGCATGAAAATATCATCTTCTCTTCAAACCACTCGGGCTGCTACACTTGTACTTATCAAATCTTGAACTATCTTTCTGAAATCATGATGTATTAGCATAATTCAAGAGACAGAGTTCTGAACACAACAATTATAGGAATTAATAAAATAAAACAATTATTAATCATGCATGTAAAGATTCAAGACTCAATATGAGAATAAAACATATGTTTGATGCATAAAATGGAGTAAGACAAGGAAAAAAGGGGTATAATAGGTGTGGTAAAAAAGGGGCGTTTTAGGACCCACCACAATCCCCCCTTTTTAATTGATGGATATGACTTCAAATCTCTCTCTCTCCCTTTGGAATAAATGTAAAAAGGGGTGAAACAAGTTTTTTTACCTGCTCCCCCAAGGATTATGCTGGCTCTCCTTGTCAATATGCTTCTCTTATGTGACGTTGTTATGCTAATCATTTTCTCTCTTGAAGAAGATAACTTTAGTTGACTATGAATTCCTTCTAAAAATATCTTTCTTTGATGACAATAATCCTCCTTTGACTATGTTAAATCCACCTTAGAATTGGCCATTTCTTGAAGCTTTATGAAGTAGCTCCCCCTATGTTCCTGAATATATTACCAAACCACTGCTTACTATCTTATCATCGATCTTCCTTTCATGTTACTTAGACTCCCCCTTAACATTATCCATAAGACTGGGAGCCTTTATGCCAAAATGTTTAGAAAAAATAGGTACTTCTATGTTGTAGGGTCATCATCTATAATGTTGACACCTTTCATTTCGCTTGTTGATATGCCATTATTACTTGTCTCTGCAACTGTTATACATATGTCTTTTGAGTCTTTTGTATTGACTTGTTTTTCCTTCACTTATTCAACATTTAATACCAATTCTTTTATATCTTTGATATTGGGACATATGCTACTTTCATTCAATATAATTCCCATCTTTAAGATAATAAAATTTCTTTTGTTTACTATCTTGAGCTGTTAACTTTCATCAATTATACGGAGGACCAATCCGCAAGCTTCTTCTTTTTGTCCTTCTGGCTTCTTCTTCCATACTTTCTTATATATGTTATCAATATTCTCTTTTATTTAAGACTTTATCATGCTTCTACAATCATGATCTATGTGCCCATAGTTGTTTCACTTGTAGCATTCAACATTGTGGTTCATTGTACTTCTACAATCTCTTTCCATGTGTCCATAATTATGGAAATTGTAGCATTCAACATTGTAGTGCATGTGGACACCTCCATCTATTGCCTGAACCTTCTATATATAAGCTTTGCAATATCTATCCCTATGTCCAAAATGGTTACATGAAAAATAATAACCATAAAAGAAACTTTGGTACCTAGGAGAAAAAGGTATTCTTTGTGATGTAACATCTTTGTATCCATTCTTCCTTGAATCTTGACTTCTTCCTTTGTAGTCTTTTCTTTGGTGGGATCTTCTGAGAATATATGCATAACTCTAATCCTTTTCCTCAGTTTCCTTATTTGGTATCTTGGAACTTTCACTTTCATCAATGCTCTTCTCAAACCTTCAATTCATTATCAACTGGGAAATTGTCTTGTCTCCAATCCCCTTTAGTGAAAGGATCTCAAGTTCTTGCCTTTGAAAAATCTCTTTATTCTCTTGAAGTTTACTTGTTAGATTTGTTTCCATTTTCTTAGCCTCTTCTATCTGGCTGCTTAAAAAAATGGTATTCTCAGTTTCTTCAATACTATCTTCCATCTGCCCTTCTAAATTATGATCATCCACATGATATTTTTGCAGCTGTCCTTTTGAATTATGATCATCCACTTCAGTTTCTATTGATTCCAAAATTAAATTTTCAAATTCTTTATTTAAAGAGCCAATTTCAACTTATTGTTCTTGACACGAATCTTCCTTTAGTTTTCATTCTTCCTCCTTCTCTTTTAGTTGACTTTCTAGCACTGTATACTTCTGCATTTGTTCCATTAGAATCTTTTTCATATTTCTTTGTTCCTTCAACTCATATATGGTACTAATAAGTTCTACTTTAAGATATGCAATCCCTTTAATTTTTTAAACTTCTTTATCTTTATATGCATTTCTTTTATAAATTTCATCATCTAATTATGGATGTTCTTCATTTCTATATTTTACCTTTCATTTTGATCACCTGCATGTTCCTGATGGAGAGATCCCTTTGTGTAGAGATTTTGTATCTTGTCCTAGAATTCTTTAGTTGATGTAAAATTTTCAACTTTGTCTTTCATAGGATCATATAGTCCATGCAAGATGATATCCATTACCATTGAATTATTCTTCCTTAACTCCCTCTTGGGTTTTTTTTGGTGGTCTTTTTGGACTACTATAACCATTCACAACATATTTCCAAATACTCAAATCTTGTCCTTGTAAATAAAGTCTCATCCTTATAATCCAATAATAAAAATTTGATCCATAGAATAGAGGAACCCCATCTACAGAGTAATGCTTTCATGTTCATCCATGTTCTCCATAGATCTTCCTTCTAGTTATTATATTGTACTTGAAGGAACCTTCTTAGATACCAATTGTTGGAAATAATGAGAGGGGGGGTGAATAAGTATTGAGCACTTTTTACCATTTCATATGTTAGTTATATCATGTAAACATTAATCATTAACAATGGCATCCATCATCACTTAAACCATACATTGTGCACAAGAGATTTAACGTGGAAACTCAAATGGGAGAAAACCACAACATGATTTTTCTTATATCATTTCAATATTGCATTCATAGGAAACACCAAGTTCCAATATTCTTTAGAACCAACTAGAAGGAGCCACCAAATCCCTGATTTATAGGCACTGACCTAAAGGAATATCCTACTCCCTGATTTACTAGAACCAACTAGAAGGAGGCTCTGATTCCGTAAGATCATAGGCACCAACCTAAAGAGAGTAATCCAATCCTCAGTGAGCTCCAAATCACTATATTTACCCATTGGAAGGAATTTACAAATCCCTATCCTTTCCTGATATTTCCACCCTAAAATGAATAACAAAATCAATTTATGACTGTCACTTTCTCTATCACAACTTGTACATGTATCAATGTCTCTATCAATCTATACCTATACCACTTCCTTAGTCAACCCATACATGTATCATGGTCTTTGTCAACCTGTATCATTGTATCACAACATCTATCAACCTATCATAGTCACTATCTCTGTCACAATAACCCAATCACTGTCTCGGTCAACATCTATCATTGTGTCTATCAACCTATACCTGCTTCTTTGTCTATGTAAATGTATAACTATGCCTATAACAATCACCATATCTTTATCTCAATTCCATAATCACTGTAACATTGTCTCAATATATGTCACACTATATTAACCTGTACATATCTCAAGTATATACCTAAAAACAATCATCCATTGATTTCATTTAGATCCTCGGCTTTTATATCATCGACATTTCCAAAACATTGAGCATTCCAAGAGATGAACCATATTCCAAAACATAATCATGGACTATGCCAAGATAAATGCTATGATATATGCCAACACCATCATATGATATGTCTAAACAATCACCATTATCTATACAAACAAATGACCAAGATCTATTCCAATATCATCATAAAATGTGCTAATCTAACTACCAACATCTATTCCAATATCACTATAAATTATTCTAATAGATAAGCACAATAATATGTACAAACTTCATACATTTTCAAGACAACAAGATGGACCCTAGTCCATGAGAAGCATGGACATCACAAGAGAGACCCATGTACAAGAACCATACTATATCTAAGTCAATATGACCATAATAATATCCCACATAACATGTATAATGACTTAAAAGAGGTATACCAAGAGAGAGTCTCACATACCAAGATCGAAGATGAGATTTATCTATGAAAGACATGTTCCATCATAAGAGAAACCACAATCATGAACCATACCTTTGAAAATATCATAATATGATGAAACAATATATAAACCAAAAGAGGCTCTAATTAGCTTCATCGCATAGCCCTCACAACCAACTTTCCAATGAGCCAAGGATTTTGTGATTTTGATACGGTATGAGAAAGTTATATCATTTTTCACGAATCCTCTGAATCCTCAAAGATACCAAGAAATTTCTACTCCAAAATGTTTCACACTTTTTCTCCAAATATGTGCACTAGAAAGAGATATTTGATTGATGATAAAATTAAATCTTTTGACTTCTATTTATACAATTCATCATGATCTAGTAGCTTCTTTTAGTGTCTCCTTAAAATAATCCTTAATCTATGGATCTCCATATTTTAAGGGGTTCTCAAGGGTTAGTACCCCACCTCGAGGACCCATCTATAAAATTCATGCCAAAACTTCTATATCACTCTATATCTTCTCCTAAAGGGGCCTTAGGTATTGAACACATCATCATACTTGGTGGATACGCCATTATTTCTTATGGGGATCTTTGCCACTTCATATGATATAATGGATCAAAGTACCAAAACTTTATGGGTCATGTTGACCAAGAATTATTGTTTTGGGGGTACTTCAATATCCAAACCAACTTGCTTCATACCAATTTTGGGGATCCTTTAGGGACTTCTCCACCATGGGTAATGTAATATCCAAACCCCATTGTTTATGGGTTTATTCACCTTTTATTTGAACATTTCCTTATGGATCAATCTTTATTACTTCAGGTGATACTTCTCATGGTCATATCAACCAATCCTTCTGGTCATGTAGACCCATCACCACTACATTCAAGGTTATGTGGACCCATCATCATTATTTTTGGATATCTTTCACACTTCATCCCAATATGTTTGCGCCAACCTTAGGGTCTCTCTAGGGACTTCTCCAACATGGGTTATGTGACCCCACCCACATGGTCATGTGGACCCAACACCAGTATTTTAGGAATTTATTCACAATTCTTACCGACATTGCTTAGGAACACCTTTAGGCACTTTGTTACACTTCTTATCATCATGGTCATCTGACCCACCATAATGTTCATGTGACCTATCATCATGATCATGTACCCAACATCATTTATTTAGGAAATTATTCACACTTCTTTAGGACACTTTACAGACTCCTTTACATACAACATCATCATGGTAATTAGGGGATTCTCTAAGTAATTTGTACCACTTATGTATAACTCAAAGTGTCTTCCCATGAGCTCCATGCTCAACCGCTATGTAATAAGGGGCCGCTTTGGGTTTATATGCACTTGTGATTAAGGGATTACTTAGGTTCTTCTTTAGGGGATTCAAGGATTCATTATACATTCCCAAACAATATATCTCTACTACAACCACGCCATCATTACCACATTGAAATCACATATCTTTTCACTCTTTTGACATTAATGACACCCTCTTTGACATCAACGATAACTTTTTACAACACACGCATTGTTATAAAAATTGTCATGATGTGACCAAATGCTAGAAACTCTACCCGAAACTCAAGACAGAGAAGTTTCGGAACAAGCAGGAAGAAAAAAAGAAATATTTCCACTATTCAGCATGATTTGGGATCATACTTTGGAGATGAGATGAAAATATCAGCCACGGGTTTACAAATTAAATCTTATTCTAATTATAAAGTTGAACCTTTAATTAATGAAAAGAAAAAGAGTGAGCTATTTCATGTATGAGTGATTTCTAAACATACCAAAATTGATATTTTATTTGATAGTGGATCAAAAGATAACTTGATTTTAGAAGAGATCATTGAAAATATTAATTTGGAAACAAAACCACATCCCAAACCATATCCAATTGGTTGGTTTTGTGAAAATACACATTTTCTAGCTACCAAGCAGTGTAGACTCAGGTTTGTTATAACCTCTGTATTTATGGATGAAGTTGATTTGGATGTGGTAACATTAGATATTTTTGGTATTGTATTAGGTGGTCCTTATATTTATGATAGGAAAGGAATCTTCTACAGGAAAAAATATAACATTTTTTTTAAGACGGAGTGGAATTCATAGTAAGAGAACATTGCATGAAGACAACTATGTCACTTGTCTCTATTAGACAGATAAAGAGGCTTGTAAAATCCACCAAGAAATTTATTCTCATGATTGTTAAACCCAAATAAAGTGATAGTAACAGTGATTTTGAGGGACGTGATCCTTTGCATAAAAATGATTTAATTAAAGTTGTTTTTACTTTGATGTAACATTTCAGGAACCATAAGGTTTACGTCCTAAGAGAGAGGTTCAACATGAGATTCAATTTCTGTAACATGCTCCATTTCCTAACTTTGGTTTGTACAAGTTATCCATAATAGAAAATGAAGAAGTTAAAAAACAAGTACAAGTGTTGATTGAAACTATCCTATCTCTTCGGAATGCAGATCACCCATAGTACTTGATCCAAAAAAAGATGGCACATGGTGGATGAAAATCGATTTTCATGCATTAAACAAAATAACGATAACGAATCGTTATCCTCTTCCTTGTATTGATGATATTTTAGATCAGTTGCAGAATGTTGTTTATTTCACTAAGTTAGACTTGTGGAGTTGTTATCATCATATTTGAATTCAAAAAATGATATCTGGAAAACTTCTTTTAAAACGAAACAAGGTTCATATGAATGGATGGTTATGCCTTTTAGAATTTGTAATTCTCTCGCTACATTCATGAGGATTATGAATGATGTATTTAATCCATTCATTAATTACTTTGCAATAGTCTACTTAGATCATAAGGCTTTGTATTCATTTGAACTTGGGGAGATCATGCCAAGCATGTAACACAGGTCTTAGATGTCTTAGCAAGGGATAAATTGTATGTAAGTATGTATAAATGTGAGTTTTGGATAACGTATTTACTTTATTTAGGTTACATTGCAGGGGGTGGTGAACTAAGAATAGATCCCTCTAAATTTGAGGTCATTCATAATTGTCCCAATCCAACTAATGTAACCAAAGTTAGGAGCTTCCTATAAGCATCCCAATACTGGAGGAAAATTATTTCTACATTATCATTTATTTCTTCTCTTGTACATGCTTTGACAAGTGTGAAATAGGTTTTTAAGTGGGGAGGAAAAGAACAACAGGCCTTCAACACTTTGAAAGAAAGAATCAACACAACACTAGGACTTGCTTTTTCGTATCTGCAACATCCATTCGAAATTGAAACTGTAGCTATTGGGTATGCAATGGGGGGATTTTTAATTCAAAATAAGAAACCTGTATTCTATCATTCTGAAACATTATCTAAAGCAATAGTTAACTATCCCATATGATAAAGAGTTGTATGCATTAATACAATGTGTTAAGAAGTGGAAACATTATTTAATGGGTAAAGTAACAATCATACATACTGATCATCAACTCTTACAATATATTCATTCACAAACTAAGCTACAACAGTCACAACATTTTAGATGGATAATATTTCTACAACAATTTCACTTAGTTGAGATTAAGTATAAAAAGGAAATTCATAATAAAGTTGTAGATATGTTATCTCATCCTCCAACAAATGCATCAATTATTTTGAAAAATAGTCCATTGGATCATGACAGTTACATTGAACAATACACACAAGATGAAGAATTCAAACATGTGAATGAATCTATAATGAATGGCACACAAAATCAATAATTGAACTATAATTTTAATTATAAGATATTGTATCATCTTGGAAAATTTTGTTTTCCACGTAATGAAAGAGTGCACGTAATTGGAGATCCCTTACTTGTCTTATATCTGGTCATTTTGGTGTAGGAAAGACAATAGATCATCTTCAGGGAATTGTTATTGGCCTTGTATGGAAGAAACTATATCCAAACATGTAAATGGATGTGTTATGTGTGCTATTAGTAATCCAAGTAATAGAAATTTGGTCTAGTACACTCCACTCCATGTACCTTGTCGTCCATGGAAAACAGTGTCTATGGATATTATGGGAGGGTTTCCTATGTCTATAAAAGGTCATGCTTTCTTATATGTCATTGTGTATAGGTTCAGTAAAATGTGCATTTTAATTCCTTGTAAAAGTATCTTACATTAGAGTTGACTGCTCACTTGTTCTTCCAAAATGTTTGGGTTCACTTTGGGTTACCCACTTTCATTGTATCTGACCAGGAATCCCTCTTTCTTGGGAAGTTTTGGTATTCTTTGTGGGAAATAATGGACACTAAATTGAATAAAAGTATTTTTTTTCATCCACAAATCGACTGGAAGGCTGAAATAATCAACCACATGGTGGTACAAGTACTCCAAGGATATTGTTCTAATCATCTTAATATTTGGGATGAGCACTTACATTGTGTACAATATGCTTAAAACCATGCCATTCACTCTTCTACACAAAATTCTCCATTTGAGACATGTTTTGGATATTTACGAAAGTCTCCTATAGATTTTGTGTATGTACAGGATTCTATGGAAGTTAGAAAACTTGATGTAGACAAATATTTAAATTCCATTCAACATATTCAATTGATACAACAGGAAGTGCAGGATCAGTTAGAGAAAATCCAAACCAAATACAAAACCAAACATGACAAATATTGTGTGGATCATCATTTCCAAGTTGGTGATCAAGTTCAAATTCATAACAGCAAAGATCGAATTCAAGGTGAAGGTAAAAACATTAAGCCACTGAGGTATGGACCCTTCACAATCTTGGACAAAGTTGGTAATAATGCTTTCTAGTTAGATTTACCTCCATACATGTGGATGTATTCAGTTGTAAATGTATAGAATTTGAAATTGTATGATTCTACAATGCATGGATCAAGAGGAGGATGCTCATGTTCCTTCAATTGATGAAATTTCACCTGAGTATCTTGATGAGATTTAGGAAGATATCATTCTTAACATGAGGTTAAGAACTTCATGAAGAGGAGATGTGGAATATCTTCGTCTGGGTCTCAAAGGTATCCATCCAATCAAGGAACGATGGATAGAGATTGAAAAGGTGAGGAAGTTGTAACCTCACCTAATTACTTAGAATTTTTTCTCTTTTGGAGGTTGAAAAGGTTCCAATGGGGAGGTTTTATCTAGGTGGATATACCAAATTATCAAAAAATTGAAAGTATCCAAATGTTTATCAGGGGCCCATGGTTTTATAGAGCTCACCAAGAGATTTCTAGTGGTACCAATTTCATAAAAAATGGACTTCATATGTGGAAGATATTTAGCCCCAAAGTTTTGATACATGGACCAATCATCTGTCGACACATGGAAAGAAAGAAAAAAGGTCTAGTTCCAACTTTCGAATCATAACATTTGGGAATCGAAAGTCAGGGTGAAAATTGGAACAGTTGATGTACCTATGCTAAATTTTGACATCCGATGTCGGGATTGGAGTAGTCTGGAGTCAGTATGGTATTTGCAAAAAATTGTTTGATAGTTATGAATTTCAACTTTCAATTGGCATCATAACAGTAAGGATTGGAACGTTGACAGAGAAGGTATGTGTTGTTTGGATTTCTAACTTCTGAATGCGACAATCAAGATCTGAACAGTCGGTATTGAAAAAATTAGCATCAGAACGATTGGGATCAGAACATACAGTGTGGGACTGGTCAAGATCGATGGTCGAGAATATATGCAACTGATTTACATCAATGAACCAGATTGAATCTAGAATTTATGAGTGCATATTTGGTTTCTATCCAGACAAAGACATTTTAAGCATGAATCTTTGATCCAATCCATAATTTTTTCCTCTAATATCATGCATTCAATATTTGTTATTATCCTAAGTGATAATTTGGGAAAAATAATTAGGTTTCATACCTAATTGGATGAGGTACCTATGGATACAAAAACCAATCCAACTCTCTATTTAACCATACAATTTTGATGTGGATAAGAGGGAGGCAGAGAGATAGGAAGAGAAATAAATAGTGAGAAATCACGTTCAGAGAGTCAGTTTGAGTTGGAGAAGTTTGAAGTTGACAGTGAAAATATCAATCACTATGGTCATTATCAGTGCATGAAGATGTAGAATGTTTCTGAGGTGGTTCCATCCATCATAGGAGACAAGTTCTCATACAATGTGTTAGAGGAGTTCCTTGGAAAACATAATTAAGAATTGGTGTAGTCTATAAGTAGCATACATAATCTTTGAGAGTTCTCTGTAAGTTTGCAACATTTGAAGCAATTAATTAAAACGGTCCCATTTGAAGCTAGAACCCAGAGACATAGACCTTTAGAGTCGAACTCTGTCATCAATTGGCATTCTTCAGTTTATGGTTTACATGTGTGTTGATTTGAATTCCTTTTATTGTTTGCATAATTTTTAAAATATTTCCATTTTTAAGTCTTCCACTGAGAATTTATTGGTTTAAAATCATTTGCACATAACCATAAAACTCATGGTTAAAACAATCTTGTAATTTTCATAACAATCTCCTACTCCATTCACCTCAGCTCTAGATACGATGGTTGCAACGGGTGATATTTGTCTTGATGGATATGTCTATGCTGCTCTCCAATCTAGTTTTTATACTAACAAACATATTGATCCCTCTACTGGTGGATGAGATATATTATAGCAATTATTGGACTAGATATGTATATTTGGCATGTATCATGAGTTTGATATATATATATATATATATACTTCCTGCATTTTTCATGTTGATGTTTATTTATATATGTTGATGGTGATGTGTATGTTAGACAATGTTTGATATGTATGTTAGATTATGTTAGCTATTTTTTATATGTATGTAAGTTGGTGCTTATGTTTGATAGGTGATTATAAATGCATATGGCATTAGATGATGTTTGTCATACTTATGTGATGGTTATGTTAAATGATGTTTATGTTTAATAGGTGGTCATGATGATGATGATGATGGTGATGATGGGATGTCACATGATGTTTTTTTTAACAAAGATGGATAATTTGTATCTCAACAAAGAGAGTCTCCAAAAATAAAAATAAAACCTTTCAGGTTTAAAAATCATCCTACGAGGAAAGTGTTGCTTTCTTCTCTGAATGGATTTACTAAGATTAGTTTGTCTTATGGCATGATTGTTCACATGAAGTGTTCTTATATCCGTTTTAAGGTTCATTATGTGATAATGGTGAATGGTGGATTTCATACCAAGCCTCTTCCAGAAAATAGAATTTTCAATAGAATACTGAGCAGAAGTAGCAGAGACGTCATTTCCATATAGATTGGAGCAAATAATACTAGATCAGATTAACCAGTGTGTTTCTAACTGGAAAGGTATTTCCTCTATTTGAGCATAACAAATATAGTCGAAATCCATGAACTTAATTGAATTAGATAATAATTTTTTATAATCTAAATTTAAAGTTTAGGGACACAATGAAAGGCCCAATTTGATAATCTGATATGAAAAAGATCAATCAACCAGAGAAATTTTTTTGATCCATCCATTAATTTCCAAAGAAGAAATATGAGACTACCCCTAGAGGTATGAAAAATATCCAAATAATCCTTCATGGAGGATAAATAATTTCAAAGACTCCTTTCGAGAATACCAACTTACCATAATCCAACAAAACTCCTTTATTAGCTTGGATATCAACCTCATTATTGAGGTCACGCAGAACATGGAAAAAAACAAGGAAAACTAGGTACTTAGCCAATAGATTTTTCTTATTAAATCTTATGATATTTATGTTTTCCCTTGTTGGATCGACCAAAGTTTGTAAATCATGAGGAGAGATTCCTAAATCACATAAGTTGCTCTAATTCCTTTCTTGTTGAGAAGATTAATCCCATGCCATAGGGAAAATTTCTTTGATTGATTGTTTGTGGCATAACCAAGACCCCAGGAATAATTTTCTATAGATTTATCAAGGAAGAGAGTCACACTTCCTTCTCCAGCTTTCACTGGATTTCCTTTCAAAGCACCATCAAAGAATAAAATTGAAACTTGTTGATGTTGAAGACAAGCAGAGAAGTCTTTTAGAGACATTTAGAATTTCTAGGACCTGGCTTGAGGGGGTCTCTGGACTATGGAATGATTGGAAATATTCTATTTTATACCTTAAATCCATCACTTCTCATAATCATCAATCTCGTTGAACTTGTGAGGAGGAAAGCCCTAGCTGAAAGAGCTTTAGAGAGAATGATTTGATCTTGAGAAGCCAGCATATAAGGGGAGAGACATTCAAAATTAAACATGGATCTATTGCACGCAAACCTTATTTTCCAACAAATATATTTTGGAATAGCTATGCCAAATTTATTTATGAGAGCTTCGATTTGAAAGGGGGCTCAGAATGATTCATTTCCAGAAGTTGAAAATAGATATCCAAGGGGAAGGGATGTGGGGGATAACACCTATATATTCATAAGTATCACAAAAAACATAAAGAGAGAATTGACATTCTTGGAATAAATGTTTGGCATATTCCTCAAATATTTTTAATAGTATACAACACAACGGACCTTGTATGCCTTTTTTTTAAGGATGTCAGCAGTTAAAAATTTCTTGAGCCATAGTCCAACAAAAGGAATTCAGTTTTGGTTATCCATGTGTTAGTAAAATTATATGTTTAATAATTTCCCAATATTAAATTATCAACCTGGAACATAAACTTGTGAAACATGGACACTATATGTGTAGAGCTAGTTTATCAAGAAGTTAACTATACATTATAACTAATATTTAATGAAAACATAATGCTTGAGAAAGGAAATTCATTCACACAACATAATTTAAAATGAAAATCAAAGTCTAATATGCATTACATCCAAGTGATTATTGGCCATTGTTTAGGTATTGGTAATATTGTTACGGGTGTATTGCTTATTGGCATAGAGATTCATTGATCAACTCGGAAATATTATGACTCTGGAAAATAAGAATTTAGACCCGTTGGACTAACAATCCCAACTAATTTATTGTAATTGGTCTCATCCAAGTACATGCACTACTGATCTCATACAAAAAATGGTCTACTCAGTAACATAGTGTTATGATATTGTCAAGTTACCTAGTTCTAAATAAACTCAATCCAATTCAAATACCTAAAACTAAAATTTGAAAATAAATATAAAGTTGTATGGATAACGCTTCATGAAAACAAACCTACTTAAAAGTACTATTCCTATACTATGCAATTACAAATTCAAAAAAAAGTCACATTTATATACGAAGGAAAAAAGAATCTATAAAACCAAACAATATTTACAATCTTCAATTAACATATTCAGAAAATCTATTAGTCTCAAAAGAATTATATTCAAAGAAACCAAAACATACAACAGATGTATATTGTGAAGTAACACTGATGAGTCATATCACAGTCAGAAAACTCCTTTAAACACTTTCTCTTCTCTTCAAAATTCAAAATTTTGGATGAGTTGAGTTAGTACAAATGTTCATGAAAAAAAAAAGATGTAACATAAATACTCTGTTTTTCATTGTTAATGTTCTACCTTCTTTTGTCACATGATTTCACTTCCTCCAAAGATAGCACATTTAGTAATTCAAGAAGTATTCAAATGAAAATAGTTCCATATTCATTTAAGTGTCACAATAATAAAAGAAGTATGCAGAAACAATATTAGGGAGAGACATTATTTCTGTTAAAAATGTTTCCTGTAGATGACAATAATAGTGAAAAGGAAATCAAATGTATATAATCAAGCTAAAACATACTAATCCTAAAGAAATGAAAATTTATTGGAATAAAATGGAAAATGAACAAATTATCACCAAACTTGAGGGGCCCTCCTAAATTGGTAATATCTTCTAAAAAGCATAAAAAAATAGATACTTAGGAACAAAAATAGCATGCTTGTATTCAATTGAAATTTCATAATTACAAAAGGATTAAAACTCTCTTGAATGTAGATTCAATCCCAATATTGTCCTCCCATACTCTATGAGATCCTATTTATACATAAAATATCAATGGTGAATGATAAAATGGGATCCTGAAATTGAGGAAATTAAATTTTACAATTTTAGGAAAAATTCCTCAAAATATGTATTTTTTACAATTTGGGAAGATTGGCCTTAAAGTGCCCCGCATATCTTTCAAACATAAGCATATTTTTAAAAAAATTTAGGAATTCAACAATTGGTTGGTTTTAAAGAAAAAACCATGTCTCATAACCTCTATATTTACCTTCATATGCATGCAATCCAAGGTAGAAGTTGGATGCTTCAGAAATTTGTTGCTAAAAATATAGGTTTTACTAAAGTATTCAACAAGCCTTGGAGCTCCATAGGTGTGAGATAGGTTTGATTGAATGAACATAAAACCATGATAAGGACATATTTCACCAAATTCAAATGGCATATTTTCATTTGGCACCCTGCAACTATCTCAAACTACTCCATTTACAAGTTTTAGAAAACTTGTAAACACTACGAAAAAACTTGTAATCACTAGGAAAAACTTGTAATCTTTGGGAAAATCTAGTGATTGCTTGTTTTTTATAAAATAACAAGTATAATCATCTTTAATTCATTAAAAATGAAGGATAACGACCATGAACTCACCACAAGGGTATGAAATGGCTATTTATGAGGTATTATGACAAATGGAGTGATAAGGGAATCGAAAACGAAAGCAATAAGGATAAAATAAATATGATTAATGTGACATGATGGTGAAAAATTGGTGGCCCAACATATCCCCCATGCCTAAGTGTTAACATGTCCTCATGCCAAAAAGGTAAGGTATTGAATATGCCATTTCTTTTATTCTACTTTATGAGTTAAATGCATACACGGCATGAGAAACACACACACACACANACACACACACACACACACACACACACACACACACACACACACACACACACATATACACTATGTTTTTGCTTCATAACTAGATTTGTTTTTTCACTTAGTTAAAAATGTAACAATGACAGAAGCATAGGATAATTTTGTTTTGTATTGGAAAAATATCATGAGATGAAGGCTTCTGTAGTTTGATTTCTGCCATCAAACTAAGTGCTACCATAAAAAAAATTTAGAGTATGAATTTGGTATTTCATGTTGTTGGGAATAATTTGAAAGAAATGGTGTCATAAATGATAAAGATAAGAAGAATGGAATAAGGATGAGTGAGTTTTCATGATGCTTTCCTAGACTTTTAATAAATAAATAAAAAATTATATTGTATTTTTACCTTAAGCTTTACCTATGAAAAGATGGTTTGGATGTATGAATATATCTGGAACATGAGGTTGAGAATGTATGTTGAATGGGGATTCAAATGAAGCACAAAAATATCTGAAACTAAATATAAATGCTAGAGGGATTAAGGCTCATCAAAATCTGTTGAAAGATCTAAAAGAGAGTTGGAGCTTATAAATGTTGATTGAATGAAGAAGAGGATAATGATGACTGCATCTAAAGGTTTGAGCAACCACTCCCCTATACCCGATGGTTTGCATGTTTTCCTCATGCAAGATAAATGAAGTGACTAGAACTAAAACTGAAGGATCATGATGCTAAACATACTACTTCAAGATGACATTGGAACCATAGTATTCAAGTGCTAAAAATTTCTAGAGGTACAATTCTTACCATGTGAATGGATGTTCTTGAAGTTGAACATGGAAAGAAATCATTGGATTACTAGCCATTAATGTATGTTGTTAACCAACGCAAAGAAAATCACATTTGATGACAATGAGCACTAAAGTATATTAGTATATCTTAACATGTACGAATGAATGTGTTGGATTCGAGTCACCTACAAGATTTGTTAATGAAGAGGCATTAGTGAATCCCCATGTGTTGGGCATAGGGAAATATAGGTATAATTCAGTTAGAAGTATTGCTAAGGATGGAAAAGATCTAGGTCGGAAGAAGTAAAAGGAGCTGCGACAAAAGAAGAAAAAGAAGGAGAAGAAGGAAAAGGAGCTGCGACAGAAGAATCTGCGGAACGAAGGAAGACACGATAGAAGAAGTATTAAGAAAGGAAGATGTGACAAAAGAAGGATGGAAGCATATAAAGAAGACATAGTTAAGGAAAGATGCAACTGAAGAGGAATCCATAATAGAATATAAGTCACGATAGAAGAGAAGTCGTGATAGAAGAGAATCTCTGATAGAAGAGAGACCGTGACGGGAGAGGAACAAAGCGATAAGGAAGGATGTGACGAAGTTAACCATGTTAGAATATGTGGATTGGTGCAACAGCTAGAAAGTGACAGCCCATAAAGATCATGGGTACGGAGTCTATTACATTTGGTGGGAGCTACATGTATGAAATCATATTTGTAAGTCAAGTCGTTAGTCCCTATTGTAATGTGTCAATAGAATAGGAAATACGACATGTTGGCTAACTGTATGAAGTCAGCTAAAAGCGACTGGTAGGAACCTATAAAAGAAGGAACCCAAGTTGTATGCGGGTTATCCTTCAAAGGATCTATTGATGTTAGTCTCAGTAGCATCTGGTAATTTAGTGGCAGTATGATTTGAATTGTGTTATTTTGTTAGTGTGTTGAAGTAGTAGATACGAGTTGAAGACACTACACCTGAGTGCATAGGAGTGTAGTAGAGATTGAGTTAACCAGGTTGTGTGCGGATTATTACCAGAAGTCATAGTAGAGATTGAGTTGATCCAAGATGTGTGTGGATCAGTATTAGAGTCAAGTAGAGAAATAATATTGACAGAAGACCGAAGAGCATGAGAGGAGAAATAATTCTGTATAGATAAAAAAGAAATATCTAGAACATAGCCTGCAACTTAGTGCAAAGACAAAAGGTGCCATATATTTCTCATGCCAGATGAAGAGTGCCTTTGTGTTTTTTCCATGATGGGTTTCCACATTAGATATTGTGTCAAATGTGTGAATGACGATTGAGATTGAATTGCATATATGTTACTGTGAATATGTGTTTATGCATTTGCGTATGAAGGATTTTATATGTATTTTTCACTCTCTTGTTGTTGAATGTGCCTAAGATGCATTGGGTTGTTGTTATAAAACCTATCAAAGGATGAGTTGTAGTGCATATTAACTGTGTGTAGTAAGTATAGAAACCCCACATGTTAACACTCTATTAAATTTTGGTCATAAGAGATACATGGGAATTTTAGCCTTGTCGGGAGGTGTTGGGAAGGTAGCTCAGTGTTCACAGAAGGGCCTGATGGCACACACAAGATAGCAATCAACCATTGGAATAAGCCTCAGTGGTGAACACCGAAAACAACAAAAAAGTTTGTAGATCGAAGATGTAGGGTAAAGAAGAGAATGTTGGGCGTGCTGAAGGCATTAAGTGGGAATCATGATCGAAGGCTGAGATTGATCAAATGGTAGATCAACGATGTTGAAAAATTTTACACAGTGAACATGCCCGACCCAAGCCACTTTTCTAGATTGTGAAATGGGTTAAAGGACGGAGGTATCTAACGGTCGAGAATAGGATCCAAGATTTTGCATCCCAGATTTGCGAGGGTGCAACAGCAATTTTGGATTGCAAAAAGTGGTATGGGCTGCTGAGATCAATGGTCACTACAAGGATGTAGGGAGATCAATAGTCACAGTCCATTTCGCAATCTGGAATAGAACGAAGGAAACCAGAACCTTTCTTCGCGAAGAATGGTAGGGTCCAACTAGATCAATGGTTATGAAGAAAGTCAATCTTGATCAATGGTTGGGCTGCACACACATGAGGTAGGGAAAGATGTAGCATAAAGAACCTCACATACCTACGGTTCAAATTACAAAGAGTAATATCTATGGTGCAAGATGCCTAGGAAAAGCACGAAGGTTATGTTGTGTGAAAAGCTATAAAGGGGTCCACGTGAAGTTGCAAAGATTTGTCTTTTCCAAACCTCGAAGCCACCGAATATCCAACCACATACAGAGCACTAGCATGGACAAGGAGATTGTGCTATAGAACAAGGTAGGCCCCTGATACCCTCTTGGTGCTATTTAAAAATGAACGTAGTAGGAGCGACATAAGTGATAGGGGTGAGAGATGATGTGGAACCTGAGTCCACCGGTCGAAGGGCAGAAGAAAGTATGGTAGATGAGAATGCTGAGTTTTTTGATACCATCCTAGTGGGAGAAGCCATTGAAATTTCCAGAAGCAAATTGGAAATTCTTAAGAACCGAGGTGGATATAAGTGCAGTGTTTTTAAATCTTTCTTCCATTTCTTCTTTGTTGGCCAAACCCCCCATTTCCCTGAGTTTTCCAAATGTTGTGCAGACAATTTCTCTATCACTGAAGGTGTCATTATGAATAAATCAAAGTCTGAAATCATTTGTTTAGTCCAATCTTTCATCATTCGCAAAACCCTGGATATCCTAGATGAATTCTCCCATATATCCCAATATTACCGGGAAGAAAATATTATACATTGTTTTAGAGAGTCTACAGATGAAAGTAAAGAAACCTTCTTGAAAACCTGTTCTAAAACCAATAGTGAACCCATCGACCTATCTTACCCTATTGACCTCAACCAATTCAATGAAGAAACTCAATGGTGTATATCCCTGGCTAGTCAGTTTCTAGGTCTAGATAATGACGCTTATGTCCTAGAGTCATTGTTGAGTCTTTTGTTTGTCTTGAGTACTTGTCCGGCCGAACTTGAATTTCCTGGACAATCCTGTCAATATTTCTACCTTAAGTTTGATGAGTTCCTGGCCAAGAACATCCGTTCTCAACTAGCGAATTTCCACGACATTAGAATGTTCAGATTTTATTCCTTTTTGCTGAGGATGCTTATAGCTTATAATGAGGAATACCTACAAGTACCAAAACTGGAAATCACTAACGATATGGCCACTGATTACTATAAATTCATGAACCAATTGATGGCCAAAATATACGACCTATTCTTTCAAGAAAGGTTACCTAGGGTGTTTCCTGAGATGAGGCAAATGTTGCAGCTATCAAATACCAAGAAGATAGGGGATTGGTTCCTCACAGAATTCGGAATGACCATAAGGTTGTATAGCTTCGTACATCCACCCTACATCTTTCCAACTTTTCTATTTGCCAAGGTTTTCTCCCTGGAATTGATCAGACTTATTTTTGAAGAAGAGCACTTTTTGAACTTTAAGAAAAGCTCGAATTTGATTTTCCCACGGGAGGTGAGACCGTACACGGTTAGGAGCAGAGCTACTTTGCCCCTTGTCACCAACTTGCTCAGAGGCATGGAATTTTCCTTGGGGCAAGCGGTAAATTATGACCCTCACCAAATAATATTCAAAAGAAGGAAAGCTCACAAATGCAAGCCTTTTGAGCACACTGAAGTACATGGACTCAGAGAAGCAGCAAACTGGGATGATGTCCCTAATCCTGCCCCGATGGATACCAGCATAGAGCAAAGCACTGGCTTATAACTACTGGTTCTCCCCAAAGAGAATTGGCTAAAGTAGTTGCAATAGCCGGAAGATTCTCATCACTGGTTAGCTATTCAATGAGTTCAATAAAAAGAGGGGGTCCAGAACCCATGGACACTGAAGAAGTAGACATGGCCAGCATGCCCAAAAGATAGAAAGTATAACGAGGACAACAGTTGGTGTAGGTTAAAAGGAGCTAGACAAAGGGACACGTCAAGAAGAAGAATTTAGCGAAAGAACAGCAACAGGAAGAGTCCGAGATAGCTGAATTGAATATACAAGAGTATGTATTTAATGGGCAGACCCCAAATAAGCATGCATCCAAAGAGTAATGGCTAGGATCTTACCAAGAGAAGGCTGATAAAACTTTCAAGTAGATGATCGAACTGTATAGTGAGGCATTGCGGTTACCTTTCCCCAATGTGGTGTTGAAAACTATAAGAGATCATGCCACTGACACACTTAGCTTGGCCTTGGAAATGAGGAACAAAGTAGTAGAGGTTAGTGTGAACCTCTCAAAGGTTCCAACTACTGACATAATACACCTCAACAAAGAGACTTGAGATATATTGAATGCCATATTGCTTAAGGCTACCATATAGATGTCCAAGCTAGAGGAAAGTAAAGAGAAAACATTAAACCTTTTGAGGAAGGTAAGAGTGGAAAAAAAAGCACTCAAAGCCCAAATCAACAATTTACAGAGTGAAGCAATGAAAATAGAAGGACCAGCACATAAAGGGGTTTTGGCTCAGAAATTGCTTGATGATAAGGAGAAGGAGATCCAGACCCTAAAAAAGAAGATAAAAATCCCTGCCACCCAGCTAGCCCAAACGGAAGAATTGGCTGACTTTGAAAGAGAAAAATAGGTATTGAATGCTGAGCTTACTGAATGCAAAGCCAAGCTACTAAAGCTTGAATAAAAAGAGAGGCAATGGGAAGCAGACATCTAGCTTTTGAAGAAAAGCGAGGCAGAATCAAAAGCCAGATTAGCAATGAAGGAAAAAGAGCTTCAAGGAAGAAGTGAGGAGAGTACAATCCAGCCCACAGGTGTGGCTGGAGAGATAGATACCGGATCTCTCTCTCTAAAGCAATGTCCCAAATAGGCCTGAAAGATACGGAGCTCCTTAAACTATAGCAGCAGATCAAGGAACTGGAAAAATAAAGGGTCAAAGAGAAACAAGGAAAAGAAAATATGGAAGAGAAATGCCAAGGAATGATTCAGCAAAATTCCAAGCTAAGCCAACAGGTGGTCGGTAAGCTTTCCTTGCAAGGCACTAGACATTTGATATGGGATCAAATTATTATAGAAGCTGACAAGTTCCGGCCTTATCTAGATTTCATTGAAGACCAGGAAAGCGCTATGGTAGAAGCCAAGAAAAGGGTCTTGACAGTTTTAGGAGAAACATAAAAAAGGCCCTTGGCGATAGCAGAAAATGACATTAATTTCCTAATATCTCTATTGGACGAGTCTGCCACCCAATACGATATCCAAAATAGGGTTGTTGTTGTCTATGGAGCTAGAAACGTAGTTGCAAAGCATAGGATGTTGGAGACTGTATGGGCCAAAATAGAAGTTATTGAGCACAAATTCCTAGAGGTCATCAAGTTGTTCAAACCACTGGTATGCAAAGGAATTCCTTTTTCTGGGAAGAAAAAGGTCCTTTATTGTCCCGGAAGGAGTATCGGGAGTGCTTGGTGCATTTATTATTAGATAATAGCAAGTTTGGGGATATGCAATAGTTGTTGTCAGGGAAGATCATTTTTGATAAATTGACCAGTGATTTTGAATTGTTGTTTGAATTTACAGCCGCATGCACTGAGGTCCCTGAGACTTCATACCCGGAAAAAATGGAGCTCAAGGCACAAGCATACGACATGACAGTCGTGACCCTGCCTAGCCCTGATTTTTGCAGAATCATTCAGCAATATGGGTCAACCAAATTAAAAATGCATCCATAGGAGTGGCAATGATAATACACGAGAAGTTTTCTCTACATTGCACACCTTTCCAATGGTCTCCTCTCTCATAACTTTGTAGAGTCATCACCCACCAGATGGAAGTAAAGGAAACACTCATGCATATTTCTTCCTGCATCCCACATGTCATTGTTTAGTCATTTCATACAAATTGCAGCTGATGTGCCACCTAAGAGTTTGTTAAGAGATGTCCTTTAGTTGTAACAAATTTTGATTCCCGAATGTTGGTTTAGGAAGTCCAAAATACTATAAATTTACCTCCTGAAGAAGGATAAAGAGTTGAAACGGATATAATTTTTCTTTGTATGCTTTCAAGAGTATTTTAATAACATTGCAGAGCTGAGGTCGGCATTTTATACAGGGATTCATGTGTTGTTTATATTACAATCTGTTGCTTCCTTTCTCATGTGAATGTTTTTCCATTTTATCTCTTCCATTATGTTTTCTTTCATGTCTAAAATAAGTGTATAACCATTTGGAATTCATACACTCTATGCTCTGTATGTTGTTTCAGATATTCACCAAATATTTCTTCTAAAGTTGATACAAAATTCATTTTCCAATGCTCTGTGTTGATGGTCTGTTCATGTTCTTCTTTTCCACCAGACAATTATAATTTGACTGTGATTGAATGGCTATCTTGCCTCTATGTTGAAATCGCCTTCATAAGTTCTGTTTATTTATGTTACATTTCTTGACTCCATCGTCCAATGGTTCTGTGTCTTGTTTCAAACAATTTTACAAACAATTTATAGTTTCACTTATATATATCTAGCATTGTTAATATTTGGTGAGAGATCCTTCTTGGAAGAGAAGAAGGCCAGTTCTCTCTTCGAAAGTGGTTATGCTGTTACTTGGGAGCGGGCCTTTCACAACCTTTGGGCTCAATTCCAGTGCTAACAAATTGGTGTCGTTGCCGGGGACAAGCTGAAGATCATACTTGGGAAGAACGACAATACCTCAAAGGATAAAGGGTTTCTATGGGCAAAGAGAGATTCTTGCATGTGAAATTTTATACCAAAATCCTGTCATCATCATGTGATAAGACCTTTGACATACCTATTTTCCATTAATCCTAGCACTTGGACTGGAAACCCATGCTAATTGTCAATCTTTCATGAAAATTCCCAGCACCGCGCTTTCCTTGTTTTCCAAAAGTGGTACCTTGTTCGCATCGCCTATCATTTGTTGTCCACAATCGGTGCCACTGCTTATGGCCCTTAGTCCATAAGCGTTTCTTACCAGAACCGCTTTGTCATTGAAGGAGAAACGTGGTACCCAGGGTAAAAAGGGAAAAAGAGAAGTTTCTTGAGGTTTCTAGATCACGAGCCTCGTGTTCTCCCTTATCCCTATCATTGTGGGTCAGTTGAGCTCGAGTTCCCTCATTCTAGGATCTTAGAGGCCACCTCATCCACTAAACTCTCAACCATCCCTATCCCTTGAGCCTTATAAATACAATCTCATATCCATGGTTGAGGGGGAGAACTCTTAAGGTATTGTTATGATGTTGGATTGATCACTTGGCCCAAGCCATTGGAGAGCATAGAGAGCTAAAGTCAGAGCTTATGGGGATTAGAGTTCTTGGTTTCATGGAGATGCATGTCAACACTAAGGCTTGATTGGTTGTAAACTTCTCCATTTTTATATTAATACAAAGCTGATTTCCATCCCACATTATTGTTGTTGTTTGATTTCACATGTATGTTGTTAGATTCCTTGGTCACTAACATGGATTAGTAGATCATATTTTTGGCAGCTTTGATCTGTTTGTGTGTTTAAGCTAATTGGAGGTACACAGGGTTACTATCGAAGCATCACATTCCAGGTATCTACGACATCCAGGGAGGGTCTTCAACCTTTGTCGTTCATTTGTTCTAGATATGAACCATTCAAACCAATGGAACACCTTACTGTCTGCAGATGGTGAAATATTCCAGCTAACAAATCTGGTGACCATACTGGGGACGTGAGATTTGTTAGCTGGAATATTTCACCTTCTGCAGACAGTAAGGTGTTCCACTGGTATGAATGGTTCATATCCAGAACAAATGAAGGACAAAGGTTGAAGACCCTCCCTAGACGCCGTAGATACCTGGAATGTGATGCTTCGATAGTAACCCTGTGTACCTGTAATTAGCTTAAACATGCAAACACATCAAAGCTGCCAGAATATGATCTACTGATCCATGTTAGTGACTAAGGAATCTAACACATACATATGAAATCAAACAACAACAATAATGTGGGATGGAAATCAGCTTTGTATTAATATAAAAATGGAGAAGTTTACAACCAATCAAGCCTTAGTGTTGACATGCATCTCCATGAAACCAAGCACTCTCATCCCCATAAGCTTTGACTTTAGCTCTCTATGCTCTCCAATGGCTTGGGCCAAGTGATCAATCAAACAACATAACAATACCTTAAGAGTTCTCCCCCTCAACCATGGATATGAGCTTGTATTTATAAGGCTCAATGGATAGGGATGGTTAAGAGTTTAGTGGATGAGGTGGCCTCTAAGATCCTAGAATGAGGGATCTCGAGATCAACTGACCCACATTGATAGGGATAAGGGAGGACACGAGGCTCATGATCTATAAGCCTTGAGAAACTTCTCTTTTTCCATTTTTACCCAGGGTACTGCATTTATCCTTCAATGACAAAGCGGTTCTGGTAAGAAACGCTTATGGACTAAGGGCCATAAGCAGTGGCACCGCTTGTGGACAACAAGGGATAGACGGTGCGAACAAGGTACCGCTTCTGGACAACAGGGGAAGCGCGGTGCTGGGAATTTTCATTAAAGATAGACAATTAGCATGGGTTTCTACTCCAAATGCTGGGATTAAGGGAAAATAGGTATGTCAAAGGTATTATCACATGATGATGACAGGATTTTGGTATAACAGGATGCCCCCCAAAGCATGAGTCTTAGAGGGAGATGATAAACAAGAGCTTTGAGAGAACAAGCCATTGCTATGAGGTGAAAATGTCGGCTCAATAGGAGCATGTTGTCAAGTAGGCATCTGTAGTACATTAGTATCTTGACTCATAGACACAAGTAACCAACTCATGGTTGCAAACCAATACAAGGCAGATCCATGAGAGGAATAAACAAGCATGGCTACTAGAATACAGTGTAGATCCATGTGATAGAGGACTCAAACTTGGACACAGCTACTAGACAAAAAAATGTAGATCTATGTCATACAGACACAACTTTGAGCATAGCCATGGCCATACAAATGTGGATCCATGCTAGATATACAAAAATCCATCTCAACCTGGGGAAAGCAATGAACGCTTTAAACAAATACCAGGGTCTTCGTCTCGTCTTCCACAAAGTACGATTCTATCCATGTGATTACAATGATATGAAGTCAAACATGGTAGAAACCACCTGATTACCGGCCAATGATGTGAACCATTAACAAGTGCGAGGGAGATCGCCATTAATGTCAATGATTCCGAAGGTACCCTAGTACAATCTACTGGGTATGAATAGATGTCCTGATGTTGAACACCCAGTTGATTATATCGATCAAAGGTCAATGATGTGAACCTATGTCAAGAGTAAGAGAATCTATCATTAAGGCATACAAATCTCAAGGTACCAAATATTGTTTCTAAGACTATTTCCTGGATGATGAACTAATGTCGATGGGAAAAGTCTCATCGAAGGAGGGCCATGATGGGTCCCACATCAATGACATGAAACTTGAAACATAGTTCTAGAATGATGTGAATGTAGTAACCATAACACTGACTCAAAGATACTGACACAAAGACTATGTATACTGTAGAGGTAAAACTTCTTCAAATCCTCTTTAAACATCGGGTGGCACGACCAAAATACTTGGCAACATGACTAGATGGGACAGACACACAATGCGACAGTGGACAATGCATTCTTTTGAAAGACTCAAAGGAGTGACATGACTCATGAAAGTGGATCGTCGCAGAGATCAGCTGAATACCCAATTGAGTGACATGATGTGTAGACAAGTGCCATGTTCAAAGGTAACGACAAACAACTACCATTATTTACAAAATTATTTCCTTCCCATTTCCCCCATCATGATCAATGAGTGCCTCTTTTCGGTTTTACGAGTTCAAAGAGGGTTAAAAACACTCGATATAGCTCATCAAAAGACAATTCTAGACTCATATGTTTTACAAACCTGAGAGAGGAGGGGTTCATTCCCAAAATGGGCCTCTCAATGTTTAATTTAACGAGTCCACTAAAAGAAAACTCGGTATCGTTCATGTTTAGAAAGTATGAACGAATATGGAAGAAGACTCCAAAGGGGTCCTTTTTCGTATGATTTAGTCTCTAAGGCCCAAAAAAGTGTAAAATCATACCTTAGAGAACTCTTCCAGTCATGATTGGCTGGAGTGTTCCTTTTTCGTAAATAGTCCTATCCAAACCGAAAAAGAGATAACCTACCATCGGACAAACGACTCTTCAAATATTTTAATGAGCATGAAGAAGACAAGATCGCTTGATGATATTTTCGTATTTAGGGAGCCTGAAAAGAGTTTAAAGAGAACCCCATGAGGTTTCTTTACACACTATCATTTTTTACGAGCCTGGAAAGAATTAGAAATGGACTCGACGATCTTTTTGTGTTTAAGGAGCCTGAAAAAGAGGTGAAAATAAGACTCCATGATGCTTCTTTACACAATGTCAATTTTTTACGAGCCTGGAAAGAAACTGAAATGGACTCGGACCTTTGATACTAGGTTTAAAGAGCGTGACCAAAGTGTCATAATGAACGCTCATTGACCTTTTCTGTTTTATGAAAGTGCGAAAAAGCCATAAACAAACTTCCAAAGCTTCTCACTATGGTTCTCTTATCCTGCAATTGACTCATAAATAAGTGTTAAATGCATTTAAAACTAGCATTAAGGGATTATGGCAGATAAACTTTGACTAAAATGTGATTTTATATCAAAAATATAGTATGTCAAACCCAAAAATTCCTATATAAGTCATGTAAATAGTAAAAAATCAAATAATTTCACTATTTACCCATAGTGGAGAGCATTTGGAGCACTTTCTTAGCCAGATCTTTAGCAGCTGATACCAGGAGTTTCCACCGTCCGTTTTTAGCACCGTCGGTTGCAGGTAACATCCAACACCCTATTATTTCATTTCATAGTGTTTATTTTGAGTTTTGGTGGGGTTTTGGACTCATATGGGAAGCCCTAAAACCTTAAAAGCGGGCACCATGCATACCCCTTGCAGGATACACGGTACCACCCAAGAACCGCACCTATAACATGGTTGACATGCGATGGCACCACCTGTCTCCAATGGTGCACAGGAAGTGCCAGCCGTGGAGACTTTAAACTAATAGCATGAGCAATAATAAGTCATTGTTTTGATTTTTAATGATTAGGAATGATTATAATGCATGCTATGATTGTTTTTGGCAGGTCTTGGTTGCTCAAAACATGGTGATATGGAAAGAAAGAACACATGACAATGAGGATTCCTTTGCTGAGAGAAATGCAAGTTGTATCACTGCATTATGGGACTGTGGGCTCCTGAAGTTCTTCTAGACCCCAAGAATGGTGTCACATGAGCGGTTACTGGAACACATACTGTGGATGTGGAATCCAAAGCAGCAGTATTTCAAGGTGGGGGACCATATTCTTACAGTGGAAGTAGAGGACATCTACTTCTTGACTGGTCTCTTGAGACGAGGTGCCCCCATCTCACTGACAGGTTCCCGTGGAGGGGATATCACCACTCGAGAGCTTTTAGATCGTCACTGTGCTCTAGGGACGAGCACAACGGGGAAGAAAATCCCCATCAGAGCAGTGATGGATGGGCCCCTATGGACCATCCTATTTACTATGCAGAGGGTGTCTGGGATTCAGGGTGTGCATTAGTCTTCCAATGCACACATACTGTATGCCATAGAATCCATGGCAGCCACGGTATTCAACTGGGTGGAATCCATGCTTCCAATCTTCAAAGATCAGCTGACTAAGTGTCGGTAGGGAGAGCTAAAGCAGTTTGGCTTTGGTGACATTTTAGCCTTCTTCTTCTTTGAGTGGGTACCACAGATGATACCTCAGGTGGTCTTCCAGAGTCTGAGAGCACAAGACCCCCGTATGCTGAGGTGGGTCTAGGTCATGGCTCATACAAGAGCAAGTAGGGGAAGGGTGAAGTTCGGTGATCCATTCTTCAGATGGCTCTGTGATCAGATCCTCATGGTTGAGGATTATGCTTATGCAGGTATGGACTTCACCAGAGATCTTGACATACCACTCCCACCTGGCGGACAATGGGGCGACATCGGTAAGAAGCAAGAAACCCTAAAATGGATGAAATGTTTTTATTTTTTTGGTTGTTTTATATTTTTTATGTTAAGTGACAAGACCTGTATATTCTCATGCAGATGTTCGAGCAGCATGACCTGGAGGAGCTACTCCATTGGACAGGAGAGCTAGAGCTTGCTTTGTACCATGGGGTGATGATATCATTGGGGAGCTAGAGGAAAAACTGGAGAGCTTGACCTTGGATATCCCAGATGCTGACATTGACGACCTCTCAATGAGATATCAAATATCCATAGCGGGAGTACCGGGTCAACTCAGTAGGCTTCTATGTAGGGTAGCTCGAGCAGTGATGTGCTATCATGAGCACCACTAGTGTATGAGATATGTACTGAAAGCTGACAGCTTTAGGATTTTGTATGATGATTTTGCCTAAAATCCTACGTGCTTCAGATGAGGTCTTGAGACCTATTTTTTGTAAACTTTTTCGTATATATATATATATATATATATATATATATATATATATATATATATATATATACATACTTTTACACGGTGTTTATATGTTTCAAATGGAAAATGCATTTTCAATGAGTTTTATGTGTCTTTGAATGTTTATTTACAATGTACCATGTTTTATTGTAACATCATGAATGGGAAATATGCCAATATAGGTTGTAATTAGCTAGCGAGTCAGCAACTACATTATGTTCCCTAGGGATATGCCTATAAGTGATGGTTTCAAATGACCTTTCTAGAAAATGTACTCTCTGAAAGAGGTGGAGGAGCATGGGGTTTCTAATGGTGTAGACATGGTTTAAATGATAAACCATGAGTTGTGAGTCCATCAAGACTACTAGATCACGAACATCCTGGGAGGCGGCTTCAGTCAGAAGACCGATGAATGCTTCATACTCGACGATGTTATTAGTAGTGGGACCTATACAAACCGCTCCTGAACTGACCAAATCTTTAGCTAGGGAATAGAGGACCCAAGCAGCTGAGGCGAGATTCAAGGTGTGGTGGAAAGCACCATCAATGAAGCCGTAGAAAGCCATATGCATGACCAAAACATGGTATAAATAGATGCAGACACTAAACTCAAAACCATCTTGAAAATACTAAAATCACACTGAAAGTCAATCAATATACATATATACAAGAAACTATCCAAGAAATACCTAGGCAAAGTACCTTTTTAGGTACAACCCATTGCGAGTTTTCCCCAAAGGGATTCCATCATAATCAATGAGCTCGTAAGCTCCTTTCTCTAACACCTTAGAAATAAAAAAGGTCCGTACCACATGCACTTGAACTTACCCTTCCCTAGTTTGTCATATCTCTGATCATAATTCAAGACTAGGTCACCCTCGTTAAATACATGAGGTTGGACAGATTTATCATACTGCACCTTGACACGTTTCTTATGTGCCTCATTAGCCAAGGCAACATCTCTCCGAGTCTCATCAAGGTTACTCAAGTACAAAAATCTTTCTTCCTCTACGAAAGTGTCTGGGAGAAGTTCGACGGCAAGTTGTAAAGATGGAATCTGACATTGAATCGGTAAGAATGCTTTAAGTCCATAGATAAGCTATAATGGTGTGAAACTAGTGGTTGTTTTCACAGAAGTCTGATAAGCCCAAAGAGTAGAGAAAAGAATGTGGTGCCAGTTGGATTTATGATCTCCAACCATCCGATGAAGCATAGTTTTCAAAACTTTGTTAATGGCCTCTACCTAACCATTAGCTTGTGAATAATATGGCATAGAGTTTTCATGGTGAAAACCTAGCTTGGAACTTAGTTCCTCCATCATTTGATTACGGAAATGGGATTCGTGATCAGTAACGATGGACTGCGGAACTCCAAATATAGCTATGATATGATTGAACAAGAAGAGAGTGGCAATATTACCATATTCTATATATGTAGGCATGGCCTCAGCCTATTTTGTGAAATAATCAACGGATACGATGATGTAACCATGCCCCCTGGCTGATGTAGGCTTACAATGCATGAAGTCAATCCCCCATTTGGTGAATGGGCCAATGCAAATGACAGGGTGTAGCGGAGAAGGATGGGTGCAATATCATCCTCATGGGTGAGGCATCACCGGATAATAGAGTAAATCCCACATCTATACAAGGTATCATGCAGGATGAGAATATATTAGCAGGAATATCTCTATTTCACCTTCCATACTGGGGATGTGAGATTTTCCAAAGCCATACTTCAGGAGTATCTCATCCTGCAGGAGACGTGAGATACTAGGGGCAAGTACTCAAATTGTATAGTCATACTTTAGGAGTTTGATCTGGAATTTGCCAAAGCCACATCAAAGAAATCCTTGGTCTTTGTCGAGCTTATGTGTGATCTTCCCTGTGCTTCAAAGGAATCTAAGCCCAGTGATTCATTTCTAGATGAATTCATGTTTCTGATTAGCACTACCGATACTTGGTATGGATATCTTCTTATTTATCTCCAAACACAATGATTTTTGCCACATTTATCCCATGATGATCACCGCTATATCCGTCACCATGAAAAATACTATCTCATCCTACACAAAATACTATCTCATCCTACATCATACCTTGTATAGACATGGGATTGACTCTATTCTTTGGCAATGCCTCACCCATGAGGAGGCTGAACATGTGCTGAATGATTGCCACTCTGGAGCATGTGGCAGTCATTTATCTGGGATGGCTATAGCCCAAAAAATCCTTCGCGCTGGCTATTTCTGGCCTTTTGTCTTCAAAGACTGTCATGAGGTTGTTAAGAAATTCCCACCTTGTCAACACTTTTATCCTAAAAAGTGCACCCATCCTGCTCCGCTACACCCCGTCATTTCCGTTGACCCATTCTCCAAATGGGGGATTGACTTCATGCATTGTAAGCCTACTTCAGCTGAGGGGCATGGTTACATCATCGTAGCCATTGATTATTTCACAAAATGGGCTGAGGCCATGCCTACATATGCAGAAGATGGTAAGACTACCACTCTCTTCTTGTTCAATCATATCATAGCTATATTTGGAGTTTCGCAGTCCATCGTTACCGATCATAGATCCCATTTCTGTAATCAAATGATGGAGGAACTAAGTGCCAAGCTAGGTTTTCTCCATGAAAACTCTATGCCATATTATCCACAAGCAAATGGTCAGGTAGAGGCCATTAACAAATTTTTGAAAACTATGCTTCGTCGGATGGTTGGAGATCATAAGTCCAACTGGCACCATGTTCTTTTCTCCGCTCTTTGGGCTTATCGGTCTTCTGTGAAAATAGCCACTGGTTTCACACCATTCCAGCTTGTCTATGGACTCGAAGCTGTCTTACCGATTCAATGTCAGATTCCATCTTTACAACTTGTCGTCGAACTTCTCCTAGACACTTCCGCAGAGGAAGAAAGATTTTGGTACTTGAGTAACCTTGACGAGACTCTGAGAGATGCTGCCTTGGCTAATGGGGCACATAAAAAACGCGTCAAGGCGTAGTATGATAAATCCATCCAACCTCGTGTCTTTAACAAGGGTGACCTAGTCTTGACTTATGATCAGAGATATGACAAACTATGGAAGGGTAAGTTCGAGTCCATGTGGTACGAACCTTTTTTTATTTCTAAGGTGTTAGAGAAAGGAGCTTACGAGGTCGTTGATTATGATGGAATCCCTTTGGGGAAACCTCGCAATGGGTTGTACCCGAAAAGGTACTATGCTTAGGTCTTTCTTGGATAGTATCTTGTATATATGTATATTGATTGACTTTCAGTGTGCTTTTAGTATTTTCAAGATGGTTTTGAGTTTAGTGTCTGCATCTATTTATACCATGTTTTGGTCATGCAGATGGCTTTCTACGGCTTTGTTGATGTTTCTTTCCGCCACACCTTAAATCTTGCCTTGGCTGCTTGGGTCCTCTATTCCCCAGCTGAAGATTTGGTCAATTCAGGAGCGGTTTGTATAGGTCCCGCTACTAATAACATCACCGAGTATGAAGTAGTCATCGGTCTTCTGACTGAATCCGCCTCCCAGGATGTTCATGATCTAGTAGTCTTGATGGACTCACAACTCGTGGTTTGTCATTTCAGCCATGTTTACACCATTAGAAACCCTGTGCTCCTCCACATATTCCAGAGAGTACGTTCGCTAGAAAGGCCATTTGAAACCATCACTTATAGGCATATCCCTAGGGAACATAATGTAGTTGCTGACTCATTAGCTAATTACATCCTAGATTGGCATATTTCCCATTCATGATGTTAAAATGAAACATGGTACATTGTAAATAAACATTCAAAGACACATAAAACTCATAGAAACGCATTTTCCATTTGAAACATATAAACACCATGTAAATGTCCATATATATATACGAAAAAGTTTACAAAAAATAGGTCCCGAGACCTCATCTGAAGCACATAGGCTTTCAGGAAAAATCATCATACAAAATCCTGAAGCTGTCAGCTTTCAGTACATATCTCATACACTAGTGGTGCTCGTGATAGCACATCACTGCTCAAGCTACCCTATGTAGTAGCCTACTTAATCGACCTGTCGCTCCCGCTGTGGATCTCTAATATCTCATCGGGAGGTCATCAATGTCAGCGTCTAGGATATCCAAGGTCAACCTCTCTAGGTTTTCCTCTAGCTCCTCGGTGATATCATCACCTCTTGGTACAAAGTGGCCTCCAGCTCGCCTGTCCAATGGAGAAGCTCCTCCAGGTTGCGCTACTCCAACATCTGCATGAGAATATACAAGTCTTGTCACTTAACATAAAAAATATAAAACATCAAAAAACATAAAAACATTTCATCCATTTTAGGGTTTCTTGCTTCTTACCAATGTCTCCCCACTGTCCGCCAGGTGGGAGTGGTAGGTCAGGATCTCTGGTGAAGTCCGTACCTGCATAGGCATAATCCTTAACCATGAGGATCTAATCTCAGGGCCATCTGAAGAACGGATCACCGAACTTCACCCTTCCCCTACCTACTCCTGTACAAGCCATGAACTAGACCCACCTCAGCATACGGGGGTCCTGTGCTCTCAGACTCCAGAAGACCACATGAGGTCTCATCTGTGGTACTCATTCGAAGAAGAAGCAAACTAAAATGGAGCCAAAGCCAGCCTGCTTTAGCTCTCTCTATCGACACTTAGTCAGCTGATCTTTAAAGATTGGAAGCATGGGTTCCGCCTAGTTGAATACCGTGGGTGCCATGGCTTCTATGGAATACATCATGTGTGCCCTAGAATCCTGATGTACACCCTGACTCTGGGCCACCCTCTACATATTAAATAGGACGGTCCATAGGGGCCCATCTGTCACTGCTCTGATGGGGATTTTCTTCCCTGATGTGCTCATCCCTGGAGCACAGTGATGATCTATAAGCTATCGAGTGGTGATATCCCCTCCATGGGAACCTGTCATTGAGATGGGGGCACCCTGCCTCGAGAGACCAGTCAATAAGTAGATGTCCTCTACTTCCATTGTAAGAATATGGCCCCCCACCTCAAAATACTACTACTCTAGATTCCACATCTGCAGTATGTGTTCTAGTAATCGCTCGTGTGACACCATGCTTGGGGTCTGAAAGAACTTCAGGAGCCCACAGTCCCGTAATGCGGTGATACAACCCGCATTTCTCTCAGCAAAGGAATCCTCATTGTCATGTGTTCTTTCTTTCTATATCACCATCTTTTGAGCAACCAAGACCTGCCAAAAACGATCATAGCATGCATTAGAATAATTCCTAATCATTAAAAATAAAAAGAATGACTTATTATTGCTCATGCTATTAGTTTAAAGTATCCACAGCTAGCATCGCCTATGCATCGTTGGAGACAAGCGGTGGCACCACCTGTCAACCATGTTATAGGCACGATTCTTGGGTGGTACCGCGTATCTCGTAAGGGGTATGCACGGTGCCCACTTTTAAGGTTTTAGGGATCCCCATATGAGCCCAAAACCCCTCCAAAACTCAAAATAAACACTATGAAATGAAAGAATAGGGTGTTAGTTGTTACCTGCAACTAACGGTGCTAAAAATAGACGGTGGAAACTCCCGGTATCAGCTGCTGAAGATCTAGCTAAGAAAGTGCTCCAAATGCTCTCCACTATGGGTAAATAGTGAAATGATTTGATTTTTTACTATTTACATGACTTATATAGGCATTTTTGGGTCTGACATACTATAGTTTTGATATAAAATCACATTTTAGTCAATGTTTATCTATCATAATCCATTAATGCTAGTTTTAAATGCATTTAACACTTATTTCTGAGTCGATTGCAGGATAAGAGAACCATAGTGAGAATCTTTGGAAGTTTGTTTATGGCTTTTCTGCACTTTCATAAAATGAAAAAGGTCGATGAGCATTCATTATGACACTTTGGTCATGCTCTTTAAACCTAGTATTAAAGGTCTAAGTCCATTTCAGTTTCTTTCCAGGCTCGTAAAAAATTGACATTGTGTAAAGAAGCATCATGGAGTCTTATTTTCACCTCTTTTTTAGGCTCCTTAAACATGAAAAGATCGTGGAGCTCATTTCTGATTCTTTCCAGGCTCGTAAAAAATGACATTGTGTAAAGAAACCTCATGGAGTTCTCTTTAAACTCTTTTCAGGCTCCCTAAATACGAAAAACATCGTCGAGCGATCTTGTCTTCTTCACGCTTAGTAAAGTATTTGAAGAGTCGTCCGTCCGATGGTAGGTTATCTCCTTTTCAGTTTGGATAGGACTATTTACGAAAAAGGAACACTCCAGCCAATCATGACTAGAAGAGTTCTCTAAGGTATGATTTTACACTTTTTCGAGCCTTAGAGACAAAATCATACGAAAAAGAACACCTTTGGAGTCTTCTTCCGTATTTGGTCAGACTCTCTAAACATGAATGATACTGATTTTTCTTTCAGTGGACACGTTAAATTAAACATTGAGAGACCCATTTTGGGAACAAACCCCTCCTCTCTCAAGTTCGTAAAACATATGAGTCTGGACTTGTCTTTTGACAAGCTATATCGAGTGTTTGTTACCCTCTTTGAACTCATAAAACCAAAAAGAGGCACTCATCGATCATGATGGGGGAAATGGGAAGGGAATCATTTTGTAAATAATGGTAGCTGTTTGTCATTACCTTTGAACATGGCACTTGTCTGCACATCATGTCAGTCAATTGGGTATTTAGCTAATCTCTGTGACGATCCACTTTCATGAGTCATGTCACTCCTTTAAGTATTTCAAAAGAATGCATTGTCCATTATCGCATTGTGTGTCTATCCCGTCCAGTCATTCTGCCAAGTATTTTTGTCATGCCGCCTGATGTTCAAAGGGGATTTGAAGAAGTTTTACCTCTGCAGTCTACACAATCTTTGTGTCAGTATCTTTGAGTCAGTATTATGGTTACTACATTCACATCATTCTAGAACTATGTTCCAAGTTTCATGTCGTTGATGTGGGACCCATCATGGCCCTCCTTCAATGAGACTTTTCCCGTTGACATCAGCTCATCATCCACGAAATAGTCTTAGAAACAATATTTGGTACGTTGAGATCTATATTCCTTAATGACATAGTTTCACATCATTGACCTTTGATCGATAGAATCGACTGAGTGTTCGACATCAGGACATCTATTCACACCCAGTAGATTGTACTAGGGTACCTTGGGAATCATTGACATTAATGGTGATCTCCCTCGCACTTGTTAATGGTTCACATCATTGGCTGGTAATAAAGTGGTTTCTACCATGTTCGACTTCAGATCATTGTAATCACATGGATAGAATCGTACTTTGTGGAAGACGAGACGACAACCCTGGGTATTTGTTTAAAGCATTCATTGCTTTCCCCAGGTTGCGATGGAGTTTTGTATATCTAGCATGGATCCACATTTGTATGGTCATGGCTATGCTCAAAGTTGTGTCTATATGACATTGATCTACATATGTATGTCTGGTAGCTATGTCCAAGTTTGAGTCCTCTATCACATGGATCTACGTTGTATTCTAGTAGCCATCCTTGTTTATTCCTCTCATGGATCTGCCTTGTATTGGTCTGCAGCCATCAATTGGTTACTTTTGTCTATGATTCAAGATACTAAAGTACTACAGATTCCTACTTAACAACATGCTCCGATTGAGCCAACATTTTCACCTTGTAGCAATGACTTGTTCTCTCAAAGCTCTCATTTATCGTATCCCTCTAAGACTCATGCTTTGGGGGGAATTCTGTTATACCAAAATCCTATCATCATCATGTGATAAGACCTTTGAAATACCTATTTTCCATTAATCCTAGCACTTGGAGTGGAAACCCATGCTAATTTTCAATCTTTCATGAAAATTTCCAGCACCGCGCTTTCCCTATTGTCTAGAAGTGGTACCTTGTTTGCACCATCTATCCTTTGTTGTCCATAAGTGGTGCCACCACTTATGGCCCTTAGTGCATAAGTGTTTCTTACCAGAACCACTCTGTCATTGAAGGAGAAATGCATTACCCTAGGTAAAAAGGGAAAAACAGAAGTTTCTCAAGGCTTCTAGATCATGAGCATCGTGTCCTCCCTTATCCCTATCATTGTGGGTCAGTTGAGCTCAAGATCCCTCAGTCTAGGATATTAGAGGCCACCTCATCCACTAAACTCTCAACCATCCCTATCCATTGAGCCTTATAAATACAAGCTCATATCCATGGTTGAGGGGGAGAACTCTTAAGGTATTGTTATGCTGTTGGATTGATCACTTGGCCCAAGTCATTGGAGAGCATAGAGAGCTAAAGTTGGAGCTTATGGGGATGAGAGTGCTTGGTTTCATGGAGATGCATGTCAACACTAAGGCTTGATTGGTTGTAAACTTCTCCATTTTTATATTAATACAAAGCTGATTTCCATCCCACATTATTGTTGTTGTTTGATTTCACATGTATGTTGTTAGATTCCTTAGTCACTAACATGGATTAGTAGATCATATTCTAGCAGCTTTGATGTGTTTTCATGTTTAAACTGATTGCAGGTACACAGGATTACTATCGAACTATCACATTCCAAGTATCTATGGCATCCAGGGAGGGTCTGCAACCTTTGTCATTCATTTGTTATGGATCTAAACCATTCAGACCAGTGGAACACCTTACTGTCCGCAGATGGTGAAATATTCCATATAACATGAAAAAGGTTGTATCATTGGCCCTGGTGACTCCACGGAAAGATTCTGGAAGGTGACTCCATTGGGGAGAATGGTGGTCAGAAAGAAAGAGACTCCTGAGGGGCAAACAAAAATTTCTGAATCCGAGAGAAGGTTGTATGTTTGTCCTGGAGACTCCACACTGACTTTGTCTAGTATCGTACTATATATCTTAGCTTCCAGAAAGATCCACATGAGATGTAACCCCGATCCCGAAACTTTACAAAGTGTGGATAATCCAGAAAGAATACTTAGAAATAGAAATAAAGAGAAAGTGGATTTCCCATTGTTTGGTATGTCATCATCTCAATATTTGTATGTCATAGAAAAAACCAGATGGGGGATTACAACTGAAAGACTACTAACCAAATCTAGATCTAAATCTGACCTAAGGAAAGTTGGGGTTAGCTCTAATACACTGCAATCCTATCTGTTTGATTATTTGTGGCTGAACCTAGAAACCCCACCAAAAGCTGAAGAAATAGCCCCTATCTTTTAGGACACCCAGTTGCCTAACCCCCTGTCTGTTCCTAATCAACCTACCCCGATGGCTGCTACTAAGTTTTCCCCGTTAGCCCTACCTCCGGGTTTACACAACCTCCCCTTGAACTACGCCCAAAGAATTGCACTCTATGACGGGGAGGGAAATGTCTCAGCAAGATATCATGTGGATAAGTTCGACAACTTCATCGACCTGGAAGAGGTGGATGTTGAATATGTCAAAATGCGGTTGTTCGCTCAGAGTTTGTCTGGGGAAGGCAAGAAGTGGTACAAAGATTTGCCACCTAGGTATATCCACAACTTCACCAGTTTTCAAACCATATTTCTAGAAAGGTGGGATGATAAACAAAGCTCGTTACAAGTCTTATCTCAATACAACAATCTCAAGAAAGGAGGTTTTGAATCAGTCCATGAGTTTTCCAACAGATTTATGTGGGTCTATAACTCAATACCTACTGATATCAAAACTTCTTCCGAGGTGGCTAAACTTTATTATGCTGATGCATTTTACAATAGTTTTTCTTTGCTGTTAAGAGAAAGAAATTCAAACACCCTCCCGGCCATGTTCATCGATGCCCTAGAAGTAGAGGCCAATATGATGGCGTGTGGAAAAATCAAACCAAGGGTGGAGGTTGATAGAAGGAAAGGTAGAGAAGAGGCACACCCCACTACTTCTACCTCTTCATCCAATGATATAAAATTTGAGATGATCCTCAAAACTATGGAAAAATTGATGGACAGGCTAACGGTGGAGGCCAAGCTGACGAACCGGGAGCAGAATGAACCTTAGATAAGGAATCCTAATTTTAGGAGGCTAGTCCCTCCCCCACTCCAACCAAAGAGACCAAGGGATGTGAGGAATCCAAGAAATCAAGAAGAGCAGCCAATTAGGCCTCCTTTCCCTAAAAACTATGTGGCTACTAAAGATGAAGCATAATCTGTCGAAGATCATATCCATATTTCGGTGATTTGGACTCTGAGATCTACTTTACGGAAGATGAACATGATATGTTCGCTCAAGTGGACGATAAGACCTTGACAGAGGAATTGGAGCAATATCATAAAGGGTATATGCATGCTATAGATGATGTCAGGAAGATCAAGTTAAGAAATAGGGACGTTTCTATACATAAGGGAGGGTTAAACACAAACCAGCCTTCTAGTAGTCAGACCGGCCTAGGGAAAGGAAATGAAAAACAAAAGGAGCTGATAGCACCTAGAGAGGTGAAAAAAGAGATTGGTAATGTGAGGGATTTGGAGCCAATGGCACCTGTCTAACTAGGAAAAGTCCCTCCCATGTTTAACCTCCAAAACAAGCTAGCTAATCTGAAGGTCTGGATTCCTTTTAATGAAATATGAAGGAATCAGGAATACAGTGACACTATAACAAATATGATTGCAAATAAAGGAGAAGTTCACCCGTATATCTTAGAGCTAACTAAAGACAACCCTACTATTATTCTGGGGTCTAAGATTGACAGCATGGACAACGAAGACAAGGAGGTGCCCCCCTTTTACATGAGCTTGAATGTACATGATATGGTGTTGCACAATGCTATGTTGGATTCAGGAGCGTCACACAATTTGATGCCAAAGTGAGTGGTGGAAAGCCTGGGATTGGAGATTACAAGGCCTTATAAAGATCTATACTCCTTTGATTCTAAGAGGGTAAAATTTCTAGGATTGATCAAAGACATGGTATTATCTTTAAATAAGTTTTCGTCTAAAATTGTAGTCATGGATGTCGTTGTGGCTGACATTCCACCCAACTTTGGTATTTTGTTGTCAAGGTCTTGGACTTCGAAGCTGAAAGGCAGCTTGCAAATGGACATGACCTATGTGACAATTCCTGTTTGGAATGAAAACAAAAGGTTGTATAGTGAGAAGAGATTTCCTTACATCATGAGAATTCAGGCCCATCCCAACATCCATCATGTTTATGCCGTCGACACCGACTTGGGGTCGTCTATTTTCTTCAATGATACATCTCCTTGCAAATCAAAAATCGTTGTGCCACGGAAGGGTAAAAAGGATAAATAAGAGACCAGTGAGCTGGAAGCTTTGGAATGAAAGCAGAAGGACAAAGGACCATGGAAGATGTATTTCAATGGATCAGTGGCTAAAGAAGGTGCTGGCGCAGGTGTGTATATAATCTCCCCCATTAGGGATACCAAAGCTTACTCGTATAAGTTGGCTTTTGAATGGTCTAAAAATGCAGTAGAATATGAGGCCTTGTTGTTGGGCCTGCATGCACTAAAGGATTTAGGAGCGAAAAGGGTCCAAATTTTTGGGGATTCAGAGCTTGTAATAAATCAAGTGAATGGTAGCTATCAGACTAGACATCCAAGAATGAGAGATTACTGTAATGAGGTGTGGGATATGTTCGGAAATTTATTCACAGAACATATAGTCCAAGTGATCCCCAGATATGAGAATATGGTGGCAGACTCTCTGGAAACTGCAGCAGGAAAATTCGAAGCTCCTATGGCGGGCAAGAGGAAGTATAAAGTAGATATTATAAATAGACCCTCCATACCGGAAAACAATAGATATTGGAAAGTCTTCAAATATGATATGAAAATCAAAATATTTCTGGAGTTGTCCAATGAGTTTGTAAACACCCACATAGATGAAGGTGGCGTTGACCTCGAAAAACTCCAAGACGTTGAAGAGGAATGGGAAGAAGCCGTCGGGATGGGAAAACTAAAAGACTCTTTGGGAGGCAGGGATATAGTCCAGTTGAAAAGCAATCATATTCCTAGAGGTTTGATCCCTTTAGAGTCCCTTTTTGACCAAAATGATGTAGCCAAAGATCCAAAGGTCGAACCTGGCATGGATGTCATCGAAGATATAAATATTGGCACTGAAAGTGACCGAAAAATTATAAAAATGTCCAAGAAATTGCCCACTAAAGAAAAAGATGGGTATGTGAGTCTGATGAAGGAATACACAGATGTGTTTGCGTGGAGTTATGAAGATCTCAAAGAGCATGACACTTCCATCGTACAACATACTATTTCGATTAAACCCGAAGAAAAATCATTCAGGCAAAAACTCAAGAGAATCAATCCAAAGCTATTACCCTTTGTTGAAAAAGAAGCGTAAAGGTTGTTTGATGCAAAGATAATAATGACTCTAAGGTTTTCAAAATGGGTAGCTAATTTGGTTCCTATTCAGAAAAAGAATGGAGAGATAATACTATGCGTAGATTTCATAAACTTAAATAAATTTTCTTTGAAAGAAAATTATCCATTCTTGAAGATGGACCAGATCCTGCAGAGGGTTGTTGACTCAAAAAGGATATCCACTATGGATGGTTTTTCCAGTTATAGTAAGGTGAAGGTGTTACCTAAAGATCAAGAAAAAACCACTTTCACCAAACCTTGGGGTACATTCATGTACACAAAGATGTCATTTGGGTTGATGAATGTTGGAGCAACTCTCCAACGTGCCATGGATATTGATTTTGTAGATGAGAGAGAAAAAATTGTGGTGGTATACATGGATGACATTACTGTATACTCCAGGTGGGATAGAGACCATATCAGGCATTTGGAAAGAGTTTTCATTAAATGCAGGAAGTATGGCATCTCATTAAACCATAGAAAGTCGAACTTCGCTCTAGAAGAAGGAAAGTTGCTAGGACACATCATTTCGAAAGAAGGGATCAAGATCAATCTAGACAGGGTAAAAGGCATCTTAAGAGTAGAAGAACTAAGGAGTAAGAAACAAATACAGTCTTTCATCGGTCAAGTCAACTTCTTGAGGAGATTCATCTCTAGCTTCACCAAAATCCTAAGGGACATTACGTGCATGCTAAGGAAAGAACATGAAATCAAGTGGACGGTGGGAGCCAAGAAATATTTCAAAGATATAACATAGGCCATTTTAGAGGCCCCTGTACTGATCAACCCAGATTTTGAGAAAGATTTCTTAGTGTTCTCGTATGCTTCATAACACATTGTAGCGATAGTGTTGCTACAGAAAAATGATCGGGGAGAAAAACAGCCCATAGTGTTCTTCAGTAAAATATTGAGGGATGGAGAATTAAGATATAGTATAATGGAAAAACAAGCCTACACTCTGGTCAAAGCTTTGAAAGATTTCATAATATACCTCCTCCATTCCCACATAATTGTATATGTACCCAACAGTTTAGTGAAAAGCATACTTACACAGCCGGATCCTGAGGGAAAGAGAGCTAAATGGGTTGCCATAATCTTGGGATACTACATAGAAATCAAGCCCACAAAATTGATCAAAGGACAAGGGTTAGCTAAGATGATGATGGACTCGCATTGTGACTCTCTGTAGATGAATTTTTTGGCTTGTTAGTCTGGGCGGGTGGAAGCAGAGGTGCAAGTGAAGCCTAATTTCTCTGCATCTCCTTGGTATGCTGACATTATTTTTATATTGCAGAATTTACAACCTCCTGCTGGGCTAAGCAAAACATGGGCTAGATCCATAAAACTGAAAGCTGCAAAATTTTGCATCATAGAACAATATCTTTATTGGAAAGACCCCGTGGGGATACTGTTGAATTGTCTTCTGGAAAATGAAGCTCAACATATGGCAAAGGAATTTCATGAGGGAGATTGCGGAGGGCATCATTCCTGGAAAGTTACTGCGAACAAAATTTTGAGGGAGGGATTTTATTTTCCTTCGTTGTTCTCAGATGTCTATAAGGAAACAACTAAATACCACCAATGTCATATTTTTGAAGGGAAAAGGAAAGTGGTGTCTCTTCCCCTCAACCATATATCTGTGCAAGCTCCTTTCCAGCAATGGGGGTTAGATTTTATTAGGGAAATAAATCCGAACTCCTCCGGGAAGCACAAGTGGATTCTGATGGCCACTAATTACTTCACAAAGTGGATTGAAGCCATACCCACCAGGAGGGATAAAAAAGAAATGATAATGGATTTCTTAGAAAATAATATTTTGGCAAGGTTCGGATGCTTGAAGCAGATTGTGACAGACAACACACTTGCATTTAAATCTAGGAAAATGATCAATTTTTGCCACAAATATCTTATAAGCTTAAATCACTCCACGACTTACTACCCACAGGGGAACGAACTGGAAGAATCCTCTAAAAAAATCCTTGTGAGGATTATTAATAAGTTGTTGGAGGATAACAAGAAATCCTGGCACACAAAATTGAAATATGCCTTGTGGGCCGACAAAATCAGCACCAAAAGGACCATCGGTATGTCGTCGTTTCAGTTGGTATATGGATCCGAGGTATTTTTTCCTACCTCTCTGGGTGTTCCTGTCATGAATTTATTGCAAGACCCTTTAGATGAGCCTAATCCCATTCAGAGAAGGATCAACTAGGTTATTGAGCTTAATGAATCAAGGGACAAGGCTTATGATAAAGTACAGCTACACTAGGAAAAGATGAAGAATACCTTCAACAGGAGAATAAAGGAAGACATTTTCTAGGTCGATGACTTGGTGCTAAAATGGGATGCCCCGCATGAAGGAAAAGGGAAACATGGAAAATTTGATCACTTATGGGTAGGCCCATACCTTATTGTAGCACACAAGGGAGACAACGCCATCATTTTACAGTATCCCGATGGGTCGCAGTACGAAGGGGGCACAGTGAATGGGAGATTTTTGAAACATTACCTGGAATGAAGGGACCAAAGTCCATGTATCATAGTGTAAATATGTTTTATGTTTTAATTAGTAGGATGGTGAATCGGAAGATTTGAAGCCTGTGGAGAAGGCCCTAAGATCAGAAGAGGTAACCATTCTTTCAAAATATGTTTTCTTTTAGGAACTGAAATAAAAGGAGGTTGTCAATGGAGTAGACAACTAGTCTATGGGTTCTTTTCTACCTCACTGGGAGGATAGCATCCCTCGTGGAGCTGGTTGTTAACACTCTATTAAATTTTGGTCATAAGAGATACATGAGAATTTTAGCCTTGTCGGGAGGTGTTGGGAAGGTATCTCAGTGTTCATGAAAGGGGCTGATGACACACATAAGGTAGCATTCAGCCATTGGAATAAGCCTCAGTGGTGAACACTAAAAGCAGCAAAATAGTCTATAGATCGACGATGCAGGGTAAAGAAGAGAACGTTGGGCGTGCTGAAGGCATTAAGTGGGAATCATGATCGAAGGCTAATATTGATCAGATGGCAGATCAACGGCATCGAAACATTTCACACGGTGAACATGCCTAGCCCAAGCCACTTTTCTGGATTGCAAAATGGGTTAAAGGACGAAGGCATCTAATGGTCGAGAAAAGGATCCAAGAAGATCCATGGTTGAAATTGATTTCGCATCCCAGATTTGCGAGGGCGCAGCAGCAATTTTGGATTGCAAAAAGTAGTATGGGTCGTTGAGATCGACGGTCACTACGAGAATGAAGGGAGATCAATGGTAATAGTCCATTTCACAATCTGGAATAGAGCGAAGGAAACCAGAACCTCGTTTCGTGAAGAATGGTAGGGTCTGCCTAGATCAATGGTTGTGAATAAAGTCAATCTTGATCGACTGTTGGGCTGTACACACGCGAGGTAGGGAATGATGTAGCATAAATAACCTCACATACCTACGGTTCAGATTTCAAAGAGTAATATCCATGGTGCAAGGCGCATGGGGAAAGTGTGAAGGTTATGTTGTGTGAAAAGCTATAAAGGGGTCCATGTGAAGTTGCAAAGATTTGTCTTTTCCAAACTTCGAAGCTGCCAAATATTTAACCACATACAGAGTGCTAGCATGGACCAAGAAACTATGCTACAAAACAAGGTAGGCCCCTGATACCCTCTCAGTGAAATTTAAAAATGGATGTAGTAGGAGAGACAGAAGTGATAGGGGTGAGAGACGATGTGGAACCTGAGGCCACAAGTCGAAGGGTAGAAGAAATTTTGGTAGATGAGAATGCTAAGATTTTTGATACCATCATGGTGGGAGAATCCATTGAAACCGCCAGAAGAAAATTGGAAATTCTTAAGAACCGAGGTGGAGATACCTGTGGTGTTTTTACATCTTTCTTCCATTTCTTCTATGTTGGCCAAACCCCCCATTACCCTGAGTTTGTCAAATGGTGTGCAAACAATTTCTCTATCATCGAAGGTGTCATTATGAATAAATCAAAGTCTAAAATAATTTGCTCAGTCCAAGCTTCTGTCATCCGTAAAACCCTAGATATCCCAGATGAATTTGTCCATATATCCCATGATTACCAGGAAGAAAATATTATTTGTTGTTTTACAGAGTCTATAGACGAAAGTAAAGAAACCTTCTTGAAAACCTGTTCCAAACCCAATAGCAAACCCATCGACCTATCTTACCCTATTGACCTCAACCAATTCAGTGAAGAAACTCAATGGTGTATATCCCTGTCCAGTCAGTTTCTAGGTCTATATACCGACGCTTATCTCCTAGAGTCATTGTTGAGTCTTTTGTTCGTCTTGAGTACTTGTCCGGCTGAACCTGAATTGCTTGGACAATCCTGTCAATCTTGTTGCCTTAAGTTTGATGAGTTCCTAGCCGAGAACATCCGTTCTTAGTTAGCAAATTTCCTCGGCACTAGAATGTTTAGATTTTAGTCCCTTTTGTTGAGGATGCTTATAGCTTATAATGAGGAAGACCTACAAGTACGAGAACTAGAAATCACTGCCGATATGGCCACTAATTACTGTATATTCATGAACCAATTGATTGCTGAAATATATGACCTCTTCTTTCAAGAAAGGTTACCTAGGGTGTTTCCTGAGATGAGGCAAATGCTGCAACTGTCAAATACCAAAAAGCAGGGATAATTTTAGGGGCGAGTTTTATCCCAATGGGCTATTTTTCCATGTTTTTCTCCCAAAAAAGATTCACCATTTTGCATTTTTTGAAGCCATGTTTCACCCAATTTTGATGGGGTAAAATGTTTTCCCCCTAAAATTTGCCAAATTATTATATAAATGATTTAAAATCCTTGGAAATTAAAATATTTTTTGAAAAATATCGCCAATCATTTTATAGTTGGCATTTTAAGAATTGCTAATATTCGCCAACATTTATACACTTTCAAATAAGTATGGTTCCTTAAAATAATCCCTGCCAAGAAGATAGGGGACTGGTTCCTCACAGAATTCAGAACGACCATAAGGTTGTACGGCTTCGTACATCCACCCTACATCCGGCCAGCTTTTCTAATTGCCAGGGTTTTCTCCCTGGAATTGATCCAGTAAAGACTCATTGTTGAAGAAGAGCACTTCTTAAAATTTAAGAAAATCTCAAATTTGATTTTACCATGGGAGGTGAGACCATACACAGTTAGGAGCAGAGCTTCTTTGCCCCTTGTCACCAACTTGCTCAGAGGCATGGATTTTTCCTTGGGGCAAGCGGTAAATTATGACCCTCACCAAATAATCTCCAAAACAAGGAAAGCTCACAAATGTAGGCCTTTTGAGCACACTGAATTACTTGAACTCAAAGAAGCAGCAAACTGGGATGATTTCCCTAATCCTACCCCAATGGATACCAGCATAGAGCAAAGCACTGGCTCACAACTACCAAGGATAGCTTCTCCCCAAAGAGAATTGGCTAAAGTAGTTGCAATAGCTGGAAGATTCTCATCACTGGTTAGCTATTCAGTGAGTTCAATAAAAAGAGGGGGTCCAGAACCCATGGACACTGAAGAAGTAGACACGGCCAGCATGCCCAAAAGGTAGAAAGTATAATGGGGACAACGGTTGGTGTAGGTTAAAAGGAGCCAGACAAAGGGACAAGTGAAGAAGAAGAATTTAGCGAAAGAGCAACAATAGGAAGAGTCCGAGACAGCCTAATTGCATATACAAGAGTATGTATTTGATGGGTAGACCCCAAACAAGCATGCATCCAAAGAGGACTGGCTAGGATCTTACCGAGAGAAGACTAATAAAACTTTCAAGGAGATGGATGAACTATGTAGTGAGGCATCGTGGTTACCTTGCCCCAATGTGGCACTGAAAAATGTAAGAGATAATTCCACTGACACCCTTAGCTTGGCCTTGGAAATGGGGAACAAAGTGTCAGATGTCAGTGTGAACCTCCCAAAGGTTCCCACTACTGACATAATACACCTCAATAAAGAGACTGGACATATATTCAATGCTAGATTTCTTAAGGCTACCATACAGATGTCCAAGCTAGAGGAAAGTAAAGCAAAAACTTTAAACCTTTTGACCAAGGTGAGAGTGGAAAACAAAGCACTCAAATCCAAGATCAACAAAGTGAAGCAATGCAAATAGAAGGACCGGCACATAAAGGGGTTTTGGCTCAGAAATTGCTCGATGATAAGGAGAAGGAGATATAGACCCTAAAAAAGAAGCTAAAAATCTCTACCACCCAGCTCGCCCAAATGAAAGAATTGGATGACTTTGAAAGAGAAAAAGAGGCCTTGAACGTTGAGCTTCCCGCTTGCAAATCCAAGCTACTAAAGCTCGAAGAAAAAGAGAGGCAGTGGGAAGCAAACATCCAACTTTTGAAGAAAAGCGAGGCAGAATCAAAAGCCAGATTAGCAATGAAGGAAAAAGGCCTTCAAGGAAGAAGTGCAAAGAGTACAATCCAGCCCATAGGTGTGGCTCGAGAGATAGATACTAGCTCTCTCTCTAGAGCAATGTCCCAGATAGGCCTGAAATATACGGATCTCCTTAAACTAAAGCAGTAAATCGAGGAACTGGAAAAAGAAAGGGTCAAAGAGAAGCAAGGAAGAGAAAAGATGGAAGAGAAATGCCAAGGACTGATTCATCAAAATGCCAAGCTAAGCCAGCAGGTGGTCGGTAAGCTTGCCTTACAAGGCGCTAGACATTTGATCTGGGATCATATTATTATAGAAGCTAACAAGTTTCGGCCTTATCTAGATTTCATTGAATACCAGGAAAGCGTTATGGTAGAAGCCAAGAAAAAGGTCTTAATAGTATTAGGAGAAACATAGAAAATGCCCTTGGCAACAGCAGAAAATTCCATTACTTTCCTAAGCTCTCTATCGGACGAGTTTGCCAATCTATACAGTATCCAAAACAGGGTTGTTGTTGTCTCCGGAGCTAGGAAGGTAGTTTCCAAGCACAGGATGTTGGAGACTGTATGAGCCAAAATAGAAGTTATTGAGCATAAAGTCCTGGAGGTCATCAAGTTGTTCAAACCACTGGTACACAAAGGACTTCCTTTTTTTGGGAAGAAAATGGTCCTTTATTGTCCCAGAAGGAGTATCAGGAGTGCTTGGTGCATTTCCAATTAGACAATAGCAAGTTTGGGGGTATGCAATAGTCGTTGTCAAGGAAGATCATTTTCGATAAATTGACCAGTGATTTTGAATTGTTGTTTGATTTTAAAGCCGCATGTACTGAGGTCCCTAAGACTTCATACCCAGAAACAATGGAGCTCAAGGCACAAGCATACAACATGACAGTCACAACCCTACCTGGCCCTGATTTATGGAGAATCATTCAGCAATATGGGTCGATCAAATTCAAAATTCATTAGTAGGAGTGGCAATGATAATACACGGGAAGTTTTCTCTGCATTGCATGCCTTTCCAATAGTCACCTCTCTCAGAACTTTGTACAGTCATCACCCACCAGATGGAAGTAAAGGAAACTCTCGTGCATATTTATTCCTACATCCCACATGTCATTGTTTATCCATTTCATACAAATCGCATCCAATGTGCCACTTAAGAGTTTGTTAAGAGATGTTCTTCAGTTGTAACAAATTTTGATTCTTGAATGTTGGTTTAGGAAGTACAAAATACTATAAATTTACCTCCTGAAGAAGGAGAAAGGGTTGAAACCGATATAATTTTTCTTTGTATGCTTTCAAGAGTATTTTAATAAAATTGTAGAGCTGAGGTCGACGTTTTACACAGGGATTCATGTGTTGTTTATATTACAGTCTGTTGCTTCCTTTCTCATGTGAATGTTTTTCCAGTTTATCTCTTCCATTATGTTTTCTCTCATGTTTTAAATAAGTGTATAATAGTTTGGAATTCATACACGCTATGCTCCATCCGTTGTTTCAGATATTCACCAAAGTTTTCTTCTAAAGTTCATACAGAATTCATTTTCCAATGCTCTATGTTGATGGTCTATTCATGTTCTTCTTTTCCACTAGACAATTATAATTTGACTGTGATTGAATGGCTATCTTGCCTCTATGCTGAAATTTCCTGCATAAGTTCTTTTTATTTCTGTTACATTTCTTGACTCCATCGCCCAATGGTTCTGTGTCTTGTTTCAACCAATTTTACAAACAATTTATAGTTTCACTTATATATATCTGGCATTGTTAATATTTGGTGAGAGATCCCTCTCGGAAGAGCAGAAGGCCAGTTCTCTCTTCGAAAGTGGTTCTGTTGTTACCCGAGAGCGAGCCTTCCGCAACCTTTGGGCTCAATTCCAGTGCTAACACCACCCATCATCTTTTATCGCATTCCTTGGTATAAAACCAATGGACCTTAAATCCCCCATATAAAATTGAGGCACAACAATCTTAGAATGAAGAAAAAATTTACTACATAGTGATACAAATCAATTTACTCAATGAATGCCAGAAACATTGTAAAAGGCTTGCATATGTTTGTTTTTTAATCATTAATCAGAAGATAAATTCCAATATTCTATAATGGCATTAATATCCAATCAATTCAAATCATAGGGAGGTAATTTTAATTGAATGCATGAGAGTGGCTTACTTGTCAATTAATCACCACTCTACACATCATTTAACCACTAAACTGCAACATAATTACTCTAGCTAACTCATAACTCAGCTGCATGCCAACAATTAGGTAGATGCACCTATCAGACTTTAGGTAGCTATGATACACTGAACTAAGTCACCAAAATTAGGTGAGGGTGCCTTTAACAGTCCAGTTTAACTTAATTTAGCACCAAATTAGGCCAAATCAAGAGAAAGGAACCTTTTACACACCAATTAAATGAAAAGTAGGTGAAATAGCTTCTATTTAGTTGAGAGGGGCGCATTAGTTATGCAGATCAATCGATATTTTCTCCCTGATTGAAGGAGGAGGCCTAGTTAGGCTCCCCGATTGAAGGAGGAGGCCTAGATCACTAAATTTAATGACATGTTGATGATATAAGCACATGTTTCAGTGAAATACTTAAGATAAGTGGTAAATTAGGCTGATTTAGACAAAAGGAGGATTATTTATCCCAACACCCCCCTTTAATCCTAACTTTGGATAACCTGCTCCCTAGAAAATAAGACCAATGGTCACCTATACAACCTAAATGTAAAAATAAAATAAAATTGCTTAATACCACCAAGGAAATGGGGAAAAACCTCATGGGAAAAATACCCCCCTCAAAATAAGCAGATAGAATCAAGATCAAGCTTTCATATCAAGAGAAAATTTCTTCTTGAATAAGAAAATTGAGAAACTATTGTTGTAAACTACATCTCTGTGGTGTAGTGAAGCAAAATGCTTGTTCTTGTGTGCACTGGTATATTGGGTCTGTGCATGTCAACTTTTCCATATTATTCCAATATGATGTTAGATAAAAGAAGGAAGAGTGAGATTATCCACTTTGTTCTTCTATGAGAAGTGTACTTGATCAGTCCTTACCATCATGTAGCATCTCACTGGGAGTTTGTTGCACCTCTCTAAAGGAAGTGAACTTTGTTGAAATAGTGCAAGGTTCTCTTTTTTAAACTGATTTCTTGTTCTCTTCACTTCATATTGATCTCTAGTCATCTTCCTAGGTACCCCAATAACTTTTTGTGCCCATTTGAGCCTAGGATTGGGAGTAGGGACTGGATTTGGATCTCAATCACTATGAATTTCATAAACTGATTCAAGTGATTCCTTTACCTTGGATTTAGAATATGAAACACTAATGGAAACATTATTGTATGCAAAAGGAGTAGATATAATGGTTTTACCTCCCCTTTCAAATGGCAGCTGAGACTGTACTAGATCTGAGTATGGAAGAAAGTGTGAGAATTCATATGCCTTGGAGGCATGGTTTGCAACACCCTTCACTATAATCTTCCTATATGAGATATCTGATATCTCCACTGAGTCAGGACCAAATACCACTCACTTTGGTGGTCCAATGTGTGTCATCTAATATACAGATAAAAAATTTGTAGCTAAGGATGGCACATAGAGTACATCATTGAACACTCCATGTTTTAACTTAATAAAACCCTTTCCTTCAACTTGAATTTGAGTGTCATCACCCATGTGAATTCTTGGACCATTATTATATTGTAATGAAGAGAATGATTCTCTAGATGCAACCATATGATTGGAAGCTCCTAAATCAATGAGGAAATCATGTGTTATTGAATGACTAGCCTTCAGTACATGGAATCTTTCATCATGGTCTTTGGTCTTTTCTCCATAGTCACTCTTCCTTGCGACAGCTGGAAGAGTGATGTTTTTTTATCCAAGAGAAATGCCATATAATCAATTTTCCTCTTCACACATGATCTTTGTGGATGAAATACTTTCATACATTAGGATAATTTTGTTTTCTCTTTTCCCTTTTGCTTGTCTTTCCTCGAACCTGAGGGCTCATATGACTTCTCCTTCTGCTTGGTCTTCTCTTTCTTTTTATTTCCTTTTGTATTTGTAGCCTTAGGTCCCCTAGCAAACAAATATTTATCTTTGGAGGATCTCATGGATCCAATCTAAACAATTTTATCATGCTCATTGTTTAGGGACTTAATGAATGCATCTAAGGTAGGCATCTTCCAATTCGAAATTGTGAGATTTTCAGTATGGAAGGTAGAGACAAACAAAGATTATTATGCTTCTAGTTTCAAAAGAATAGAAAGAATTAGTTGGTCTTCTTTCTTCTCTACTATGAATTACTTCAATTGAGAACAAGATGTTTAGACTTTGTGAATAATCTCCACTTCTGGTGCAGTGTTGGAATATTTTTAAGCCATTTTTCTTGATCTTTATCCAAGATCCATCAAAATCCCTGTAGAAGAATTGCCTTTTCTTGCCATGGATCTGATACCATATAAAATTGAGGCACAAAAATATTAGAATCAAGGTTGAACAACCTTCAATTTTGTAGTTTCTTCACACCTAGATAGACTTCTCTCGACAGAGTCCAGAGGGAGCAAGTCTAAGATTCTGGGATTTATGTTTAAAACTCTCCACTTCTAGTGCAGTGTTGGAATATTTTTAAGCAAATTTTCTTGATCTTCATCAAAGATCCATCAAAAGACCTGTAGAATAATTTCCTTGTCCTTCCATGCATATGATAACATATAAAATTGAGGCACAACAATCTTAGAATCAAGACAAAAGTTACTACATGTTGATACATATCAATTTACTCAATGAATGCCAAAAATAGTGCAAAATTCTTGCACCTATATATTTATTAATAATTAATTAGAAGATAAATTACAATATGATATAATGGAATTAATATCTAAGCAATTCAAATCCTGGAGAGTTAATTCGAATTGAATGCATGAGTGTGTCTTACTTGTCAGTTAATCACCAATCTACACATTAGTTAACCACTAAACTGCAACATAATTGACTCTAACTAACTTAGAACTCAACTGCATTCCAAAAAGTAGGTAGAGGTTCCTATCAGAATTCTGTTAGCTAATTAAGATAAACTGAACTAAGTCACCAAAATTAAGTGAGGGATCCTTTAACACTCTATTTTAACTGAATTTAGCACCAAATTAGGCCAAATTAAGAGAAAGGTGCCTTTAACACTCCAGTTAACTAAAAAGTAGGTGATATATATTCCAATTGACTAAGAGGGGTGCATTAGTCATGTAGATCAACCCAGATTTTTTCCCTAATGGAAGGAGGAGGCCCAGTTAGGCTCCTCGATAGAAGGAGGAGGTCCAAATCACTAAAGTTGATGACATGTTTATGATGTAAGCACATGTTTCAGTCAAATACTTAGTGTAAGTGATAAATTAGATTGATTTATCCAAAGGGGGGATTATTTATCCCAACACCCCACCCAACTATGGAAACCTGGTTCTGGAAGTTACCCATTTGAAAAGATATCTTGGGTAATACTGCATCTGCATTGCAGGTGCTTCCAAATGAGCCATCCTCTGTCGAGTCGATATCTTGAGCTTTGTTTCATGGAAGCGAAGGGACTAAACCTAGGTCAAATCAAATGCAGCACAAAACACCAATAAATGGTACCATTTTTGAGACCCTTAATCATGTTGGTGAGGGATATGTTGTGGCATTTGGAGAAGTATGAAATCCAATACTAGGTGTATTTTAATGCATTAGAGTTTGCACAAAAAGAGAGTAAAGGATATCGGTGGAACCCAAAAAAGAGGATGGTTCGATACCTCTACATGGATATCCCATATATTTTATTTTATGAGTTTCCTATTGTGTTGCATGGGTGTTTGTTGAATTTGGAAACCAAAATTTCAAGGTGGAGAACCGAGGGAGTGGAATCATCAATTGATTCAGCAACTGAAAATCGTGAGAAACCCTGTGTCAAGGGATATTTATTTTTCGGTATATATAATTTTGCGAGGATACATTACTGAGTTTGATATTGATACAATAACCTCATTAAGTGAGGATGACTGAAAATGTTTCCAAGGACCTCGTGAAAGATATTTGTCATCCTTGAAAACCTGGATAAAGATGCTTGCATGTGAAAAAGGAATCCTACGAATGTGACAGTTGAGAACTGTGCACAAAATTTTGGATATGTTGCAACAGAACTGTGTGAAAAATGGAGTAAACTAAGTTGAGATGTTCCTCGGAGATAGCAGAACTGAACTAGAGGTTGGTTATTTAAGAAGTGGAAAAATATTTAGGTCAAGAAAGATAATAAAGACTCTACTAGAAAGAGGGAGTTGTAGTACAACTAGAGGACAAGACTACGATATCGTGTCACACGTTGACGAATTTTCTTGCAATGAAGAAGAAGAATATCAGTGGATTTTTCAAGAAGAAGAAGAATCAACAGTGTCTATGAAACTCCAAGACCAGAGGATGAGTACGGTACACTTACAACGCTACATACATCGTAGATGTAAGATATAGAAACTCGTCTCCAAGTATATCTGTAAATATAAATAGCACTAACGATGTGAATAGTGGACAAGGGAGTTCAACTACTCAAATTTTTTTCCCAAGTGTATCAAGAGACAACATAATGGCTGGAATAGAATTAAGTTTCCAATATTTAATGGGAATGGGTTGGAAGACCCAGAGAAACATTGGTTTATATATGAAGTCATATGGACTATGAAATAGATTCAAGATGAGGACATAAAGAGAGTATAGATGGTCATGACTCTGTGACGTCGTGGGCTAGACTGGTACATGAAGTTTTCTATAGTGTCAAAAGGAGTTATGCAAAAAACACTCAACCTGATTCAAATCATAATGATAGATGAGTTTAGAAAACCGAATTCTAATTCGTAGTGCATTACAGAGGTTCAAGAAATCAAGCAGTTATCTACAGATCTTGTCTAGGACTTTGACCAGATATTCAAGACATTAATAGCCAAAGTAATATTCCAGATGTTCGATGTATAGCATAAGGAATGGTTCATTGTTGCACTGTTAGCACACATCTGGATTCCATTGATGCACCAGAAGATTGTGTCGCAAGAATAATATCTAGAAATATCCATGAATCTAGAATCCTTGCCGATTGGAGAAACCGACGCAAGAATGATGCAAATTCAATCACAATTGGCCAATATTACGGTGTAGCTCAAGGACATCAAGAAAGGCAAAGAAGTTCAAGAATAGCTATGGTGTACAAGATGTATAATAGTCGGAAACCACAAATATAATTGTCTAGCACTCATGAACTATGTTGTAGTAGGAGTTCCAAACCCAATAAACATCCAAGGGATGCCTTGGTGTAGAATATGTCAAACTAGAGGCCATCAATCAGAAGAATTTTTGTATTTATAGAAAGATTGTAAGTACACCAGCTAGTTTGTATTGTAAATTTTGTAAACATGTAGGACATGATGAGAAATATTTCAGAGCATTTCAACTACTGCAAGAGAAAACAATGGATACCTACTTGATGAAGAATGACGAGAAAATGCAAGTTAAACAAGCGCAACCCTAGCACCCACCTGCTCAATATCCATGAGCACAATTCCAACAACCGCAATATCCTCAGCAATAATATCAACCAAATCAACCAAGGGGGGTGGAAATTTTCAAGGTCAGGGAAAAAATCAACAAGGAGGAGGATTTGGTTGAGGAAAATGCAAAGTATGTGGACAACCAAGACACTTTGCTTTATATTGTGAAGTCCTGAGAATATGTATTCATATTGTAAATCATTTGATCATAATCTTGAACAATGTACGAAGTTGATTGCAAAGTGGTAGACTGGAACTATGGGAAATCCCAACCCTATGAAGAATCCTAATCAAACCCCAACAAGAAAATTCATATGATTTATGTCGAGCCAAAATAAGCAAACATTGTTTTCTTCACAAGAGGAGGTGTTTCAATTGGAGCATACTAGGACGCACAACATGGACAACCGCAGGTGCGACCTACAGAACAAAAGAAAGTACCCTTTGGCATCCAGAAAGAAAAGAAGGTATTCTTTGACTTTCGACCAAAATTTGTCGACACAAATCAAGTGTCAACATCTAGAAAAGTAAAAGAGATGCCCGAACGATTCGATCAAATACTCTGAAAGAAACTGACAGGAAAGGTTAGTAAGCTAAAATAATTTTTCAATTTTTTTTTAGCACTAATCCATGATAAAGATGATGTCACAGAATTGACAACACTCATATAAGAAACTCCAGAAGAAGTGTGATCTGAAAAGGAGTTAACCATGTTGGGAAAAGATTGAAAACTAGTCATGAGTTGTGAATGACTGTGCAGATAGGAGACTATGGCATGGACTATATCATTATAGATTTGGGCTCTGATGTCAATATATTGACAAGGAAGACATGGCAAAGCATGGATAATCCTTGACTGGATTGGTATCCCATTCAATTAAGATTAGTACATCAATAGAAGGTTCTGTGCATTGATCGACTCACTCAAGTGCCTGTTGAGATAGAAGGTATGAGGACATATGCAGAATTTGAAGTGTTTGGAATTGTTGATGATACAAACCCATATCCTACACTTTTAGGGATTGACTGGTCGATATATAATCAAAACATCATCAATTTTAAGAAAATAATCCTATCATTTGAATATTTAGATATGAGGTTGGTCACACCAATTGATCCGCTGGAAGGAAAAAGATATGTCAAACCAGTAAACAATGAATGACAAGGTAATTAAATGGATCTTATATATACAAATATTTCCTCTCGAGATGACTATATAAATCCAATAGCTTATGGAAAGCAGAGTTGGAGGAGTGTTAGCTCATGTACATCTGATTCCAGTGAAGCATTAGAGAATCAACAAAATCATATGCATGAAGTTTCCATGAGAAGATGAGCAAGAATTACAAGATCCATGCGATGGGTAGGAGATGGGGAAAGCAATCTTCCTACATATTAAGGTATTCCTAATCTTGCATATTTTTTAGCATAATTTGAAGCAAAAGTTACAGAATCACAATGATTATTTGCCCTGGACTTTTGTCTGAAAATTATGCCTGCTAGACTGTGGGGTACACATAAACAATCTATCTCTGGATGGCTACAATGTAGGATATTAATGGAGATCAGATTTGGAGAAGAGATCTGTTATAAAGGTTGCAAGTATACATGATTATCAAATCATGTTGAACATATTGAGCATTGTCGCAGGACATGGCTGGAATACCTGTGACACTAATGGGTTCATCACTTCATACATACACTAAAAATAACACCAAGGAATTGGTATACATCTATTGAACTACAATGAGGAAATCTTGAGTGGGAAGAGTTATCTACTAGTTTCACACATACATTCTAGTTCGTAGATAATCACCTACAATTAATGTTGCACTACAATTAATGAAAGAGAAGATATTTGAGGAAATCCCTGTCGTAGTGACAAATTTCCATCAATGCAGCACGACAATCCACCATTGGATGGAGTGCTACAATGTGACACCAGAACCAGATGATGATGACTCGCTGGATATAAACATACTTGATTCAAAATGTATGTGTGTAGTGGAATGCTTTGGCATTTATAGTGACCAATTACTAAGTCAATTAAAAATTAATAAATTTAATATTGTCTTGCATGACAATCCAAATTTCACCAATATTGGATACTATTGGGATGAAGAGACTATAGGCAATATCACTGACCAATGACTTATTGCAAGAGTTTCAGGATATGTTCCCCACAGGGTTTTCACAGATGAAGGGAATAGTCATAGATCTTGGTGAGATGAAGATACCTTTGAAGCCTGACGCAAAACTAGCCAAGCAACGACCATACAAATTGAATCCACAATACAAATAAAAGGTCAAGGATCAATTGGACCAAATGCTAGAGGTAGTTGTTATAAAACCTATTGAGGAATCAGAATGGATTAGTCCTATAGTGGTTCAAGACAAGAAAACCATATGTGAAGTAATAATTTGTGTCGACCTATGGAATTTTAATGATGCTTGTTTGCATGAGTGGTTTCTGACTCTGTTTACAAATGAAGTACTAGAAAGTGTTGGAGGATAGGAAATGTACTTGTTCACTGATGGGTTTTATGGCTATCATTAGATTAGGATTGCTAAAGAAGACCGACACACGAATTCCTTTGCAACAGAGTGGGGATGTTTCTATTATACTATAATTCCCTTTGGACTTAAGAATCCCCCTCTGATTTTTTCCAGAATTGTAGTAGCTGCCTTTAAATATTTTATACATAAATTTCTTGAAGTCTACTTTGATGAAAACCATATTGAGAGCCTTATAATGATGTTGGAATGTTTTCTCTGGTATCAAATTTCATTAAATTTGAATAAATGTATATTTTTCGCACCGTTTGGAGCTTTGTTAGGTCATGTGGTCCATTGTGATGGAATTTTGGTCGACTCGGCCAAAATTGTGGTCATTGTTGATATACCACCACCTAATACAATTAAAGAGTTGAGAGAAACATTAGGACACACTAGATACTACAAATTTTTTATCAAGGGATATGCAGAGGTGACTACTCCGATGGAAAATATTTTGAAGAAGATGCTAAATTTCAATGGACAGAGAGATGCCAAGAGAATCTAGACGCATTGAAAAACAAGATGGTTTTTTCTCCAAATACTTGTATTTCTAGACTGGAAACAAGAGTTGCATGTTCATGTCGATGTGTTGTCTGTCTCTCTCAGCGTGCTACTAGCATAGCCTAGTAAAGGATCCATCGATCATGCCATTTCCTTTGCTAGCAGGAATTTGTCAAATTTAGAGAAAAATTATACCATGACAGAAAGAGAAGGTTTGGCGATGGTATATGTGTTGCAGAAATTCAGACATTATTTACTAGGTGGCCATTTCAAGATGTACACTGACTATTCTACATTGAAATACTTGGTCAATAAGACAATTTTTTGGGGGAATACCTGTCAGTGGCTTCTCCTCTCCTAGGAATTTTATTTTGATATAATTATTAAACCGGATCGATTGAATTTGGGGCCAGACCATTTTTCAAGGATAGAAAGTGGTGAAGAGCCTAGTAACCTGGATGATAATCTCCCTGATGTGTAATTGTTTGCAATAACTATGTTTGATGATCATTATGGAGATATCATACAATTTTTTAGTATAGGTTATACACCAACAGAGTTCACCCTGGTGCAGAAGCAACTGTTGGTTGTACGAGCTGTGTATTTCCAGTTGATCATTGGGCAATTGTATACAATGGGTCCTAATGAGATTCTTCATCACTACATTTTGGAGCATGAGTGACTATTGATATTAAATGAAGCACATGTTGGTGTTGTAGGAGGTCACTATGTAGGGAAATATATGGTGAGTAATATTTTGCAAGCATGATTATGGTGGACCACCATGCATCCAGATTCCCTGGATTATTGTCAAAGTTGTGATGTGTGTCAAAGGATGGGAAAGATGTCATGACGAGGTGAAATTCCATTGGTACCTTGAATAGATTTATAGGAATTTGATAAATGGGTTGTGTATTTTGTAGGTCCTATCTGTATGGTAGGAAAATGCATTGGTGCACACTATATTATTACTACGACTGATTACTTAAATAGATGGGTCAAAGCAGCTCTAGTAAAGGATTGTACTGCAACGACTGCTGCAAATTTTTTATTTGAGAATGTTGTGACATGATTTAGATGCACAAAGCCTTTTTAATAAGTGACCAAGGTACGCACTTTGTCAAACAGTTGATTGAATAACTCATAGAGGAATCCCAAGTTCAGCATAGATGGACAATGCCTTATCACCCTCAAGCAAATGTAGTTTTCGAAGCCTTTAACAAAATGTTGGAGAATTCATTGACAAATGTTTTCAATTTTCAAAGAGATGACTCGAATCATAAAATATCAGCAGTATTATGGGCATATCGCACGACTTGTAAGAAATTGACAGGCCAAACTCCATTTCAGTTGGTGTATGGACATGAAGTTGTGATGCCTATGGAGTATACTGTCCCAATCTTAAGTATTTCTATGATCATATATATGATAGATGGCGATGTTTTCAAAGAAATATTGTTGCAAATTGTGCACCTAGAAGAAGAAAGTTTTGTTGTAGTCTTTCATCAAAATGTGGAAAAACAAATACAAAAAGCATGGAATGATCGACACATTAATAGAAAGCACTTTGAGGTTGGAGGACTTGTTCTTATGTATGACAATAAAATTTTCAAGCATCCAAGAAATTTGAGAACACATTGGTTAGAGTTAAAATTTTAAAAGTTGTTATACAAAAACAAAAGGATCTGTGAAAGAATAACAAGCGCAATAGAACAAAAGAGAACACAAATATTTATCCTGGTAAACCCTCATAGGGAAAACCCAACAAAACTTCCTCTATATATACTTCACCCAAGAACAATGTAAGACCCAATAACAAGACTAGACTACTTCCTCTCCTCCATATGGACTGTCTCTTCTCTCTCTAGTGCAACTCTTTGAGTGTTCTACTTGTCCAAATGAGGGAGGCACCTCTCCTATTTATACAAATCAGCTGAGAGGCATAATAACCCAAATGGTCCTAATTCTCCTTGTTTCCAGGGCTAATGTTCCTTGGAAGACTCAAAAATACATTTTAATAATACTTTAGTGGGTACTACGGACCCAAATGACAACATTTGTTTTACCTAAAGAATTTATAGGACCAATTACATCAATGATGTCCCTAATCCGAGGAACAATGTCTCCAAAAGGGGTAATAACAATAATAATACAACATATAATATCTTCCACAATTACATTTATTTAACACTCCCTATTAACAAGGAAGGTATTCTACAATACAAAAATGTCTGTACAACTGACTCGTGAATCTATATTTCATAGGAAGTTTTCAAAATTACATCAACATCATCATCATCCGTGGAACATCATCATCATGGACATCTCTATCATCTAGTATCATATCAAGCATCATCATCTTTGGCCTCATCTTGATCATCATCATCTCTGGCATCATCTCGAGCATCATCTCTGGAATCATCTCAAGAATCATCATCTCTTCCATCATATCAAGCATCATCTCTAGCATCATTTTGAGCATCATCTCTAGCATCATCTTGAGCATCATCATCTCTTGCATTATATCAAGCATCACCTACACCATCAGTATATAAATACTGAGCTCAATCAGCCACAACATAATTAAATGTTGGATAATCATCATCTGCAACTGAATGTAGGAACGCATCTGCACGTAAATGTAGGACCAATCATCGCGGACCATCATCATCCTATAAGTTCTAGGAATAATATCAAGAGAGTGCTATTTTCCACAAAACCATCCTCAAAGAGGACCACTCAATCAATGTGGATTTTCCTCAACCTATTAGTGCTAGGACCACTCTCAATAGAGTGTTCTTGTCCATGTAACTATCCCCATATAGGACCACTCAATCAACATGTACCATCCTCAACCTATAATTTCTAGGACCACTCTCAATAGAGTGTTATTTTCCAAAGAACCGTCCTTAGAGAGGACCACTCAATCAACATGTGCCATCCTCATCCTATCATTACTAGGACCACTCTTAATAGAGTGTTCTTGTCCACAGAATCGTCCTCATAGAGGACCACTCAATCAACATGGACTGTCCTTGGCCTATCAATGTTATAAACAATCTCAATAGAGTGTCCCTGTCCATGGAACTGTCCTCAGGGAGGACCACTCAATCAATGCAGACCGTCCTCAGCCTGTCAGTTCTAGGACCACTCTCAAGATAGTGTTATTGTCCATAGAACTGTCCTCAGAGAGGATACTATCATCCACAAGTGAAAGTTGGATCTCATCAACATTTATAGGAACACTATAATATTACTGTCATCTCATCCTTAATAATAGTCTCATCATCACTCCCTCTTTTCAGGGAGGTCCTTTTAGACTACACCAAGCTTTTCTCGAAAATGTTCAAACTTTACATGAGACCGAGGATTAGTCAACACATCAACAACTTGTTCCTCTGTAGGAACATACTGGAGCTTCACAACTCCTATTTGCACCATGTCCTAGATGTAATGATACTTTATCTCTATATGCTTTGACTTATCATGAAATACCGTGTTCTCTGTAGACTTGATGCAACTCTGGATGTCACAATAGATATCAATTACATCCATCTCAGTATCGAACTCCTGCCAATAGTTTGTGAATCCATACTACTTCGCTAGAGGTTGAACATGCTGTAATTTACTCAGCCTCAACTATACTGAGGGAAACACTTGTTTTCTTTCTGCTAATCCATGTGATCACACCTCATCCAAAACTGAAACAACATCCTGATGTGCTCTTTTTGTCTTTAGCACTTCCTGCACAATCTGAATCAGTATAGCTACATAATTTGAACTTATTGTCAGCTGTGTATATGAGTCTAGAGTCTAATGTACCTTTCAAGTACCTCATCACATGTTTTGTTGAAACTAGATGAACATTTCTGGGATCCACCATATACTGACTCAAGGTATTCACAACAAAACATATATCTGGTATTGTATTTGTCAAATACATTAGTGAGCAAATAATATGTCTATATAATGTAATATCTACTCTTTCTAGAGAATCCTCATTCAGTAGCTTCAAGTTTTTCACCATAGGAGTGTTAATTTGTTTGCAATCTAACATCCCAAATCTCTTCAAAATATCTACTGTGTACTTTCCTTGGTTCAGTAAAATCTTATCTGGAAACTACCATACTTCAAGACCTAGGAAACAGTGCATTTTTCCAAGGTATTTCATCTCAAATTCTATTGCAAGTTTCTTCTTACATTAACTGATTAGCATCTACTTTTTTGTCGAGAATAGATCATCTACATACAATATTAATATCATAATTCCTTCATATTCAACCTTATAATAGAGGTTGGAATCATCTTTACTCTTAGTAAATCTCAAATTCATTAGGAATCTATCAATCCTTCCATACCATGCTTTGGGTGCTTGTTTTAACCCATATATAGCCTTCTTTAGTCTTCAAACATATGCTTCCTTGTCGCGTGTTTCAAATCGTAGTGGTTTTTCAATATCTACTTCTTCTTCTATGACCCCATTTCAAAAAGTTGTTTTCACATCCATTTGATGTATCTTCCATTTCATCTTGGTTTCCAAGTCAAGGATAGTTCCGATAGAAGTATATCTTGCTACCGGTGCAAACGTTTCTTCATAATCTATTCCTTCCTTATGTGAAAAATCTCATGTGACAAATCTTGCTTTAGACTTTTAAACTACCATCTATTGAATTCTTTGTCTTGAAAATCCATTTTGAAGAAATTACTGATTTGTCCTTTGGTCTTGGCACCACATCCCAAACATCATTATTTATTATTGACTGGTATTCTTCGATCATGGAATGCATCCATTCATTATTCTTCGATACTTCTTTAAAAAATGTGGGTTCTTCATCAACAATATTTCTCATTAATGCCACATAGTTTGAATGGATTATTTTTCATTTGCTTCCTTTTGGTGCACCATATATTTATTCTTCCTTGATTACATCACAGGCCCAAGCTGGTATTTTTTTGTTGAGATCATCTTCTAGGCTGTTTCAATAAGTCCTTGAGGTTCTGCAAGGTCATGATCTTCTTGTATAGAATCTTCTTCAATGCCTCTAATTGGTGGTCTGGTAGGTTATGTGGCTCTAGGAGCCTCCTTCTCTTCTTCATGATCCTCATCTGCAAGTATATTTCTAGATTTGGTGAAGGATGCATATTCATCAAATGTAACATCTCTATTGATCTCTATCTAGTGGAATCCTGGAATATAAATTCTATAAGATTTTGATTGTTCACTGTATCCAATAAATATTCCCTTCTTTCATGAATGGTCCAACTTTGATCTTTTCTCTTTTGGAACATGTAGGTATACTGGACAACCAAATATATTTAGGTGGCTTACTTTGGGCTTTTCACTAGTGAACATTTCTTCTGGGGTTTTATTTCCAAGATAACTATGATAAATTCTATTATGGACATAGACTATGGTTATTTTTTCTTCTTCCCATATATGCATAGGAATACCTTAATCATGGATCATTGTTCTAACTGCTTCCATGATGGACCTATTCTTTCTTTCAACTACTCCATTTTTTGGGATATTATAGGGTGCGGTAAGCTCCCTCTTAATCCCAACTTATCTATAGAAGTCCTTGAATTCATTTGTAGTGAATTCTCCTCCATTATTTGATCTTAAGATATTGATATTCTTTTTAGATAGATTCTCCACAAGAACCTTAAATTCCTTGAATTTTCCAAATACTTAATATTTTCCTTTTAATAAGTATATCCAAGTCTTATAAGAATAATTATCAATAAAGGAGACATAATATATAAACACTCTTAAGGAAGTAGATGACATCGTTCCACACACATGTAAGTGTAGAATGTACAATATCCCATTTGATTTGCTATTACTACTTGGAAATGGATTCTTGGCATTCTTTCCTTAAGAGAATCATTTACATACTCCTTCATGGTCGATATGGATTTCTACTACACCTGTGACTACTTGTCTCAAAATTGGTAATGCTTTGTAGTTTACATGAGAAATCATTCTATGCCATGGTTCACATGGACTGATACTGCTACCTATAAGATTTAAATCTGTGTGTCCTTTCAATCTGTAGAGTCCTCCTTCTTCGGCACCGATTACAATAGCATCATTTATTGTTTTCCCTTTCGGCCACATAATGACTTCACCTTCTACAAAAGAAAATATAAACCCTTTCTTATCTAGAGATGAGATGGAAAGAAAATTATTCTTTAAAGTTGGAACATATAAGACTTCTTTCATCTTCATGAGATTTCCAGTTACTAATTTGTAAGAGGCTTCTCCCATTCCTTTGATGGGGTATTGATAGTCATCTCCAAGTTGTACCTTGTGAGAATAGTCTTTTTGGGTAAGAAAAGAGAGTGAATCCTTATGTCCTGTCATATTTTTGGAAGAACCAATGTCTATAAGCCAAGTGTCACTTCCATGAGTGATTAATCATGTGACATCTGAAACTAGGACATACTCTTCACTAGAGTCTTGATTCTCTATGATCATTTCCTTGTCCAATACATTCTTTGTGATAATTTCTTTGTTTGATTCATTCTATTAATTTTCATGGTCATGGTACTTCCAGTTCTTCTTCTTAGACTGATATTTGTTAAGAGGACAGTATCTAGAAATGTGTCCCATATTATGGCATGGGTAACATTCAAAATATGTGTAATCCCTTTTGAATTTCTTCTTGGAGTTAGATGATATTCTGGGATATGAACCTTGACTCTTCCTCATGAATATACCATTCTTGGTGTGTGTATCTATAGCATGATATTCGTTGTCATTTAGCTTCTCCTCTCTGTTGATTATCCTTCCTTCTTCTTGTACACATTCTTCACATAGTTTGTTGAATTTGGTTAGTTTTATTCTATCACATATTCCTGTAATGAAGGAATCCCATAATTTAGGGAGAGAATTCGGAGTGGTCATTGCCTCTTCTTCTTCTTCAACCATATCACCAATGGATTCCAACTATTCTTTGATCTAGGATACTCTAGAGAAATATGATTGTATGGTTTCTGACTTTTGTATCTTTACACCCTTGAGTTGGTTCCTCAAGGTCATTCTTTTGTTGACGTTCTTACCTTCAGACATATTAGTTAGTGCATCAAACATTTATTTAGGAGTGTTATTTGAATATACTTGGGATATCAACTGATCCTTGTTAGAGTTATCCATGATCCTCTTCATTTTGATCATATTTTTTTTTTTTCCTTTTCCTCGTCTCGTTCTCGTTCCTTGACATCTTCCTTAATAAAGCCATCTAGGTCATGTTATTAAAGGATGATCATGATTTTGTAGTTTCATGCTCTAAATTTCTATGCTCCCTCAAGCTTTTCATCTTTAAAAAATACAACCTCAAATGGAAATATAGGATATAGTACTTACAATTTGAGGACCTTTTATGGAACCAACTTCAGGATGACCTAGGGTTTGGCTAGGAAACCCCAATTTTCCAACTATGATCACCTGTGGATATGAGAGGAGGAAAATATATGCCTCCCCAGTGCAAGATAGACTATATATTTCTTTTCTGGAATCTGAGGATAGAATTTTGAAAATTATGATGCCCTAGTTTCTCTCGGTAGTAGTGTTAGGTCAAAAAGTGAAAATCCTCAGAATGAAAAACTGCTTCGATAGAAAGATGTGCCCTCCTAGGGAGAGATGAGTGGACATTTCTTTCATATTATCTATGGATGGAGGTATCCATAATAGTAAACCCTATCTTTTTGGATTATCGGATGAGCTATTGCACAATGTCTTCTTTCAGGCTAGCTTTGATACCATGTTAATATTTTAAAAGTTGTTATAACAAAACAAAAGGATCTCTAAAAGAATGACAAGCACAACAAAACAAAAGAGAACAAAAGTATTTATCGTGGGAAACCCTTGTAGGGAAAACTAAACAAAAATTCCTCTATATAAACTTCACCCAAGAACATTATAAGACCTAATAACAAGACTAGAATGCTTCCTCTCCTCTAGATGGACTTTATCTTCTCTCTCTAGCACAACTACTTGAGTGCTCTACTTGTCCAAATGAGGGAGGCACCTCTCTTATTTATACAAATCAACTAAGAGGCCTAATAACCCAATCGGGCCTACTTCTCCTTGTTTCGAGGGCCGACTTTCCTTGGAAGACTCAAAAAGAAATTTTAATAATACTTTAGTGGGTACTACTGACCTAACATACAATGGAGGCTTTACCTCAAGACTTTACAAGATTAATTACATTAATAAAATCCCTAACTGAAGGAGAAACATCTTCGAAAGGGGTAGTAACAATAATAATATGAAATAGAATATCTTCTGCAATTACATTTCTTTAACAATTAGGACCGTATATCGTTACGAAGATCACTCATGGAGGAGAAATGAAATAGCAGAAGTTAGAAGGAACATAGGTTCAAGTATTAGTGAATGGAAGTCGACTAAATCCGTATCATAATAGATGCGACTTGGTTGCATAAAAGGGATAAATATTTTGGAAAAAAGACGAGGAATTTTTTTTATTTTTTTATTATCACAAACCTCTAGTCTGCCGCATGAAAAGATGAAGTCTCGAATACTCGGTGTCTGGTGCAAAACCAAAATTCAGAGCGAAGACATAGTCTGTCATAAGAAAAGAATATATGTCAAAAGAGTAAACAGGTTAGAAGGAGTGTGATGCTGTTGGAAGGAAATGATATCTGGTAAAGAAAAGAAAATGGGTCGCAAGGGCTGCAATGTTGTCACAAGAAATACAGATGGTGTAAATATAAATATGACAACTGGATTTTAGTCATTTATGATAGGAAAATTGGACTAAATTAAGTTGAAAAGGCTATGAGAATCTGGCGACATACTTTTCAGTCGCTTCGTTTATAATTATAATGACATCATAGAGAAAAGTGGTGGATTCTTTGGCAATTTTTGCATGATGATTCAAAAAGGTGATCCACGTGATGGATCGTGTTTCCATAATTCCACTTGATGGTTGCACGTGTGAAGGCCTGATAGACGAAGAGAGTAGGTATTACCTTCATCCACCCTCCAATTTAAACTCAATTTTATGTACTAGAATGTGTAATTTCTCTCTGCAAACACACAGGGTTGAAGTAAGTTGTTACAAAAGTATGGTCACTATGAATCTCAACGAAGTTGCACCCACAGGCTCTGTGACTGAAGCCATGTTACCTATGTTGGTTGAAGAAAGTTTTTCTGAATATGTTCCACCGCAAGCAGGGATGGGATTGGAATCTGAGCCCATTCCAATACACCTTGAACTAATTATACATACCCCCCTACCAGGTTAGCCAACGAAGAAGCGTTCTGGTTCCCGCAAGTGTAAATTTCTCTCAGCATCGTTGAGGGAGGACAAAGAAGTAGTGGTTTGAATTTGATGGTCAAATGAAATTCCAATGAAACCATCAAATAATATCATGGAACGATTTTCTAGAGTGCATAGTATCCATTTCTAGATCTGTCCAAACCAGCGTTTGGATAACAAAAAACAGAAAAAACGGCCACCATCATCACCATCATCTCTACAAGAAGCTCAAGACATAAATGGTAACAATGCTTTAAAGAAGAAGACGAGATGGAAGATTGTGACAACAAAAGGTTAGACATCAATGAGATGGAATATTTCATCATCGAAGAAGTAGAAGACATTGATGAGAAGGAAGACTTCAGCATTGATAGGCTAGAGAAGACAACTACATGTTGAGTTGCATTACGGGAGAAGAAGAAGTCGAGCAGCATGGTATTCCTATAAAATGAAAGAAGACAAAGGACATATACCCAGGAACACACTTTAGATATCATCCTCAATGTCGAGAATTGGTGATGTTGATTAGCTTTTCCATCTCATCTGTCCTACCGCTCAGAAACAATAAATTTATCTAGTAGAAGAAAGAAAAAAAGGAGCAGCAAAATATACGAAGAAGATAGATGAAGAAAAATAAATATCTGCTAAGGTTGTCAACTAAGTCTCGTAGGCTTGGGTGGCCTTAGTTGAAGATGAAAAACTAGAGAAAGTTGCAGAGGAGCTCCGCAAAACTGAGACAGAGGTAAATCAACTAAGGAATTGGATGAATAAGTTACTCTTAGTGCAAAATATGGCTAAGGAAATAGAAATGAATAAATTGTATTATAAAGTAATGATGTTATGCACGGAACAACAACAACAACAACAACGGGAAGATAAGCTTGAAGAGTTGCAGAAAGAGGCTAAAAGAGTTAAATTAATTATTCATCCTGTATATCAGAGAGTACAATAGACAGTACAAGAAGTAAGGTTTGTACCATTGGAACACTTCAGTTTTGACCTTGTGGAAAATTTGCAGAAATTCGAGGAAGATGTGTGATAGGAAGCAAAGAAAGTACTAAAAATAGTGAAATATTTGCAAGGTCATGTTGGCACAAGTAAAGAGATGGAACACTAGATTTGCGTCGCTTGGGATGAGCCACATGTGAGTGTTGGGGTCCTATTGGGACTAGGTAAAGATAGGTAGAATTCAGTTAGAATTATTCCTAATGATGGAAATATCTAGGTCATGAGAAATGGAGAAGAAGGAAAATGAGTTGTGACAGAAGGAGCTACGGAAGGAAGGAAGACAAGGTAGAAGAAGTAGCAAGAAAGGAATATGCAATAGAACAAGGATGGAATAACATAAAGAAGAAATAGTTAAGGAAATATGTAGTTGAAGAGGAATCCACGATATAATAGAAGACGCAATAGAAGAGAAGCTGTTGGGACTCAGAAATGTCACTTTTTCATCCACTTTATCTTCCGCTGTTCCTCACCTTTCATCGTCCCATTAACCTTTTATCATGCCATTTCCATACATATATGTGGGTTTCACCTTATTATTTCCACTTTATTTATTTTTAGTATTATAAGTGAATTTATGATTAAATATTAGAAAATTAACATGTTTTTCACTAATATCTCAAAGTATGGATGAGCTTTGTAATGTGTAGGAATATGTGAAGGATTAATTCAAAGAAAAGAATTCACGTATATCTCCTCCACCATTTCAAGGAGATAGTTATGCAAATAATATTCCAAGGAGAAGATCATGGATTTTTGGTTCAGAGACATGTGGAGGATTGGTGAGAGATGTGTGGAGGATTTGAAGGGATCATTTCTTGTAATAATAGGAAACTAGCTGAGTAATTGAGTGAACAGTGGATCTCTCATTATGAGATGGTTATTTCCTTCATGTATAAAAGAGAGTGCTCTCTCTTCATTTCAATGATCTTAAATCCTAGATTATCTTAGAATATCTTATATCTTAGATTATCTTAGAGAATAGTAGATGGTAGAAGTTATTCTTGACTTTGTAATATGGAGAAGGGAATTCTTGGATTTTGTTCATAATCTTAGTTTTGATGTTTTCATGATTTATGACTGATTCTTGTGATGTAAATTAAGATTGATTTATTGTGAATGTGAGCTCACATGTGTTGTCTTGTTGCTCTTAATATGTTGTCTTTTTTTATGCAATTTACTTTCATCCATGTGTTTCATCCATTAGAGGATATTTCAACTCAAAATGGGCCTTTTAACTCTAATTCAAATTCCATGTCATCATGTGTTAGCCAATGAAATTGCTTTAAATTTGAAATAATGTATAGGTCTTAAACACTTTTTTAATATAAATTTGGGGATAGTTATCACAAACAAAACTACTTTTTTTTTTGTATTTTCAACATATCTCCCTGTGTTTTTACTCAAATTTTGATTGGGAGAGCTCGTTGGATGCGGAGGATTTAAAGGGATCATATCTTGTAATAATAGGAAAGTAGTTGAGTAGTTGAGTGAATAGTGGATCTCTCAATATGAGATGGTTATTTCCTTCATGTATAAAAAAGAGTGATCTCTCTTCATTTCAATGATCTTAAATCCTAGATTATCTTAGAATATCTTAGATCTTAGATTATCTTAGAGAAGAGTAGATTGTAGAAGTTATTATTGGCTTTGTAATATGGAGAAGGGAATTCTTAGATTTTGTTCATAATATTAGTTTTGATGCTTTAATGATTTATGACTGATTCTTGTGATGTAAATTAAGATTGCTTTATTGTGAATGTGAGCTCACATGTGTTGTCTTGTTGCTCTCCATATATTGTCTTTCTTTTATGCAATTTACTTCCAGCCGTGTGTTTCATCCATTAGAGGATATTTCAACTCAAAATGGGCCTTTTAACTCTAATTCAAATTCCATGTCATCATGTGTTAGCCAATGAAATTGCTTTAAATTTGAAATAATGTATAGGTCTTAAACACTTTTCTAATATAAATTTGGGGATAGTTATAACAAACAAAACTACTTTTCTTTTTGTATTTTCAACATATATCCCTGTGTTTTTACTCAAATTTTGATCAGGAGAGCTCGTTGGATGCGGAATTAAATTCTACATCCAATGAGCTCTCCCAATCGAAATTTGAGTAAAAACACAGGGAGATATGTCTAAAATACAAACAAAAAAGTATTTTTTTTCTTTTCTTCCTCCAAAATTAATAAATATTATTTTATTATTTTAACTATTATTTTATTAATTTTTTTAAAGAGGCCCATTTTCAGTTAAAATTTCCTCTAATGCTCCTACATTAGATTAGCAATTGTGTGTTTCAGCTTAAGGGGGGTTAGATTAGATTAGTCTTAGTTTCAAGGGGGGTTAGATTAGCTTAATTTCGATTCAGGCCTGCATATACTTTGCATGTGCTTCGTAAGCCTACAAACCTCAGATTGACAAATTAAATGGTTGGGAAAATACTGCAATGGAATTAAAACGACATTAATTCGGCCCAACATTTTCGCACCGTTGTTGGGGAAGCAGGATGGATTGAAGTTAGTTTGATTAATTATCTGCAAGCGTACACTAGAGTGTGAATTTCAATTTCTGCAATGAGTGAATTTCAATTTCTGCAAAGAGTGTTTCAATTATGCAAGTGTGAATTTCAATTTCAGCAAGTGTGTTTTCTTACAACTGTGAAGAGTAATTTTTTTTTCTTGTACAAAGTGTTTTTTTTTAATTGTTTCAGCAAGAGTGTTTATTTAAATTTTTCATTTATATTTGGGTTCTATAAGAATCCCTTTTTCAAAATGATTTAACAATGAGTTTAAGCTTGGAACAACTCACTCAGATCCTTGCAAAAGTAGGGATCTCTTCTTCTCATGAAGAAGAGATCCTAAAAGTAGCCGAGAGCTTAATTACTCCTCCAGCAACGAACAAGGAATCACCATACGAATAATCCTGCACATCTGAGGACAAACAATCATGTGAAAAGGAGATTGAGGAGGACCATGAGGAGTTGCAGCATGATCTGAGGAGTGAAAACTATTCCTACGAAATCCCTATCGAACGATGGTTTCAAGCAAGTATGAGGTTAGAAAAATTTAGTTTTTTTTTATTTAGCTAGATCACAGCCACAACAATTAAATTTGTTCATGTTTGTATATTGCCATTGTTCATTCACAGAATTGAAAGATAATATATTCCTATTACTGTTGCATGTATGGCTACACTATCTATTTGATTACACCTAACTGTTTTCTAATTCCCAAATATCATAGAGTAGATAGGATTTTATTTCTAGTCTTTGCTTTCACCCAGAATAAGTATGCTCTCCTCTGCGCTTCGTGCAATCGCAAGGATCAGAAATATGATGACTAAATTGATTTCAGGAAGAATTCTTATTGTTGATGAATCGAAATTTTTTTGCCTAATCTATTTTTCGTCTCCAATTTGTTCCATTTGCTCATAATTGTTTTTTTTTTTTTGCAAAATAAGCTATAACAGCTACAGCTGAAACACATAAGATGAAACCTTTTCCAACTAAAACACATAAGTTGTAACAGCTGTAGCTAATACACATACATAAATAATAAATTAATGTTTGCAACATACCTAATCGATTTCATCTTTATTTTGCAAATCATTATCTCCATTTGCTAAAAACATTTTGAAATTATTTTTAAATAAAACTAGCTTGCAAATTTCATGTGGAAAATTTATTTTAAACTAAACAGTCGCTGAAATTATAATAGATGCAACTCCAAGTTGAAACATCCCAACTCCATCAGTTTCACGCCTGAGCTTATCCTCGGCTGGAGTCGCCGCCATCTTTTTCCATCACCATTCATCCTGTAGCTGCCTGAAAATTAACTCTGCAATAATTCCTCGGCTAAACCATTTCTGAATTTTATGTATTTGCACACTCCATCCATCTACAAAAGATCCTTTGATCCAAAGAACAACCTACAACAACGAATCTATGATCATCCTTCCATCTGCAAATAAAAACAATAAAATAGTAGGTGAATTACGGTTAAAAGTATAATGATAATAAATGGGAAAATTCATGCGGTAAATTCATTTTAAACAAAACAAAAAAATCGATGAAATTATAATAGCTGCAACACTCCAGGCTAAAACAACACAACTCCAAGTTGAAACAGCAGCTGAAGCAATGTCATGCCTGAAGTCGCAGCTAAACCTTTGCCTCTGTCCTTCATCCTGTAGTTCAATAAGTTTGTGAGAAGAATTTTCAAAATTCTTTTTATTTTATTTTCTAAAAAACATAAAATACAATACGTGGTATGCAATTTAATGCGGGTTGAGAATGAACTGAGTTTTTGAAATTTTGATTTGGTTCATTTTTTGTTTTGCTCGGCTAAACTTGTAGAAAACAATTAAATAATGGACCTGCAAATTGAACCTTGAACTAGAATATATGAAAAAAAAAACTCTCCCTTAGATCTGCAATAGCAATCGCCCTCATCTGTTGACCTTGAATAAAATCTTCAACATTAATCCTTGCACCTTACACATAGAGACCTGTAAAAATTAAAAAATAAATAAAAATAATAATAAACTCAGTAAAAGTCTAAACATGACGGTAAGGGGGCAACACGGGAACTTCACGTAGTGAACCTCTCACATAGCACGTGCAATCATGGGATATTAAAGAATACCCTTAATTTCAAGAGATATTGACCCAAACTCTTTTTGTTGAAACCCTCTCCCAATACTTAAAACCTCCTTCCCACCCCTTTTTATACCTCAATCCTTATAAACCACCCTACCCACCCCCACCTTAAAACCCTCATCCCCCCAATACCTGCAATATATTGGTTCAATTTTTTATCATTTTAAAACCCACAATATGAACTAACATGATAGGATATTGTCCAACAAGTGAAGCCCCCATGGGGGGCAAGAGATTTAAAATTTTGATATTATGGTTATGATTCATCCACTTCAATTCACTTAATCCTGGGAGAGATCAAAATAAAAAAGGCTACGATCACAGTGTAGATCGCTGAATAAGGAGAAATATTTTGAACCTTGAATATTGGGAAATGCAATCAGTTGACTTAACTAATTTTCCATGTTTGGCATTACAATCTTATTTTTATTGATCCCATCTATCATTCTTTATTAATAAACAAATCCGATTGATTCTAAACCCATAATTTTTGTAACAACTAGGAAGTAAGTACGCTAGGAATTTGATGGATATGAGTTTGTTGGATGTTTTTAAAGCTCAATTACTAATTATATGTGATTTGCACTGTGATTAAGTTTCCAAACTACAGGAAATGAGGGGCAAATTTCAGCGCTTTTTTTTACGTCTGTTTCCTAACTATAAATCAAACATCAAAACATTGCAGTAGAAGTCCGAAACCATTCAACACAAGTTTACAATAGCAAAGCTAGTTTTAAGGAAGATAAATCATCATTTAATCTCCTTTGTGGGTGGATATACAGGCTAGGATAGTGACAGAACAAAGGATATTAGAGGAGGAAATTGAATTTTACAATCGACTTCAAGAACAACTCAAGATTTCTCCAGCCTATCAAAAGATGCTTGAGGCTGAAACACAGCCATTTCCATTCACAGCTTAATATAGACAAGCAACTTCGGGTGCAATTTATGCACAAAGAGTGATGAATTTCAAAAATCCGAGACATGGGTTTTGTGCTTAACAACCTCATTTACTTGAAAAATGAGGAAATCACCAAAAAAATCCACGATTTGTGATATACAGTTGGTTCTTCAAGAGGGTATTTTCTAGATTTACTGTTGCGGTCGGTTCCAAGCAGCTAAAATAGTAAACTCCATTATTGTGACAATAAAGGCTAAACATAGTTATATGAAGGCTGAACATAGTTCTATGAAGGATAAACATAGCTTTGTGAAGGCTGAACAAAGCTCATAAAAAGGGATGAACAAAGAAAAGGCTGAACATAGTTTTGTGAAGGCTGAACATAGTTCTGTGAAGGCTGAACAAAGCTCAGAAAAAGGATGAACAAAGAACTGAAAAAAGGCTGAACGAAGCCCCTAAGCATCAACTGAAAATATTATAATCATAGAAGCAATTGTATTGGTCTTAACACCACAAAAAGGAGGAAGGTGAGAAGCAAATCAATATGGGGCCGCTACCGATGGATGTTACAGCTCACTGGGTTGTTACAACTATGATCGGGTAAATTTAATTTTGAGTGCTTTTGCCATTATTTTTATTTTATTATATTTTGGTGTGTTGTAAAAATAAAACAAAAACAAGAAAAATATATAAAATTATAAAAACTATTTCTTTTGTTTTACATTTTGCAAAAGAAAATAAAATAAAAATAAAAAAAATATATATATATATATAAATCACAAAAAGTTTAAAAAATAAGAACAACCAAAACAAAAATAAAGTTGCAAATGGACGTTTTCATTTTTCCTGAAATTGCTTTTATGATTAACGCTGAATTGTTTTTCTTAAAGTCAATTTGACAATAATCACAGATGAAACCAGCACAGGAAACAAGTAATTTTATTTGTAGCTTATGTACTTCTTTCTACATGATATGTTTTCTTTTACGAACTTCTTATAATTTTTATGCTAGGTTGCATGAGGACATGCAACCAGATTAGTTGGGGAGGGAGAACTATATTCAATACATATTCACTAATAAGTTTTCATGTAGGATTTTGTACTAAAGTTTTTTTTTGAGGTTTTAGAGATAGTCGCATTTTGTTGCTGAAGTGACTTTTCAAAGAAACACAAAACTTTTAAGAAACATGCTTTGATAGACAGCATGAAGGAGCTGTTACTCATGATGTTTGCTGATAAACATCATAACGTTGGTTGTTACACAGAAACCATCCATAAACTCATTTGCGTCATGATTGTTTATCCATATTTCTCCTTC
>LPNX010637521.1:763840-847696 GCA_001517045.1 Pseudotsuga menziesii | reverse complement strand
ACCATAAGGAAAATGTTAGCTGTTACTCATGCATTTCACATCATGAAATGAATGTTGTTAACACAAGAACCAACATTCTTTATATTCATGGTTGTCACACAAGAACAAACCATAAGGAAATGCCAGTTGTTACTCATGTATTTCACACCCTGTAAATATTCATTGTTAAAAAGACATCATCAATCAAAGCCAAAGTTTAGATGCCAAAGTTCTTGAGAAGATCCATAAATGGTTGCATGAGGACATGCAACAAGTTCAGTTGGGGAGTATGTTGGGACTCAGAAATGTCACTTTTTCATCCACTTTATCTTCCACTATTCCTCACCTTTCATCATACCATTTCCATACATATATGTGGGTTTCACCTTATTATTTCCACTTTATTTATTTTTAGTATTATAAGTGAATTTATGATTAAATATTAGAAAATTAACATTTTTTTCACTAATATCTCAAAGTATGGATGAGCTTTGTAATGTGTAGGAATATGTGAAGGATTAATTCAAAGAAAATAATTCACGTATATATCCTCCACCATTTCAAGGAGATAGTTATGCAAATAATATTCCAAGGAGAAGATCATGGAGATTTGATTGAGAGACATGTGGAGGATTGGTGAGAGATGTGTGGAGGATTTGAAGGGATCATATCTTGTAATAATAGGAAAGTATCTGAGTAATTGAGTGAACAGTGGATCTCTCATTAGGAGATGGTTATTTCCTTCATGTATAAAAGAGAGTGCTCTCTCTTCATTTCAATGATCTTAAATCCTAGATTATCTTAGAATATCTTAGATCTTAGATTATCTTAGAGAATAGTAGATGGTAGAAGTTATTCTTGACTTTGTAATATGGAGAATGGAATTCTTAGATTTTGTTCATAATCTTAGTTTTGGTGCTTTCATGATTTATGACTGATTCTTGTGATGTAAATTAAGATTGCTTTATTGTGAATGTGAGCTCACATGTGTTGTCTTGTTTCTCTTAATATGTTGTCTTTCTTTTATGCAATTTACTTTCAGCCATGTGTTTCATCTTCTTGCATTAGATTAGCAATTGCATGTTTTAGCATAAGGGGGGTTACATTAGATTAGTCTTAGTTTTAAGGGGGGTTATATTAGCTTAATTTCGCTTTAGTCCTGCAGATACTTTGCATGTGATTCGTAAGCCTATGAACCTTATATTGACAAATTAAATGGCTGGGAAATACTACAATGGAATTAAAATGACATTAATTCGGCCCAGCAGAAGCCACGATAGAAGAGAAGTCACGATAGAAGAGAATCTACGATAGAAGATCGATCGCGATGGAAGATGAACAATGAAATAAGGAAGGAAAGTGAAAAGGAAGGACATGATGGAGTTAACCATGTAAGAATATGTGCAGTGGTGAAATGGATAGAAAGTGACATCCCAAAAATATCATTGGTACGAAGTCGTCTAGATTCAACGAGAGTCACATGTATGAAAGCATCTTTGTAATTTAGGTCGTTAGCACCTACTTTCATCTTTCGATAGAATAGAAAAGACAACATGTTGGATAACTGTATGAATTCAGTTGAAAGTGTCAGGTAGGAACCTATAAAATGAGGAACCCAAGATGTATGCAGTTTAGCCTCCAGAGGATCTGTTGATGTTAGTCTTATTAGCGTCTAGTTATTTAGTGACAATATTATATGTATTGTGTTAGTCTGTTAGTGTGTTGAAGTAGTAGAGATGATTTGAATACCCTACAACTGAGTGCATAGGAGTGTAGTAGAGATTGATTCGATTGAGGTTGTTTGTGGATCATTAGCAAAATTCATAGCAAAGATTGAGTTGATTCAGGATGTGTGCAGATCCGTAGTAGATTCAAGTAGAGAAATAATAGTGACAGGAGACCGGAGAGCATGAGAGGAGAAAGAAGTCTGTATAGATAAACAAATAAAGATATAGAATAGAGTTTTCAACTTAGTGCGCAGACCAAATGTTCCATATATTTCTCATGCCAGATGAAGAGCACCTTTGTGGTTTTTCCTGGATGGGTTTCCACGTTAGATACTATGTCAAATGTGTGAATGATTATTGTGATTTAATTGCATATATGTTACCATGAATATGTTTTTTTCATTTTCATATGAACAATTTTATATGTATTTGTCACACTATTGTTTTTTAATGTTCCTAAGCTGCATTGGATTGTTGTTATAAAACATGTCAAAGGACGAGGTGTAGCACAACTTAAATTTTTGTAAGAAGTATAGACACCCCACCCATCAGCTTATGTCAAGCGCCTTGGTATAAAACTAAAGGAACTTAAATCCCCCACCCAACTGTGGAAACCCAGTTCTGGAAGTTACCCATTTAGAAAGATATCTTAGGTGAGACTACATTTGCATCCTAGGTGTTGTTGAATGAGCCCTTCTCTGTCGGCTCGATATCTTGGAATTTGTTGTGCGCAAGGGACGGGACTAAACCTGGGTCAAAGGTAGGACAAAATACCAACACCATGATTAACCATAAGGAAATATGCCATTGATGTATGCATATTCCAGGGCTATACAAAATATCTAACCTCAATCCCAGATAATGTGTAGGAGTTGATGGGATGAGATTTGTCATAAGGGGTGCCTTAAGGAATCCCCCATTAACTAACATGATCATACAAAAAAATGATTTGAATAATTAATATTTGGACCAACATGAACTTAGATAACATATTGTAAACTTTGCCCACCAATTTCCCAGTTTTCAAGAAAATATAGTGTCTAGTTGCGCCAATAAACATGTTTTCATAAGAAGACTTATTTTTAACTTTACTGTTCTATTTTTTTTTAATAAAAATACATCAAAACAAGAGGAAATTAAGATGATGGATATTTTGTGTTGCTTGCACATTTTCTTCGGTGATGATGATCTGAAGACGAGCACTAAAAGTTGGATTTGTAGATTAAATGGAATTATGAGGATGTTTAAGAAGTTGGAATTATACTCTTTGCCTCTTTGGTGGATAAATGAAACAAGCTACTCCAAAGAAACTGAATTATTGAATGGTTATCCTTTCATCAAATGAATCTTGAGCTTACTAATATCTCTCTAAAGTGTAAGGATCCAAGAAATATGTTGAAAATAGCCAATTACAAGTTTTCTTCTGATAATATCATCAAATTACAAGGTTTTCAAAAAACCTATAAATTCTGGAAAACACTTGTAGAGCCTACTAAAAAACTTGTAAAGACTTATGAAATTAAAACCCATCTTAAATTGATCCATTCTCCTAGTGACGACATGTATTTTTTTAAGGAAATGAGGATAGGAAGTTGGTCCACACTAAGATGAAGAGACCTCATGTGTGTGTTTATGATTTTCATAGTTGGAGGTACCCAGAAAAATTAGGTTTACAAGTTTCTTAGAAAACTTGTAAAAACATTAAAATAAGAAAACTTGTAATAACCTGAAAAACACTCAACAAAACTTTTAATTTTATGTTAGTCACCATGATTAATGATCAAAAAACACTTAATTATGTAGTCATCAAGAATCATAATAATATTTTGACATTACGTGTACCTTAAAGGACATGATCATGGATTCTAAAGGTTATAATGGAAAAAAGATTAAATTTGAAAGAAAATGGTAGAGTTTGTTGATCATAATAACCAAAACTTGTGAAAATGAAAACAATTCATAGTAGTCATTCATAGAGTGTTCTCATCACATAATTCAAAACAATACTAATGGATTTCAATTTCAACATGGTTGTGACATTTGCAAGTGAGACTTGTACATTTTTAATAAACTCCTACCACTTCTTAGAAAAGATAAAAAACAAGGATTTGTTCGTGGTTTTACAGTTTGTATAAGATATTATTTATAAACAATTCCTTCAAATGGTTGTTAGTTCAATAAGATCAATGAATACATAGTTTAAAAATCCATTATGTGATTGACATTTTCCTATGGACCTCATACCAATACAAGCTTTTATAAGGGAAGCAAATTGTGTTTTGCCATTAACTAATATGTACTTATCACTTACCTTATTGATACAGACCTTAATTTTCTATAGTTTGTTCTTTATACATACAATAAGAAGCTATTTGGGTTGCTACATATCTATTTAGTTGTTGAGATGAAAATGCATCTGCATATTTCCACTTATACGAACAATGAAATCAGTCACTTCCAACATGCAGAAATCAAATCTTACAGAAGTATGATATAAAAACAAGTTGCCTTACAAATTATTACCATTCCATGTCTTATTTTTAAAGTAATAAAATACTACTGTATTATACTAACTATGTGCAATATTTTTTAAAATATTATTTATTTACTAAGCTACTCTACTAGAAATAAGAATATCTCTTGAAGTATATGCATATTTCTGGTGTAACCATCTATGGATCAGGATCTCCAAACTACTCATGTCCAATGTTGAAAAATATATTTTAATAAATACCTAGATATGAAAATCTACCTTCTCACATGATTCGGATTCCAAGAGATACTAAAGAATGGAAGAAGCATTTGGCCTCATGACTATTTGAAACCATATTTAAATTTATTCTTTCTCTTGTTGGTCAGGTTCATTACTTCTTACACCAAGAAAATCTTCTAGAAATTGTTCCCTAGAATGCACAAAGGATCTGTTGATAAACATCCTAAAAATTCTTCAATTCCTGACTCAAATAGTTTCTCTTCTCCAGCTAAATTCCATGGCTCTTGGATCTATTCCATATCAGATTTGGAAGGATGACTTAAAAGCTCCTTTAAATATGCATTCTCAGAATATTCATGAATCGTTTTCCTCTCTTGTAAGGCAAATTTCTCGCCAAGTATAGATCTGACATTAGTACCAACATTGAATAAATTCCTTACAGTGATAAGCCCTTCCTTGCTCAACAAGTTCTTGAACATATTTAATCTTTTTCTGGTGTAGAAAACTTGCTCATAGATGGATTAGTACCTCAAAGAAAACTAATCAGTACTCAAAATAAATTTTCTTCTAATAGTATAGAAATGAAAACTTCAACATTGAAATTTAATCTACTGCTAAACCTACAAGCATGACAAACAATTGGAATATCTTCATCAATGGTGACAGAGAATGAATACCCTTCTTCAACCAATGGTGGTAGAATAGGTTCTTACCTCTCGTCTTATTATTCTTTCCTCCTCCCTGACAAAATCACAATTATGCAAAACTAACTCTCTATTTTATATATTTCCATACCGTCCCAAGCAACAACACCAAAAATGTTAGTGAAATTATATGCTTAATTTTTTCCAATATTAAATTGTCAACCCAGGATGTAAACTTGTGATAGATGGACACTATCTATGCAGAGCTATTTTATCAAGAAGTTAATTGTAACTTCTAACCAAGATTAAATGAAAACCTAATGCTTAAAAAATGATATTAATTCACACAACATAATTTAAAATGCAAATCAAAATATAATATGTATTCCATCCAAGTGATCCTTGGCCATCATTCAAGTACTGATAATATTGATGGAGGCATATTGTTTATCATCACAGAGCTCTGTTGATCAAGTGGGAAATCTTATGAATCTGGAAATGAATAATTCAGGCCCGCTGGACTGACAATCCCAACTACTCTGTTGTAATTGGCCTCATCCAAGTACAAGAACTACTGATATCACGCATATGATGGTCTGCTCAGTAAAACAATGCTATGATATTGTCAAATTACTTGGTTCTGAATAAAACTCAATCCAATTAAAATACTTAAAAATAAAAGCTAAAAATAAATCTAAACTTATAATGAGAACACTACAAGAAAACAAACCTACTTAAAAGTACTCTTCCTAAACTATGCAATTACAAAGGCCAAAGAAAGTCACATTTGTATTCCAAGGAAAAAATAATCTATCAAACCAAACAGTATTTACAATCTACAATTGACATACTCAGAAAATATAATAGGATCACTTGAAGAATTCTCTTCAAAGAAAGCAAAGCATACAACAAATTTATATTGTGATGTAACAATGATGATTCATGTCATGGTCTGAAAAATCCTTTAAACACTTGCTCTTCCCTTCAAAATTCAGAAATCTAGATGAGTTTAGTTAGTACAAATGTTCATGAAAAAATCAGGTGCAACATAAATACTTTGTTTTCCATTGTAAATGTTCTACCTTCTTTTTTCACTTGATTTCACTTCCTCCAAAGATAACAGATTTAGTAATTCAAGAAGTATTCAAACAACAATAGTTCCATATTCACTTAAGTGTCACAATAATAAAATAAGTATGCAGAAACAATATTAGGGAGAGAGTGATTATTTATGTTAAAATTGTTTCTTGTAGATGACAATAACAGTGAAAAGAAAATCAAATGTACATAATCAAGCTAAAACATACTAATCCTAAAGAAATGAAATTTTATTGGAATAAAACAAAAATGAACAACTTATCACTAGACTTGAGGGCCCCTCCCAAATTGGTAATAGTTGTTGAGAAACTTCAGAAAATTAGAGGCTTAGGTACAAAACCAACATCCTTGTATTCAATCGAATTTCATAATTACAAACAGATTAAACTCTCTTGAATGTAGCTTCAATCCCAATCCTATTCTCACATACTCTATGAGATCATATATATACAGAAAATATCAATGGTAAATGATAAAATCATATCCCCAAACTCAGGATATTGGATTTTACAATTTTAGGTAAAATTCCTCAAAATCTGTTTTTTTAACAATTTGGGCAGATTGACCTTAAATTTCCCCACATATATTTCAAATAGAAGCATATATTTCAAAACCATTTGGGAATTAGACAACTTGTTGGGTTTTTTTTAAATAAGGTGGATCTCCGTATGTGTGATATATTTGTGATCCAATGAACATAAAACCATGATATAGACATATTTCACCAAATATAAGTGGTGGAGCTTCATTTGGCACCCTGTAACTATCTTCAACTACTCTATTTACAAGTTTTAGGGAACTTGTAAGCACGACGAAAAACTTTTAATCATTGTGAAAAAGTTGTAATCACTAGGAAAAACTTGTAATCACTAGGAAAATCTAGTGATAAGTTGTTTTTGATAAAATAACAAGTATAATCATCTTTAATTCATTAAAAATGAAGGATAACGGCCATGAACTCAACACAAGGGTATGAAATGGTGATTTATGAGATATTATGAAAAATGTAGTGATAAGGGAATAGAAAATGAAAGCAATAATGATAAAATAGATATGATGACTGTGACATGATGGTGACAAACGGGTGGACCAACATCTCTCCCATGCCTAAGTGTTGGCATTTCCTCATGCCAAAAATTTAAGGTATTTAGTATGACATTTATTTTATTGTACTTTTTCAGTTAAATGCATACATGACATGAGAGACACACACACACACACACACACACACATATATATATATACTCTGTTTTTACTTCATAACTAGATTATTTTTGTCACTTAGTTGAACACGTAACAATGAAAAAAGCATAGGACCTTCTAATTTTACTTTGTATTGGAAAAATATCATGATATGAAGGCTTGTGGAGTTTGATTCATGCCATATCAAACTAATTCCTACAATGAAAACCTTTTAGAGTATTCATTTGGTATTTTGTGTTGTTGGGCATACTTTGAAAGAAATGGTGTCATAAATGAGAAAGATGAGAAGAATGGAACACATGGAAAAAATGACGTAAAAATTATTGTAAATGGAATGAGGTTGAATGGGCGTTCATGATGATTTCCTAGACATTTAACAAATAAAAAAATTTATACCATATTTTTACCTCAAGTTTTGCCTCTGAAAAGATGGTTTTCCTATAGGAATATCTGTGGAACATGAGGCTAAAATGAATGTTGACTGGGGCTGGAAATGAAGCAACAAAGAATATGAAGCTAGATTAAATTGTTGAAGGGATAAAGGTTGATCAAAATCTGTTGAAAGAAATGAAAGAGAGTTGGAGATGATAATTGTTGACTGAATGAAGAAGAGGATAATGCCGACTGAATATCAAGGCTCGAGCAACCACTCCCCCATGCCTAAGGGTTCACATGTCCTCATGTAAGAGAAGTGAAGTGGCTACTACTAAAACTGAAGTATCATTTTTTTGAACATATTGTTGCAAGTTGGCATTGGAACCATAGTCTTCAACCGCTACAAAAACGAGGTACAATTCTTACCATGTGAATGAATGTTATTGAAGTTGAACATGGAGATATATCATTGGATTACCGTCCATTAATGTATGTCGATAACAAATGTGAAGCAACTCACATTTGATGACAATGACTGCTAAAGTATCTTAGTGCATCTTGACAGATACAAATGGATGTGTTGGAGTCGAGTCACCTGTAAGATTCATCAATCAAGAGGAATTGATGAATCCCCATGATTAACAACAAGGAAATGTTACGTTGATGTATGTATATTCCAAGGAACTACAAAATATATAAACTCAATCCCAAATATTGTATTGGAGTCGATGGGATGAGATTTGTCAGAAGGGGGCCTTAAGGAATACTCCATCAACTAACACAATCATACAAAAAATATAGTTTTGAAGAATTAAGATTTTGACCAACATGAAATTAAAATTCTTATTGTGAACTCTGCTCACCAGTTTCCTAGATTTCAAGTAAAGCTCGTGTCTAGTTGCATAGTAAACTAGTTCTCACAAGAAGACTTATTTTTATCTTTAGTCTTTTATTTTTTTATTTTTTTTCAAGAAGAATACATCAAAACACGAAGAAAGTAAGATAGTGGATATTTTTGGTTGCTTGCATATTTTCTTCGGTGATGATGATCTGAAGATGAGCACTGAAAGTTGGCTTTGAACATTAAATGTATTTTCAGGATGTTGAAGAAGCTATAATTATACTATTTTCTTCTTTGGTGGATAAATGAAACAAGATCCTCCAAAGAAACTGAATTATTGAGTGATTATCCTTTGATCAAATGAAACTTGAGGTTACTAAGATCTCTCTAAGGATCCAAGAAATATGTTGAAAAAAACCCAATTACAAGTTTTCTTCTGATAATATCATCAAATTAAGAATTTTTCATAAAACCTATAAATTCTGGAAAAAAACTTGGCAAATCTTTTGAAAAACTTGTAAAGTCTGCACTGAAAAACTTAAAAATACTGCTAAAATTGAAACTCGTCTTCAATTGATCCATTCCCCTGGTTCTGACATGGGTTTTTCTTAGTTAATGAGGATAGGAATCTTTTCCATGCCAAGCTAAATAGATCCCATGTGTTTGTTTATGATTTACATGGCCGGCGGTACTCAAAACAATCATGCGTACAAGTTTCTTGGAAAACTTGTAAAAAGAAAAAAACAAGAAAACTTGTAATAACCTGAAAAATGCTCAACATAGCTTGTAATTTTTGTTAGTTTTCATCAAGAATCATAATAATATTTTGGCATTACATTCCTTAAAGAAAATAATCATGGAATCTAAGGGTTATAATAGCAAAAATATAAAATTTGAAAGAAAATGGTAAAGTTTGTTGAGCATGATAACCAAAACCTATGCAAATTAAAACAATTCGTAGGAGGCACTCACAGAGTGTTCTCATCACATAATTCAAAAAAATACTAATGGATTTCAATTTCAACATGGTTTTGAGATTTGCAAGTGAGACTTGTACATTTTTAATGAACTCTTACCGCTTCTTAAAAAACATAAAAATACAAGGATTTGTTCGTGATTTTACAGTTTGTAGGAGCTTCAAATGGATGCTAGTTCAATAATATCAATGAATACATAGTCTCAAAATCCATTGTGTGATTGGAATTTTCCTATGGACCTCATACCAATACAAGCATTTAGCAGGGCAGCGGATTGTGTTTTCCCATTAACTAATATGCACTTATAACTTACCTTCTTGATACCGACCTTAATTTTCTACAGTTTATTCTTTATACTTATGAGAAGAAGCTATTTGGTCTGCTACATATATGTTTAGTTGATCAAAATAAAATGCATCTGCATATTTCCACTTATGCAAACAATGAAATCAGTCACTTCCAACATGCATAAATTAGATCTTACAGAAGTATTATATTTCGACAAGTTGCCTTACAAATTATTACCATTCCATGTCTTATTTGGAAATCAAGAAAATACTACTTCACTATACTAACTATGTGCAACATTTATTAAAATATTATTTATTTACCAACCTACTCTACTGGAAATAAGATTATATCTTTAAGTATATGCATATTTATAGTGTAACCATCTACAGATCAAGATCTCCAAAATACTCATATCTAGTGTTGAAAAGTATACATTAATAAATACTTGGATATGAAAAGATAGCTTCTCACGTGATTTGGATGCCAATAGATGTTTAATAATGGGATAATTTTTTGGCATGATGATTGTTTGAAACCATATCATAATGTAGTATTTCTCTTTTTGGTCACCTTCATTGCTTGTTACACCAAAAAATTATTCTAGAAATTTCTCATAATTCCCAAGAATGCACAAAGGATCTACTGATAAACATCCTAAAAATTGTTCAATTCCTGGCTCATATAGTTTTTCTTCTCTAGTTGAAGTCGATATCTCTTAAATATCTTCCATATCATATTTGGAAGGATGACTTAAAAGGTCCTTTAAATCTTCATTCTGCGTATATTCATAAATCATTTTCCTCTCTTGTAAGGCAGGTTTCTCGACAAGTATGGATCTAACATTAGCACCAGGATTAAAGAAGGTGTGAAGAAGTTCCTTTCGGTGACAATCCCTTCCTTGCTAAACAAGTTCTTGAACATCTTTAATATTTTGCTAGTGTATAATCCCTACTCATAAATGGATTAGTACTTCAAGGAAAACATATTAGTACTCAAAAGAAATTTTTTTATAATAATAAACAAATGAAAACTTTAACATTGAAATTTAATCTACTACTAAACCTACAAGCATGACAAAGAATTGGAATATCTTCACCAATTGTGACAGAGCATGAATACTAACCTTATCCAACCAATGGTGGTAGCACGGGTTCTTACCTCTCATCTTATTATATGTTCCTCCTCCCTGTAAAAATCGTAACTATGCACAACTAACTCTTTCCATACCATCTCTGGAAACGATGCAAAAAATGTTAGTGAAATTATATGTTTCATAATTTATCAATATTAAATTGTCAACCTAGGATGTAAACTTGTGACAGATGTTTTGGACACAATGGTCACACTAAGAGGGGGGGTGAATCAATGTGTGAGAAATTTAAACCTTTTCAACTTTTATCAATTCATTAGAGAATATCAAGCATTATTTCATCAATTTCATTATCATATTCATCAGATAAATCAACCATGAGTCATAAGCACTATAATCACATCAAATAGAGACACAAGAGTATATGTAATTTAAGATTTATTTATGGTAGAAGAATTCAATCTTCGCGATTACAATCAACACGAACTGATGAAAAGAACACCAACTCTTGTAACAGGACTTATCTTGGTTTTCTTAGCTCCAACTAAGAAAGGGTTGAGGAGGCTAATCCTCAAGTGCAAGATTCTACTTGCAAGCTTGATTCCAATATCTTATTGGCATCAATCTGCTGCAATCATATACCTCTGTTGCTCAATCAACCTCTTCTTGTTAATCTTCTCATCAATAATATTGGTCAACCTCTTCTCATCACTCTTTGTTTGTCAATATTTTCATCAACTCCTACTCTCATTATCTTCCCTACTTCTCAATAATCATGCCAATTTACCTACCTAACATTACCAAGACTTTCCCATCATCAAGATATGCTTAATTTCCAATTACCAACATTCCGTTGGACACAATTCCCACACTAAGAGGGAGGTGAATCAATGTGTGAGCAATTTAACCTTTTTACCTTATTTTAATCAATCAGAGTATATCAAGCATTATGTTACCAATCACATCATTATATTCATTAGTTAAATCAACCATGAGTCATAAGCACAATAATCACATCAAGAGAGACACAAGAATATATGTAATTTTAATCTTTATTTATGGTAATGGAAGACTACAATATTATCGATTAAAATCAACACCAACTGATGAAAAGAGAACCAACCCTTTTAATAGGACCCATCCTAGGTTTCTTAGCTCCAACTAAGAAAGGTTTGAGGAGTCCAATACTCAAGAGAAAGATTCTACTTGCAAGTTTGATGTCAATCTCAATTTGTCATCAATCTGTTGCTCAACCAATTTTTTTCATCAACCTCTTATCATCAACACCAATGGTCAATATTTGCTCAATACTGCTCACCACTCTTTGCAATCCACTCATCAATATTGTTGCAATGTTGGCAAGTCATCAAGGTCTGCTCAATGCACTGCTACTCCCATCAACTTGTCATGTCTTGTTCACTTTTTCATTGGTCGTGTCTTGGTTGAGATCATCAAGGAGTATGCATCATGTATGCATCATCATCATCAACAAGGTCTATCAAACATCAAGGTCTTGACAAGTGCATGCAAAACCTTTGGATAACAAGTTGTGACTGTGTATCAAAATTACAGTGCATGTCAAATTCATACTTTGGGATATGTATGTGTATAATTGTTTATGCACCAAACATCATATCATCATCCTAGTGTATAGGAGATCATGCATCATCATAAATCATGTGTCAATAGGTCTGCATCATTGTACATAGTCTCTTCACTCGTCATTGTATACAACATTATATACATACCACTGTATTCTACTATATACATCGTTGTTTGTAAACCATTCACACATCACTGTTGTTCACAAATTTGACTATAGAACATTTCATTGTGCATACATGTACATTCATCATTGTTTACACATTATCATTCTTGAAAATATACATTCCTTTATGTCAAAGATTTCATACCTTGACTATTTGTCAAGCTACCACTATAGATGACTTTGGACAATGAATGTACCAAGAACCACCCCAACCAATGTCCCCACTTTGGATTGTGTATTATTCTTGACTGTAAAAAATTTACCTCCCATCAAACTTGTATGGACTGTTAGCACTGTGGATAACCTTCAAAATTTGGACTCAAAAGCATGTTGATGCCAGTATACCAGAATTACACTCCACCACTTATTCAAGCATAAAAAGTCATATCTTTGCTACTGTAAACTTGGATCATTAGGGCATCATTCGGGATTGTTTGTAAAAACCCTAAGCAATCCCAATTTTAAACTGAAACCATCATCTGATGTAGTAGCCCTCTGTTGCTATCTGTGACCTCCATCAAGACTGTAGTATCCCTAACCACCAGTGAGGACAACTTGTTGCAGCTGCTGATCACCATTAAGGGTATTCAAGACATGTTCTAGTGTAACCGTACCTCACCACATGACTGTATATACCTTCAAGAAATTTGGCACTGTTTTGTTGCTGTAAAAAGGGAAAAATTCATACTACGAACTTCTTTAGAGCTTAAAAAAAACATCCAAAATATTCCTGGTCGCTACTGAATTCTCTTCCACACTTGCACTGGTATACCCCTTCGTCGATTCTTCCTCAGTTCACTATTTCCAGCTCCATTCAAGCTAGTGATCTCACCTTCTCTTCTCATCATTGGATATTTTGGAGTGAGGATGGAAGAGTTTATATACTCTTTATAAACTCTATCCACTTCCATGAAATAGGGCATACTTGTAGGGTTAAGGTGTAAAATGTATTCATTATTTTATTATTATTTTATTTACAACCATTTCTTTGCCACATCATTAAATTTCATAGGGGTGTGTCCTTCACATCGTCATCCAAAGGTGTAGCAAGTGTATTATCACACCACCATATATGTGGGTGCAATGGTCATCACTTCTTGGGGTTTTTGATATTCCATCAAGCAAGGGTGTCCTCCATATTACCATCAAAGGGTTTTATCAATCCACCCTCCATCCATAAGAGTATCATGTGCTCCACATCATCTTCACCCTTCCTTCAAAGGTACACGGACCAACAAACCATCAAGTGTGTGTCCAAGGACTTCTTCAAGTATTCTTCATGAAGCAAGAGTCTTATTTGACATGAAAAGGGGATTCATGTGCTTCTTCAACCACCTTAACCACACAAGAGGACCTCCAAGGGTCAATATCCATCATGTCATTACTTGTGGGGTTCCCATACCTTCTCCTAGGGTACCATTGCCCTGTCAAAGCATGAATGACCATATAATGGGTCATTAATGCATCTACAACCTATCCAATGCTTCTCCATCATCCACAATGGATTCAACACCATATCTATGGTCTTTATCATCATCAACAGGGTCTTCAACATCATCAACAAGGTGGTGGCTCCAATATCCAACCTTGTGGGTACAAGGACCATGTCAACTGGGTGCAAGGTGCTCCAAGGCATAACCCATATCTGTAAGGGGTCCAAGGCATGGGTACTGGGATCATTCATACCTATGCACTATAAGCGGGACTTGGTGGCATCAATGAATACCTATGGGGCCACTTCAATTCCATGTTGGCATCAATGACCATTTCAATCAACACATTCTTCTCATATGATCCTCATGCCAACATATCAGAGGTTTGCTCAAACATCATCTCATCATAGTCACAACTACTCTCACTGATCATCAGGAATGCATCATCAAAGCATATTTCATAAGGTACAAGTCATCATCATGGTGTACAAGGTATCATCAACATCATAGAGAATAAGAATGCATAATATTCATCATCATAGTGTGTAGGAATGCATCATCATCAGACAATAGAATGTGCATCAAGTGTATAGGGTAGAATCATCATGCATGCATCATCATCATCATACATTAGTATGAAACATCATCATAAGGTATAATATTACTTAGTATTCATCATGTACACATCATTATAATCATCATAGTGATATTACCTTTCATAAGATATGGATATCACAACTTTTAGACTCCACACTTGAGTTGTGTTATTCTGCTATAGAAGATCCCAAACAAGACCAAACTTCGTGACTTTTTGTAGATGAGTTCACACTGTAGAAAACCTCAAGGATTGATTGTGAGTATATTGCAGATGACTTCAAATTCTCTACTATAGAAGTGTGTGTATATGCCGAGTGAGTAAATTCAGATTGTGTGTAAGTGTTGTAGATGACTTCAATAATAGACTGTTTTAACCTCCAAATAATAACTGTAATAGGATTGGTTTCACCATCAAATTTAGGAATATTCAAACACATAAATTCATACTGTAACCTTCACCCAAATAACTGTCAAGAACTTGGACTGTTAATGCACCTTCCGATTGTTTATATGATGTGGATGACATTAAAAACTAGAGACTGTTGTCATGTCGTGTCAACCTTTGGAGGCATAAAAACCTCAATCTATTTACCCCAAGCAAGTCCAAAAATGAACTGTTGTGAACATCAATTCGGCATCAATGTGGACTATTTACATGTTGAAGAAAAAGGATTCCTTCAAATTCGTGACCCAAAAATAACATCTATGTGGAAGAAACTCAAGTTTGGGACCGAGGAAGAGTTAATATTCGGATTGTGTTTATATTTGTTGTTGCCACATAAAACTTTCCAAGACAATGTTGTTGCTATAGTAGGGATTCCATTGTAAACCCGAATTTCCTCAGTCGAAGTGCCTCAGTCCATGAAAAACCTCAGTCCACCTCCACTAAAATTCCACTTAGGGTTGATGCTACTACAAATTCGATCTATATCAAGGATTGTGAAATCTCGATTCTACCAGTAGTGATTACCAAGCAGAGTATTGTATACTCCTCAAAAGGATAAAAAGAAGTATCCAAAAATATGCATGTGTACAAGGCCTACTCCGACGAGTTTTTCCTTCAGCTGAACGAGAAACCTCAGTCGTAACTGCCTCAGTCCACTACATACTAGTGAGCTCACTCATTCATCCGCTTCAATGGATCTATTTTTTAGTATGGGAGTGCTTGTTTATATATATACAGTCAACGTTGTCCACTTCTTGGATTAGGGATGACTTCAAGGTAAAGGGAGGTGTGAGTTGTAATATTTTTATTTTTCTTTGTCACACAAACTACTTCAATAGTCAACCTTACCACTTGAGAAAGTCATTTTCAATGTTTTAGGGTTTTTTTTAAGGTTGATCATACTCCAACAAGTCATCAAAGTTTCCAAATGTACCTTCAAGTTCACTACAAGCCTCAAGGGATTCATCAAGGAACCAAGAACCCTTAGTCAATGGTATGCATCAACATTATGTGTGTGTGGGACCTCAATCAATATTATACCATCACCACTCCTTCAAGGGTACAAGGAACATTAATTTACCAAGTGTGGTCCCATTATTGTCTTTAAAGGATTCTTCACCATGAAAACCACACAAGAAGACATTCAAGGTCCATCACGACATCAATAATTTCCAAATGCTCCTCGATATGTGTGAACCAAACCTTCAAGGCCCATCACGACATCAATAATGTCCAAACAATCCTCGATATGTGTGGGTTCAAGACCCAAGACACCACATGCAAGGGTGTGTTTGATCATGCCATTTAACCACAAGGGACATCATACATCATCATCAACCTCCATCTAGAGCTCCAAAGGCTTTAAGGTCTTGAAGGACATCTTCAAGGGTACAATTTCATCAAGGTCTTTATCAAGTGTAAGAAATGGGATCCAAGAACATCAAATGGAACATACTAAGTGTGTGTGGGCTTCATGACCAACTTGTGGGTCCAAGCACTTCTTCAAGGGATCCTTCATCAAGCAGGAGACTTCATGGACTTCTTAAACCACCTAAACCATACAAGAGGATCTCCAAGGGTCAAGATTCATCATGCTACCTCCTTTGGGGTTTCCAAGCCTTCTCCTAGGGTACCATGGCCCTATCAAAGTATGAATGACCACGGAATGGGTCATTAATGCTTCTTCAACCCATCAATGGATTCTCCATCATTCACAAGGGATTTAGCACGAACTCTAGGGTATTCATCATCATCAACACTGTCTTCAGCATCGTCAACAAGGTGGTGGCTCCAAGATCCAACCTTGTGGGTATAAGGACCTTGTCAGGCTCCACAAGATTCTTCAAAGCACAAACCAAATATTTAAGGGCTCCAAAGCACTAAATGTGAGGGTACTGAAATCATCCAGTCTTGTGCACTGCAAGAGGGACTTGGTGGAATCAATGACTACCTATGGGGCCACTGTAAGTCCCATGTTGGCATCAACTACAATCCAATCGATAAGATGGACACTATCTATGCAAATCTAGTTTATCAAGAAGTTAATTGTACCTTCTAACTAATATTAAATGAAAACCTAATGTTTGAGAAAGGAAATTCATTCAAACAACATAATTTAAAATGAAACTCAAATTCTAAGATGTATTCTATCTGAGTGATCCTTGGTCATTGTTTAGGTACTAATAATATTTCTGCAGGCATACTGCTTATAGCACAGAGCTTCATTGATCAAGTGGGAAATCTTATGACTCTGGAAAATAAGAATGCAGACCCCTATACTGACAATCCCAACTTCTTTGTTGTAATTTGTCTCGGCAAAGTACAAGCACTATTGATCTCATGCAGACGATGGTGTTTTCAGTAACGCGGTGCTATGATATTGTCAAATTACCTGGTTATGAATAAAACTCAATCCAATTCAAATACTTAAAACTAAAATTTGAAAACAAATCTAAACTTATATTGAGAATGCTACAAGAAAACAAACCTACTTAAAAGTACTATTCCTAAACTATGCAATTACAAAGGCCAAACAAAGTCACATTTGTATCCAAAGGCAAAAAGAAACAATTAAACTAAACAATATTTACAATATGTTATTGACGTACTCAGAAAATGTAATAGGCCCGAAAGCATTCTCTTCAAAGAAATAAAATCATACACCAAATGTATATTGTGAAGTAACAATGATGATTCATATCACAGTATGAAAATTCCTTTAAACAGTTTCCCTTCCTTCAAAATTTAGAAATATTGATGAGCTGAGTTAGTACAAATGTTCATGAAAAAATAAGGTGTAACATAAATACTATGTTTTTCATTGTAAATTTTCTACCTTATTTTGTCACCTGATTTCATTTCCTCCAAAGATAACACACTTAGTAATTCAAGAACCATTCAAACGGAAATATTTCCATATTCATTTAAGTGTCACAACAATAAAAGAAGTATGCAGAAACAATATTAGGGAAAGAGATTATTTCTGTTAAAATTGTTTCTTGTAAATGACAATAACATTAAAAAGGAAATCAAATGTACATAATCAAGCTAAAACATATTAATCCTAAAGAAATGAGAATTTATAGGAATAAAACACAAATGGATAGCTTATCACTAGACTTGAGGGGCCCTCCCAAATTGGTAATAGCTGCTAAGATACTTCAGAAAATTAGAGGCTTAAGAACAAAGGGATTAAAACTCTCTTGAATGTAGATTCAATATAAATCCTTTCCTTCAATATTCTATTAGATACTATTTACACATAAAATATCAACCATGAATGATAAAATTGGATCACTAAACTCAAGAAATAAATTTTACAATTTTAGGCAAAATTCCACAAAATCTCTGTTTTTTTAAATTTAGACAAATTGGGCTTAAAGTTCCCCACATATCTATCAAACATAAGCATATATTTCAAAATTGTTTATTAATTATGTAACTTGTTTGGTTTTTAGAAAATCCATGTTTCTGTTAGATTCACCTTCATCTGCATGCAAACGAAGTCAAAAGTTGGCAATTTGAGAAATCTGTTGTTAAAACTCCAGTGTGTGACTGAAACCTTCAATAAGCATTGGAGATCCATACATGTGATATGGGTGTGATACAATGAACATACAACTATTCTAGAGACATATTTCAACAAAACCAAGTGGCAAATTTTCATTTGGCACCCCGCAACTATCTCGAACTACTTCAATTACAAGTTTTGGAAAACTTGTAAACACTACAAAAAACTTGTAATCACTGTGAAAAACTTGTAATCACTAGGAAAAATTTGTAATCACTGTGAAAATCTAGTGATTATTTTTTTTTTAAATAACAACTATAATCACATTTAATTCATTAAAAATGAAGGATAACGACTATGAAATCACCACAAGGGTATGAAATGGAGACTTATGAGATATTATGGCAAATGGAGTGATAAGGGAATGGAAAATGAAAGCAATAATGATAAAATAGATATGATGACTATGGTGAAAAATTGGTGTCCCAACACCATCTAGATGCCAAATCCTTCCACAAAGTAGAAGAGGGAGGATTAGAAGATGAATCAAGTAGTTTTTGATAGCCCGGTTTTACCTGATAACCCCCTGTATTCCAATTCCATTCGCAGAATTATTTGAATGCAGATTGATAGGAGAAACACCTTTGATAGATGAAAAATATAATAATTGATGTTCTTGAAGCATTGAGGGATTCCCTTATAAATTCCAATCATTTCATTCTCCTATTTAAGGATCCCAAAGGGAGATATATTTAAAGGTTCTCATTCCTCTTGAACTCATCCATTCCCTCAATGCAGATATATGATTGATAACTTCGGAAAAAATTGAACAACATAATTATCATTCCATAGATCGATGTTTTCATCATTCCTAGTTTCCAATTGAGGTAGTTTATAATAATAGGGGTCGAGGCCTTGAATAGCCTCCATATACCAGAACCATTTCTAGTCCAATATTTTATCTCCAGACGAAAAATATTGAGCCAGGAGAAATATTTGCTTCTAATAGCTTGCTTCCACCAAGCATCATCATTATTGAGAATTCTCTAGACTAAGTTAGTTCTAAAATCTTGATTGAAGAGAGAAGAATCACGAACACCGATACCTCCATTTTTCTTAAAGGCTCGAACCACATTCTAGCCTATGTTACCAGAAATGAGAAGGGAAACAGAACAAGAAACGAGAACGGTACAAGAAACGGAGTTTACAGGTTTCGCACATATAAGAAATGAGGAGAGAGAAAAACAACATATAATGAACAAATCTATTTTTCCATATACCCTGTTTTCATATTTAGGTTTAGGACAATGATTATTCATGCATAGCAATAATTATTGTTTAATGTCTATTAATCAGTGTCTAATGATCTAGATGCAGAGTTCTACTTGTTTACTGGTATTCCTTTCTAGTTTTACTTTAAATGATCTAAGGTCTAAGGTTCTTTGCCACAAGTTCCTATTAATTAATGAATAAACAAAAAGAGAATCATTAAAGAAGATGATGGCTTATGGAGATTGTCAAGGATTAGGATCAAGATCCTGTATAGGAGTGTTCATTGAATCTTTCTCTACCCTAATAGTTTTTAACATCTGAAACACAACATCATAGAGGGAAAAAAATTATAAAGATCCCAATCATACTTGAGAGACAAAGAAACAAGAAGCCATGGAAAAAAAAGAATTAATAGAATCTGAACCATTCTATAGATTGGCATTCTTCCATTCAAAATCCATTTCTAAGCACAGTGCTTCTTGATATCATGCATACATTAACATTCAAAGTTTCCTTCCTTGACATGATTTCCCATGGAGATGATTATACTCAAAATACAAATGCAAGATACATTAACTAAAATCAAAGAACCTTTAATTGCTTATTGGCCTACTACTACTATTGCTGGAAAGCCCCATCTAAAATCATAGAATGTGGTTTGAAGCTTGATGTTTTTACTTAAACTATCCTAATATGGGAGCACTACAAAGAAGGCAATATTTTGGATGCTTTGAGGCTACAGTCAAAAATGTTGAAAATTGCTATGGTAGCTAATGCTATAGCTTGTAGTGTTCTAATCTATGCACTTCAAAAAATGGAGTTGGAAGTGGCGTGCATGTTTTATGGGGAATTTGTTAGAGTCAAAAAATGGGTTCATTACTAATGGGGATTTATGTGTGATTCAACTAAAGTTTCTTATAAGTGGAGGCTACTATTAACACACATTTTTTTAGAATGGGTTTGTGGTAAACTCCAGGTACTATGCTTATATGTGAGATTTTGAGAAATTGAATTGATTGAACTTGATTCTTCCCTTAGATATTCATATGCATTGAGAAATTGAATTGATTGAACTTGATTCTTCCCTTAGATATTCATATGCAATTGCAGGGCATAGCATGGAAATCATGGAAATTTGGATATTACTCTGTTTTGAGATAGATTTTATATAGTAGTCAGAGCTCTTGGAAACGCTAGGGATGGGAGCAAATAAAATGGATATGGTAAGCTATCTATGCTGACCCAAAATAAATATGAAAATTTATTTGAAAGGAGGTGTCTTGGTCTCCCCCTTAATAGTAATGGAGAGTGGGGAAGTGGGGAAAGAACGAATGGTTGCGAAGCTGAGATAAGTTTTAGCAGTGGTGCATCCAATCGGATAGGACATAGAGAAGTAGGTAAAAAAAGACTTTTGGAAGTGATATTAGAAGTAATTAACATGGGAAGAAATTGCTCTTGGTTGCTCTTCAAGTTCTGGATTATAAAATTGAATCTATTTTAATCTTCAAAAATAATCAACCATAGCAATAATCAATGACAACTTGTATATTGTTGGATGCACTTACTTTCCAATTTCCGCTTATGTTATTGCAGGAAGTGGAATTTGAGGCACATTTTGTGTCCCAACACTTGCAACCCTTTCAGATTTTGCAACAATAATACTGCTGCCTTGTTAGTGGTCACTTTTGGGATAATGTGAACCAATATCACTGGTCCAGTACCAACACCCTTATCGGTCTAACTGGCCGTCACCAACTATGCCCATAGATGGAACACGCCTAGTATCAATCATGTGATCTCAGAGTGAAACTTTGAAATGCCAAAAAAGATTCAATCCTCAATGCACGCGGACTGGATGTACGAGGCCGGCAATAGGCTTCATTCAGAAACACTCAATCCTCAATCGATTCAGCATTTACATAATCGCTAACTCGCCACCCACCATCCATTAATACGAATTGACCACCAGAAACGATGAGCAACCAACCGAGTTCCGAAAGAAACAGTTGATCGTTTTTGCTGAAATCATTGTGCAAAACGACTCGTTCCGTGAGAAACGGTTTCTTCCGTGTAGAAATGGGAACAACCGTAGAAAACGACCATTTTCATTTCGTTCTGTTTCTACTGAGTTTCTTTGAGAAAATGCAAACCCCCCATCACGTTTCTGGTAACATAGCAATGTCTAGCTTACCAAATGAAACTTTGTTTATTGAATTTTCATCCTTCCCATAAGAATTTTCGTAAGAGAAATCCTATTTTCTCTTTTCGTAAGAGAATTCCTATTTTCTCTTTAATACCTTTAGGAGCTAATAGACCATAACATTGGTATATAGGTAAATAGAAAAGGATAGATTTTATAAGAATAATCGTCCCAGACAGATTCAGATTTATCCATTGCATTCCCATGACGATACTTGTTTTTTAAAATTTCTGAAGAAGTCTCTCCCAATCTCTTACAGGGATGAAATCAATTGAAATTGGAATACCTAAATATTTGAAGGGTTTTCATCCTGAAGCCAACGAAAATTCCAGGATAATTGATATGGTTCACAATATCTAATTTGGACAATTACAACCAACTATTTTACTTTTGAGTTTATTAACTTTGTCACTTGAAATTTGTAAGTAGTTATCCATAATTATTTTTAAATGTCTTGCAATAATTTTGGAGGCTCCCCCAAGTAACAGAGTATCGTTAGCAAAATGAGGGTGATTTATGATTTTTACATTCCTAGAAATTTGCAATCCCACTAATTTGTCCATCACTTGATCGTTCCCGTTCAAGGCGTCTAATAAAAGGTATCAACCATCAAAATGTAGAAGATGAATACAACCTTAATGAATACCACGAGAGGATTGGAAGAATTTAGTAGGTATTCCATTAACCAAAGGCACTATAGAAGGGATCCCAATACAAGCCTGCACCCATCTAAGTAACTGATTACAAAACCAAAATTCTTCAAAACTTGGAATATAAAATGATGTTTTACCCGATTGAAAGCATTGCCCATATCCAAATTTAAAATCGTTCCTTTTTCTCCCTCTGATTTGCTTGAATGAAGGAATTCTTGGACAAGAATAATATTTACGCCGATAGGCGTTTATATCAATGATATTTTTTTGGGGATGGGCTTGCTAGAGCGGATCATCAAGATCCAACAAAACACACCAAGTGTATGACTGGGATGTCTTCAATCGTCTGATCTTTTAACTAGTTTTAACTAGCTTAACTAGCCACCAATTTAGGAGTTTGTTACGTGAGCCGATTGCCTGATCGCCGATTTTAGGAACGTGAGGAGTCTGTTAGCCGAGTGGATGGGTAGGTTACGTATCTGCAACTCGCCCATGCGTCCAACGATTCAACACTCACATTTAAACTGCTGCCACCTCCCCAAACTCGGTGTTAATCTACGAATGATCACTGCAGTTATCAGTAGACACCTGGTTAATTTTAGTTATCAGTAGACGCATGGTTTGGTTTGATCTCCCACCCAATACCCATCTCATAACGAACTCAAAGAGATTTAATATATGTGCGCAGATGGGAAGGTCCTCCAAACACCGCCCCAGACATCATTGGTCAAGAAAACCTCCATGGGAGATAGCTTATTGCTCATATTTGTACTGTGTTTTCATTTTGTCTTCGAAGGGATTGCCATCGGTGTTGCGGGAAAGTATTCTCTCCTCTCCTTCCCTTAGATTGTCCTGGTAACTGCCGAATTATTTCCTGGGTTGAAATTCTAAAAGAAAATTTAACGTAAGCTTCTTGATCTGATGTGTGGAGAGCATTGATCTAATCTTGGGCTGATGCATGGAGAGCATTGCGGATAGTGTGTTTACACAACATATTCATTACAATTGTGATGGGGGTATCTATCCTGTGCATAATTCCTGAGAGGCCCTTCCTCTCATGTGCAGCATATGCCTTCGCCTTTGCGATTTCGAGCCCCATTAAGCGCAAGAGAAGCTATATATATTCAAACTGCAGAGACGATAATCTTCATTAATATGACTTAGAAAATAGCATTCTACCATTATATTGTCTTCGAATTTAATACTTAGCGTGTGATAAGAGTAACTTATTATCTGAGTGTAATTATACCAATGCATTCAATAAATCAGTCAGTGTATTCTTTAATTCTTCTTATGGAATCAGCACAAAATTATCTGGAGGTGGAGGTGCCTTCATATTTCAGGTGCCCCATATCCATGGAGTTGATAAGAAAGTAGTGCGAATCCTTTGGTCACTTTGCATATATTCTCCAAATGCGTCCATTCTTCGGGAGATGCTTCACTGTGGAGCTGTGTCTAAACTATGTATGCTTCAACAAATCGATTCCATAGACAAAACGAAGCAGAAAGCCAAGGAGGTACTGAAATTGCATGCAAATACTTTCAGAGTCTCCCCTTGTCTCCCCTACCTATTGAGAACTTATTATCCATATTATTAAAATTCAATTCATTTTTTTCTTTGTATGTATTTTTTAATGAAAAAGGATATTCCAGATTCGATATATGTGTGGATTTTCACTCTTCTGCTCACTGTTTTTGGAGCAAACCTTACACAAGTCTTAAATCATCACTAATCTAAAACCAACATCCTTGGCATTGTTTTACATATCAATCGTTGGATTCTTAGTGTTTTTATCTTACCGGATGTTGTAGTTTTGATTGTTTTACATAATGCTTTCGGAAATGGTTTGGTTTCATAGTGGTTGTAAATATGCAGAAAGATACCCTTTGATGATCAAATATCATAAACTTAAGGAAATACACAGATATAGAGTACGTGTTATTTAAATTTAAATTGTACTCAAAATCACAGAAATGTAATATAACCATTGATAGTGGCAACAACATGTGCAATTTTGTGCACTGGCATTTTCTCTTTTTAGATTTAAATTAAAATTTGATTTGATTTAAAATAGTATGATTTAATGGGAGTATCGTAAATCTTATTACATTTAAACTAAAATTTGATTTGATTTAAAAGAGTATGATGTTAATGGGAGTGTCGTAAAATAATACTTCTTATCATGGATATATGGAATTGAAAGCTGTTATTAAATTCAATTTATATGGCAGACCTTCCTTCCACATGACCTCCAAAGCCCACTTAATAGTTTATCATAAATAAAGAAATAAAAAAGATTAATAGTTTATGATAAATAAAGAAATAAAAAAGATCAATAGTATGGTATAATATTAGATGAGGTCATCACATTATTGGCAAACCCCACTTAATAGTTTATAATAAATAAAGAAATAAAAAGGAATAATAGAATGGTGTAATATTAAATGAGGTCATCACATTATTGGCATTATCGTAATGTTTATAGTAGTATTGCCTCGCATTTCATCTCCAATCACATGTCATGAATTATGGCACTCGTCACTCTAATAGTTTTCTTATTAAAACAATTCCTTTATTTTCTTAGTGGGAATCAAATGTTTTCACCCCCGAAGTTTTTGCTTTTCAGATAAAAAAATCATGTATATTTTTTTTATTGAATTAATAAAAGTTAAATTTAATTTATTTTAATGAGATGATATTTTTAGATGAAACAAAGTTTCATCTTAATTTATTTAATTATTTTTAAAATTTAAGGATCTAGACGATTTTTTAATTGAAGGATCTAAATCATTTCAAAATAGTACAAAAGGCTCAAAACTTTTGAAGATGCCTCAAAACTTTTAAGGATAATTTTTTCAAGGTTAGTGTTTTTTTTATGGAAAAAAATTATTTTATTAAGATAAACTATATTGTACAAAAAGACCTTAGCTTGTTTTTGAGTGATATATACACAGTATGTTTCAAAAAGAATGTCTACAAAAAGAAAGTTTGCAAATAGTAAAGAAGGTATGTTTCAAAAAGAAGGTCTACAAAAAGAAAGTTTGCAAATAGTAAAGAAGGTCTACAAAAATAAAGTTTGCAAATAGTGATCTTCGTCAAATATATGCATCCGGGGTGGTTGAATTTGTATGTCATTTCCATATTCAATTTCCCCAACGCAATCCCAAATTCTCCACAAATTCTTTGCCATATGAATCCCCATTTTGGAGAGAGAATCAACAATCATGTTCCTCTCTCTATAATCATGACAAAAAAATATCATTGAACAGTTCCATATATGGAAGAATGTATTCAAAGAGTGGCTTGAAAATAATGTTTTTTGGAGGCTTCTTTAATCTAGACCGAGCAATCACTAGCAAAGAGTCCCCGAAGACCTGTATCATTGAACACCTTCAGAAATTGTCAAATGGAGGAAAAGTCTTAGGGCTTTCATCTCCGCCATATTATTAGAATCGCTTCCAATTCCTGCAAAATATTTATGCCAATGACCCTCTTATAAGTAAAGAATGCCTCCTACACCGCCCACCGTAGGCGTTCCGTGTGAAGCACTATCGTAAAAGAACCAACAAATTGATTTGTCAATAAAAATATTTCTTATGACTCTGTTTATTTGTAGCCTTTACCTGAGGAAAAGTATGCAAGATAGCCACAGTTTTTTAAGCATATACCATTGTAGGAACTTTGACATCCTGAAAGATAGCTTTGTTCCTTACCAGTGAGGAAAAGTATGCAAGATAGCCACAGTTTTTTAAGCATATACCATTGTAGGAACTTTGACATCCTCAAATATAGCTTTGTTCCTTACCAGCTAGAAATCCTGCATCAATAGAACTAGAAAATATCTATAATGTTTAAATAAAACATTGTGATACCACTCCTTCCACGCACCAATGTTTTGGGAGACATCAATATTCCATCATGCCCATGTAATCAAATTTTCCTAACACTCTCATTTTTTTCATATCTTTAGAAATTTAGCAATTGATGTCCAACAATGTGGCAAATGTATCATTTTCATGTCTTCTCCTATAATTATTTGTTCTTTTTCTTTTGTTTATTTCCATAATATAGATAATGTATTGGAAAATAAAAAATATGATCATAAGCCAGAATGGAATTGGAATTAGGAAATTGTTTAGATATCAATTTATACTCATTTAAAATTGGTGGGATTAACCTCATCCCCCACATACTCAACCTCTTTAATAGTCATAGAAGAGTTTCCCTTTACCCTAGGAAAAATCCTTCGGAGATTAAAAAATAACCCATCTATAAGATCATTATGATTATCCCTCATTCATCCAAGTTCTATGGTGTTCTAGAAAACAAGATTAACATCTAGCTAGAAAATTACCGAAAAGAAAAGAGCTAAAGGCCAAGCATGATGTAAGAGCTATAATTCAACATTAAACTAGCTTGTTACACTTAAGACCATTGTTTCACAATAATATTTAAAACCAAATTAGTGTGTACTGATTTATTAACTCTAAGAAAAAAATTTGATAAAATACTCAAAACTAACCTTGAGAAATGATTAGAAGAGCTAAGCTCAAAGTCCCTTTCAACTTGAGAGGTGCCACAATAATGTTGTATGAGAAGGAAATTGTAAAGTTTAAGAATAGAGAGTTTGTTACAATAAATTAATTGTAATGTAGGATCCATGCAAGGTTGGTTCCTATACTCTTCTATTTTAAGTATATGTATTGACAAGTTAGAGAGTTGTTTTGTTTGGAGAAGAAACTACATATTCTAAAATATTTTAGCTCTTTAATATAGGTATGAAAATTAAAATGACAAATAAAAGTTATAATAATCACATTCCAAAAACTTACTTTTTAGAAAATTTCTTTATATATTATGTCGCATTGTGTTGTTTATCAAAGTTTACGTTTCACTGCGACATTATCAAGGGTTGTATTACATTACGACGTTAAGCCATTGTTACAGTGTTTGGTTGGTATATGTCAACACGACCAAAGATGTGACACATTAATAATGTGATAGTGGGCGTTTAATAAGCATTATGTCGCATTGTGGCGTTTACCTCAGGTTATGTTACATTAGCGACATTCATGAAGAGTTATGTGATATTTGTCAAGGGTTATGTCACATTGATATAATTCCCAAGATGTAACACATTAATAATGTGATAGTGGGCGTTTAATAAGCATTATGTCACATGTGACGTTTATCATAGGTTATGTTACATTAGCGACATTCATTAAGGGTTATGTCAAAATGTGATATTTGTCAAGGGTTATGTCACATTGCGACAATGCCCCAGATGTGACACATTAATAATGTTTATTTGGATGTTTAGAAAATTTCTTGTAGCATTATCAACTATGGCCATGTGGTTCACCAAAGTCAATCGTGGTTAAGTATAGCCAAAATGATTTATTTTTCTGTCACGTTAAGACTTTTACTTTTGAAAAGCGAAAAAAATTCATCTGTGTACACAAACAATGTTTTGATATTATGACATTTATCAATACTTATGTTGTATTACAACATTCCTTAATGGTTTTGTTGCATTGGGACATTCATTGCAACGATAGAAACATTGATTCATGGATATTGAAATTCCTCATTCCTCAATGCCTGTGTCACATTATTCGCCATCATGTTGTAAGAATTTTATATATATATATATATATATATAGTCGTTTGACAAAAGAAATGGTTTAAACCATCTACATTCTACTTAGTAATGTCGAATGTTATGTCACATTGTGATGTTTATCAAAGTTTACGTTTCACTGCGACATTATCAACGGTTATATTACATTACGACGTTAAGCCATGGTTTGTTACAGCATTTGGTTGTTATATGTAACCACAACCAAATATGTGACACATTAATAATGTGATATTTGGTGTTTAATAAGCGTTATGTCACATTGTGACGTTTATCATAGGTTATGTTACATTATCGACATTCATGAAAGGTTATGTCGCATTGTGATATTTGTCAAGGGCTATGTCACATTATGATAATGCCCAAGATGTCAAACATTAATAATGTGTCTTTGGATGTTTAGAAAATTTTTTTAAGAAATTTCTTTATATATTATGTCGCATTGTGTTGTATATTAAGGTTTACGTTTCACTGTGACGTTATCAAGGGCTATATCGCATTACGATGTTTATCCGTTGTTACAATGTTTGGTTGGTATATGTCAACACAACCAAATATGTGACACATTAATAATTTGAGACATTAATAATGTGATAGTGGGCGTTTAATAAGTGTTATGTCACATTGTGACGTTTACCTCAGGTTATGTTACGTTAGCGACATTCATCAAGGGTTATGTCACATTGCGATAATGCCCAAGATGTAACACATTAATAATGTGTCTTTGGATGTTTAGAAATTTTCTTTAAGAATTATACATACATACATACATACATACATACATACATACATACATATATATATATATATATATTAGTTTGACAAAATAAATGGTTTAAACCATCCACATTCTACACAGTAATGTAGACTGTTATATGTCGCATTGCATTGTTTATTAAGGTTTACGTTTCACTACGATGTTATCAAGGGTTATATCACATTATGATGTTAAATCGTTGTTGCAGTGTTTAGTTGGTATATGTCAACACAACCAAAGATGTGACACATTAATAATGTGATAGTGGGCATTTAATAAGCATTATGTCACATTGTGACGTTTATCGTCGGTTATGTTACATTAGCGAAATTCATGAAGGGTTATGTCCCATTGTGATATTTGTCAAGGTCTATGTCACATTGTGATAATTCCCAAGATGTCAAACATTATTAATGTGTCTTTGGATGTTTAGAAAATTTCTTTATATATTATGTCGCATTGTGTTGTTTATCAAGGTTTACGTTTCACTACGATGTTATCAAGGGTTATATAACATTACGACGTTAAGTCGTTGTTACAGTGTTTGGTTGGTATATGTCAACACAACCAAAGATGTGACACATTAAAAATGTGATAGTGGGCATTTAATAAGCGTTATGTCACATTGTGACATTTACCTCAGGTTATGTTACATTAGCGACATTCATCAAGGGTTATGTCACATTGCGATAATGCCCAAGATGTAACACATTAATAATGTGTCTTTGGATGTTTAGAAATTTTCTTTATATATATATATATATATATATATATATATATATATATATTCGTTTGACAAAATAAATGGTTTAAACCATCCACATTCTACAAAGTAATGTAGATTGTTATGTCGCATTGTGTTGTTTATCAAGGTTTACGTTTCACTGCGACGTTATCAAGGGTTATATCACATTACGACGTTAATTCATTGTTATAGTGTTTAGTTGGTATATGTCAACACAACCAAAGATGTGACACATTAATAATGTGATAGTGGGCGTTTAATAAGCGGTATGTCACATTGTGACGTTTACCTCAGGTTATGTTACATTAGCGACATTCATTAAGGGTTATGTCACATTGCGATAATGCCCAAGGTGTATCACATTAATAATGTGTCTTTGGATGTTTAGAAATTTTCTTTATATATATATATATATATATATATTCGTTTGACAAAATAAATGGTTTAAACCATCCACATTATATAGAGTAATGTAGATTGTTATGTCGCATTGTGTTGTTTATCAAGGTTTACATTTCACTGCGACGTTATCAAGGGTTATATCACATTACGACGTTAAGTTGTTGTTACAGTGTTTGGTTGGTATATGTTAACACAACCAAAGATCTGACACATTAATAATGTGATAGTGGGCATTTAATAAGCGTTACGTCGCATTGTGACGTTTATCACAGGTTATGTTACATTATCGACATTCATCAACGGTTGTGTCACATTGTAATAATTCCCAACATGTGACACATTAATATGTATCTTTGGATGTTTAAAAGAATGGTTGTTGCATTATTAACTAAAATAATCAAATAAATTAAAAATAATCAAATTATCATTATTTGAACTCATAACCTCCTTTACAACATGTGACTTTATAACAAGTGAATCACAATATTTTAAGTATATTATGTTTTATATTAATTAAATAGCATGGTAATAAATATATTAAATATTATTTATTATATATTATAATTAAATAAACAATATTATTTTATAATCAATTAAATTATTAATTTATCATTATTAACAATTAACATAACATAACATTCATTCATTCATCTCCATGTTGTGGTCCAATCTAAAATAACATAACAATTAGACAACTTTTGCACTATTAGAATCTAATAAAACTTTTCAACAACATATTAAATTTTGATTAAAATTGCTAATGTTGTAGTGTGAAATTTCCAAGGAAGATTATCAAATTTCCACAATACCACATGGTTATTTTATGTTATTATATTATCGTCACTAATTTGTTTTTAATATATTTATAATTGCAACAAATTACCTTAAGAAACACAACCATATTGAATCGTAACCAATGTGGTATTTAGCAAAGACATATAAACCATCATGAACATTGCATCCCAACATAATCAGAACTATAATTGTTTCCAATGTGACAAAAATCCGGTAAACTAGGGATGAATGATGTAATTTATCATAACCCTTTGTGAACCTTTTACATAGTATTTGAATGCTTGCATTCCCCAATGTATGTGTCATGTTATGAAATTAAACAAAGGCTATGTCACATTGTCACAGTTTGCAAGGGTTTTATGTCACATCTTCGTATGTTTTGCGACAGAATACATACTATAGAGAAAAACGTTGGTTATGTCACATTGTGACGTTGATCATCTTCATTCTAATAATAATGAACATATGTTGACTCGGTACATTAATAACATGGTATGGAACATTATAGCTAGGTTACATTATGAATTTGTGATGATATCTGTTATTAGGTTAATTTATAACATGTGAATAATAAATATTGGATATAATTAACTTCATGATATATTTTTCATATATACTATACCGAAAAACATTGTATTAATAATATTCTAAGTATATTATGTTTTATATTAATTAAATAATATGGTAATAAATATATTAAATATTATTTATTATATATTATAATTAAATAAATAATATTATTTCTATTAATACTTTGTAGATATGTCTATGCGCTCACCCATTACTAACAACAATCACATTAAATTAATTAATGTGTCTGAATATGTCAAAAGGCGTAAATTTAGGCACATACTTTTTATATTAATGTTTTCCCTATAGTATGTGCTTAAATTTAGGCCTATCGACGTATTCAAACACATAAATTAATTTAATGTGGTTGTTGCTAGTGCACAGATTGTTACGATGAGGCATGAACCCTCCTTGATTTTTATACATGACCTTGGAACACAAAGCCTTTATCGAATTTTCCAGAATCTTGTAAGAAGTGTTGCATAAAGAAATAAGCCTGAAGCCGCGGAATGAAGTAGGGCTTGTGTCTTTAGGCACAAGAGCGAGTAAGGTTGATTAGTTCTTCCTCACAACTTATCTTTGATTTTATACGCTAGAGATCATACTTAACAATATTCCAACATGCCCTATAGAAATGGATTGTAAAGTTTTCTGGACCAAGAGCCTTATCAGGATCAAGACTCCATATTGCTTTGATGACTTCCTCCTCTGAAATTTCTTTACAAATCTCCAAATTCTCATTCTCCGTGACTAATTGAGAAAACAATCATAAGAAAGTTTCTATCACTATTTTCATCAAGATCCGTATCTTCTATAAATAGGTAGTTGTGATGATCATTGACTGCCTTTTTTATTTCAGCAAAGGAGCAAATAGAATATCCATTTCTTTGGCGCGATTATGAAACTCTTGAGGTCGAGCCTGGTTGTGAAAAAATGAAGTATTGTGATCCCATGCTTCTAACCACAGACTGCAATACTGTGCCTCCAATGCTCTTTTTCATTTACAGAACACAATGCATCTCGGAGTTAAGTTGCTTCTCTTTCTGGAGTAGTACCGAGCCTCCAATGCTCTTCCTCATTTACAGAATACAATGCATCTCGGAGTTAAGTTGCTTCTCTTTCTGGAGTAGTTAAGGAGTGAATTATGTCGTCTTGAAACATTCATGCAAGACATTCATCTGATGGTTTATTTGTTCTTTTCTTATCACAGTATATTTAAAAGAATTCTTGTCCCAATCTTTAAGGTCCAATTTGACGAATTTGAGTTTTGACTCCCAAACAAAGGAGGGGAACCATATATATAAGTTTTCCAAGCGTTGGATATAATTTCATAGGTTTCACTTTCTTACAGCCACAACTGATGGAAATGGAAAGGAAGGGGTCCGAAAGTTTCCATTTTCGAACTAGTAATCGAAATTGTTCTATGATTTGATTCGTTGTATGGCAGAATTGCACAAGAGACGATCTTATTCTGGAACACGAGATCACTTCTTACTAGGAATATGTCAAGGAAAGATGCTATACGGTGAGTCCATGTCCTTTTGTTGGACCATGTGAAGCGGCCTTTTATAGGTTTTATGTCAAATAGGTCCCAACTTGAAATAAAATACTCCATTATTTGTTAGAAAGGGTATTGAACAGAGCTTCAACCTCTTTTTTCATAATTGTAAAGGATAGTGTTAAAGGATCCCCCAATGACAAACCGGTTAGCATAACCTTGATTTTTAAGTTGATGTAGAGACTACCCGAAGATCGTTTTTTCACCATAAATCACCATAGTATAAATGTTGATAATAGTTATCATAAATCCATCCTCTTTTTTCCTAAAAGAAGGGAGAATATAAGACTATCTTTCCTTGGATGCAATAAGTTCAATCTGAGATGGATTCCAGGGTGTACAAATATCGCTTGATGCTCCACTTGAACTGACAACTAAGGCCTTACTGTTTTTCAATATCTTTGTGCTAAGATTTAACATTACCTGCTCCTCCATCTTCATTCCTTGAATGCAGAGATTGAGAGTTTTTTTAGAAAGAGATATATTTTTCATTGCTAAATGTTTTTTGGAGATTCCCAATCCCCTACAGTTCGAAGAAATCACCTTCATTATTTATTGTGAGGGTGGGGATTACCTCCTCCTTGTTCGTCGAATTTAGAGATTGCAAAGCCACCAAAACTTTATATTTATCCAAGATGGATTGAATACCTTGTCGAAGATCTTGAGCAGACTCATCTTCTCAAGTTACTTTATCAGTTTTCTTGCCTCGTTGCTTCTACAAGTTCCCCTTAGTATCTTCATTCTTGTTTTTACCACTTTTGTGAACAAATTTACTTTCCGTTGAAATTCCAAGATTATTCTAGGAGGATTGATTTTGAAGAGAAGGCTCTTCAGAAGATTTCACAGCATTGGGAGATTCTAAAATTAATTGTCCTTCCTCTTGTTATGGAGAATTTGAGGTAATCGGACTACCCATTATGTGGCAGAACAACAGATCAGATCCAGCTATAGTTTCTTTATAGTTTGTAAGAAAAAGGGGGCTCTCACAAGAGAATATCTTTATCGTTTTATTCGGATTCGGATCAACTGACATGGGGAGAAAATATTCCATATATTGAGAGAATTTCTCTTGAGTCGAGGACAAAATATCATATCGTTTAGCGGTCTGGACACCTTGTCTTGAAGATTCATCAGTAGGTTTGTGCATATGTGGGATCCCTATTTGAGTTGCTTTATTTTTCGGAGTCTTCCATTGCTATTCGGGAGGGTTTTCTGGTTTCCATATGGCTTATCCTGTGGCTTATCCTGCTTGCAATCTCTGGAAAAATGTCCATAGTCATGGCATATTTTGCATTTTGAAAGGTAATTTCTCGTAGTCTAATTGTTGATGAGACCAGGAACCATGGGTGAGCAAAATTTCATCCTAAAAGCCTTTTTTTTATCAAAATCCACTTCAACACAAATCCTTCCACAAGAGAATTTCTTACCTATTTTTTCAAAATCCACTTTAACACAAATCCTTCCACAAGAGAATTTCTTATCTATTGGAGCTAAACGGTCTACATATTTACCCAATGAGTTTCCAATGGATCTTAGACAATCATCGCCCAGATAAAAAGGGGGAGACAAGTAAGCTTCACCGATACTGGAACTGCAGAGTGGATGCCATATTCCGGATAGAACTCAAGAGTCCATCGATCGAGATATAACGCCAGAGAACCAGAAAAATAAGGTCCATTGAGAAATATTAAATCTCTGTCATCTATCAGTTGGAAGTGAAAGACAAAAATCCTTTACCACAAGCATAAAGAGCCACACAACCATTAATAAGTGGTCTGCAACAGTTTTCCATTTTATTCGGTGAAGGCCACATCCCATTAAATTTACCGATCATATTTTTCTTGGATAAGGCATGATTCATGCTTCGACATGAGTCAACGACATCTCTGCTTTGGGGATTTCATCTGATCTCTAAACAAATTGCTCAGGGAGTTTCCAAATTCAAGGATTGGAGGACAAAGAGCTAAGATGGATTAACAATATTGATCATCATCCGAGGGCAGAGGGAAAGGATTCAGCGTAGGTTCTTGGACCGGCTCAAGAGTGCTCTAATTGAATTTAGTAGGTTATGAATACTAAAAATTTCTCATAGATTACAATGACTTCAAGAGTTTATGTTAAATGATGGTGGTGGCCATTGACTTGAAGATCATATTGTAATATTTTTTATTGTTATGTGTATATATGGACTTACTTTTTATGAACTCATGTGTTGTCAAATTATTTTATGATATATATATTTATGTGTATGTTGTATATTGTTTATATCAGTGAGTATGATTCATGTGTGTGGTGCGATTTTATTTATTTATTTATGTATTTGTGTCTTTCCTATAATTATAATTTCAAATTGTGCACAATCACATTTATAATTGAAAGGTACAATCTCAAATGTAACTACAAATTACAATCATTATTACAATTTCAGTTACAATAAGAAATTACTAATTACATTTACTAGGTACAAATTACAAATTGGGCAATTATTTACAAAATTGCAAGATTACAAAAAAAAAAATTTGAAATTGCAAAACTGCAATCATTTTAATCATCTCATCAATCAATTACAGGGTAGTCAACTATTAAATATTTAATTCATCAGCCAATGATTAAAAATATTTTACTACATTCCATGCATTATATGTCCAAGCCCTATACTAATATCTATAATGTGTTATAAAAATAAGTTGCAATTAATTCTAAATTGAAGTTCTAGCTACTCTATAAATAATACTTGTATCTATATGTCATAACTTTAAACTCAATTATATGAAAACCTTAAAAAATGATAAAACACTATTATATATTGAGTGAAAAAAGCATACAACAAATTCAATATAACCACAAAATGTTATGATTATGTCTATTGATAAAGATAAAACTATCTTGTAAAGGTTAATATAATCACATAAAACTAAAGTATAGAAATTGAATTCAAAATTGAATGTGAACTTGTAATAATTAAATAGAAAAAAGACATGATCATGCACAAAAAATGAAATAAAAAGATAAATAATTAAGATAATAAGAAAATTTAAAGTAACAAACTATTAACTAAGTATCACTCTTACTCTATCCAATACACCCTATTTCCTTAGAATATGATACTACTAATACTATCTCCCAACAAAAATAACTTAACCACTCACTACTTTTACAAAACCATGTAGAATAAGTAAAAGTAAAACCTACTTGTATTAATAATTAACTTGTGGAAATCTTAAACTAAGTCTTTTCTTTCCAGAGAGTATCTATCAACCCCCTTGCTTAAAGATGATAGTTCTCTTTTATACACAAACATATATAACATAAATAACAACCATCATAAATGTAAACCATTTTCATAATCGAAAGAGTTTTAAAATGTTACAACAACAATCTTAACAATTAAACATTCAAAATCAAAATGGAAAAATAATTCCTAGGGTCTTAAGTCTACACAAAACCATATAAATACAATGGACCCAATAAAATTCATAAGATCTTGATCTAAAATCAAGTTTTCTCCCCATAATACCCAAATAAGATAGGATTGGGTCAAGTGTTTTTTATTTCATATATAATTTTTTATTTATCTTCATGAGCAAGGTAGATCTTTACAAACTAATTATATATAAACACATATTAACGTTACATTGAAAATACTATTTTTATTTCCTTGATGTCAATCCTTCTCCTTTGTAGATTTGGTCATGTACTTATCACTGAACTTGTAGTCCTTTTTAAATTTCTTCTTTGTTCAGCAAATTAAGTCCTTGGGATTTTTCTAGAAAAAAGTGCATAAAACATGTATAGGAGTACATCTTTCTTCTCTACTTAATTTCCCTCACTAGTTTCAATAGCTTCAGATTTTATATTCTCTCTCAACATCCAGTTGGGATCATTCATTTCTAAAGGATTTATCATGTTCCTAGGTTTATCCTCCTCTAAAATTTGGGTTCCCTCCAAAGGAGAGGGGATCAAATTTTCAATGGATAGTGATGTCATGCTTTACTTGTTTTACATTGGGGAATATGATTTATACTCTAGGTGAACACTATCCACCATAACCTCAAATTCCACCAACTATGCTAATGGATGTTACACCTTTTAGTGAGTGACCTAACAAAATTTTGCAGTCACTTCTTAAATTCATGTTTTCATTTAGGGAAAATCACTATTATGTCTTGAAATAAATATGTAAACTAGAAAGCAATATTCTCATAGCCATGGCTAACGTAACCAAAAATGCACAATGCCTACATTTCTAAACAATACACACTTCAATTTCAAGGGGGTTTTGACCTATTCTCTTTATTAAATTATCAACAGAAATGAAAAGTCTTGTGTTTAAACAATTTAGTTCTTTAACAAATTTATTCTCAAGAAACTTAGGGACCAAACCTGACTTAACCTGTACTCCTCAATATTTTTAACTATTTATTCACATTTTCCTATAACTTACATATGCTTTCCTTATATTTCTCCTCTTCTTATAGATCCAATTGTTTGTGTTCCTTAACTATTAACTGAATTGACCCAATTCTTTGAAATTCTTGTACATTTTGCATGCCATCAAAGGAATCTTGGATGTTTTCAAGGTATTAGTTTCAACTATCATTATTTATAATGGTCAACATAGGTGGTTGAGGGCCACTAGGAACACAAATTGTGGTTGAATAATATTACTAGCAAAAAGGAGATACAAACTACCATTCGACATTAACTTAATCTTGCAAGTTTTTCTCTAAATGATGGTTCTTTGATATCTGCAAACTTTCATTTTCATATTATTGTTCGTGTCCAAAATGTTGATATGGGCATAATGAATTTTAATATTATTATTCATGTACAAACTATTAACATGGAAGTGATTCATTTCTATTAGTTGTTCAAGTTCTAAGGTGGGTTCCATGCACCATGAGTAAGGAGCCTCCTACTATATTCTTGACCCACTCTCTCTACTTCTAGATATTTGAAGGTACTCCTGAACATTGTGTTTGTCAAGTAATGAGATCAAACGAGGTAGCCATAGAATCAACAACAAAATGACAAATCCCCTCAACAACCTTCAATATCTCTAAGGAAGAGAAGGTTCCAAGCCATATAAAGGAAATGGTGGGTGGAACTATGTTGCATGTCCCCTATTTGGAGTAATTTCGAGAATCATGATACCATGCCTAAATATTGTCGTTAACATTGTGTATTTCCTAGAGAAACTACCACAAATTTTAACTTTAGCAATAAATTTATTTGGGTTTATGTTGAAATAGTAAAGTTTAAATCAAAGTATTTCCTCATATTTGTTAAAGTATATTTTTGAAACAACAAATCTACCATGTGTGTGTATACTATTCAACCACTATGATAAAATATCAAATTACGACAAAAATCCATTCAACAAAAATGTCTGTCATTTTGACGTAATTGATAAATGCAAAGTAATTAATATTGTTCATTTTTCAATAATTTCCAAATAAAGTTATTAATTATATCAAATGTAATGAGTCCAATGGATGTAGTTTGGGTGGTTCAAAGGAATGATTCTTGGATGTAGTTTGGGTGGTTCAAAGGAATGATTCTTATCCTATCCAACAAGGTTCAATTCTTGTAAGTGACATTGATGCTTTAGCCTCGAGGGGTAGCTCAGTTGTTTGGAGTCTGAATCCAAATACCATTTCATATTGAGGTCAAAGTTTCAATTCTCATGAATCCAACTCTCTGGGTCGTTTGGGGTTAGGCTCACAAAACTGGATCCGATAGGGTGAGGCCCCTTCAGTTGGCCCCCCTAGAATTATTACTATGCATGTAGTGATCCCCGACTTCTATTATCGAGACTATGAACCACATGAAAAAAAATATATTAAATTTAATTTTTGAAAAAGGAGTCATTATTCTTTTTCCATTGTCCAAGGTAGGCAATAGTAGGTCAGGTGTTTTAATTTGGGTTTGCAATTGAATAAATTCATAATTTAATGTGAACAATGTTAAAATTCAAAATAATATATTTTGTTTACAAATTCTAAACCATGGACACACTAATCCTCAAACCATACTCTGCCATTGTCTAGGGAAGGGAAGATTTGTATATACATGGGCTCTTTAATTGGTTCCATCTAATTCAACAACCCAACTAATGAAATTCCATATCATAGAAATGGTGGCTATCATTAAACACTGTGGTCGTTATCAATTATTTTCTCATTGTTGGGAGTCAGAATAACATCCCATTTATTATACACATAATAACGGTCATAGCCCATGGTTCTTCCTTCTACTCATTATCAATCATGATCTCCAAATTTGAGCTCTCCAAATATCTTCTTGGATATTCCTAAATAAATAATACAATCTTACAATATCGCTTTTAATTTACATGGTGCACCATAATAACAAACTGCATCGGCGCGTCCTGAGTAACTGTGCACGTCAATGCTTCTAAACCACATATGCACTGCGATGGAACATCCACAAAAAGTTGGTAAAAACAACTATCCACTATATTTGATAGTGGATAGTTATCTATGTTGTTTTCCATATTTCTGACAACAATGTGCTTAGTATATAAATACGTACAAGTGCAACCAATTTTTTTTTCACATAGTATTATGTTGTTTTTATTTTTATTTGGATGTCAAAAGGGTGCGTCATGAAAATATGACCACATCGGGGCATTCATATCTACATGGTGCACCGCGGTTGTGAAAATATTTTAAAATATTTATTTAGGGTGAACTTCAAGCTATGGCATCTATGCGGGTCTTGTTAAAGAACACATCGATGTCCATAAAATAAAAAATAAAAATTCGATGAATTATTTTCCCATAAACTAAAAAATGAGCAAGAATTTCAATTTTAAAACTAATTCTACAAGGTATTAAAAAAAACTAATCACTATTTTATTATTTTGCCAAAATTTCGAGGGGAGAATTTTGGGGGAGAGCTATCAAGGACGAGTTTGGAGCAACCAGATTATTCTAAAGATTGAAATTTGTAAGGTGTGTCCTATCAAACAAAACCATGCAAAGTATAAATTTTAGGTATGTAAATTATTGCTATTATTTTCCTATTTAGATTTTCTTATTAATTCCTTTCATTTTATGTGGCTGCAAAATTTTACATTACAATTTAAATCCCTCTATTGTTTCACAATTAGTTTTTTTTTAGAGAGATTTTAGATTTAATGGTTTTGTAATTTTATACATAAGTATTTGGGTGTGATGGGACCACTTCTTTAGTCATATCTGAAACCACATCGGCCCTATCAGTTTTTTTAAAATCTTAAAAAAAATGCTTATGTAGTTTTTGGTGCGTTTGATTTGTGAAAACACACTAGTGTGTTTATAGTTATAATGCACTAGTAATGTTAGGCATGTTATATTTTTTAATTTAAAAAAATGCACTTAACTGTCAGTGTGTTCTAGATGTTTTAATGTACCGGTGCGTTAATAGTGAAAGTGTATCGTTTTTATTCCCAATATTTTATAATAAATAAATCACATCGAAATTGTGTATATAACGATTTTTTTATTATGTTGTGGTTAGCAATGTGTTTTAGTATGGCACGCCAATATAGTCATGTATGATAAGCACTTTTGTGTTTCATATGTTATAACGCACCGAAATGATAGGCTTTTTTCAATTTTTTATTTGGAATATATGTAATTGTTTTGTATAATATACTTAATATATTATTTATTTAATGGTCTAGGTTGTTTATTGATAGAAAATGCATGATAGGAGTTCAATGAAAAGCAATTCTAGTCAACATGATGGGAGGACACCCAAAGTCACAAAGAAGACAAGTTCTTTATATCAAATCAATATGTTTGAAATATTTTTAAATTTAACTAATATGTGTTGTCTAATGTCTCACATGTAGAGCCAGAAAAATAGAAAGCTTGATAAGGTTCTTTGTAATCTAAGTGCAGAAGAGTGTAAAACCTGGATGGAGAAATTAGAGAGGGATTAATCTGGTGAATAAAAAAGAAATCATTATGAATTTTTTATTGAATTTTGCATAATATTGTACTTAAGAATATTCAGTAATAAGTTTCGAACAATATAATTCATATATGATGAATGTTATGCAAGGACTAATAGCAATAGAAGGGAATTACAGTGTAAGAAAAAATAAATTATTGAAGATGTAAATGATGATGAATTGGTGCTTAGCTCATATGGATTAGTTTTGGAAGTTAACGAAATGGTGAAAATGTTTTATAAAACTATGAGGAATATATTGGAAAGAATGTATAGATGTACTTTCCACTTACCATACAAAAATCAATCCAACGTGTCAAAGAATCAAGTAATATCTAAACTACAGGAGGTGTTTCTAGAGAAATGGTCAATGAGATATGCCATACTTGCAATAGCAAAAAATACAACAACAAAAAGAATCATTAAAAAATATCTAAGCATGTTCTTATAGAATATGTATGTACTACTACAAAGCATTTCTTTATTAATATTAATTATGCTATATTTTCTTATAATATCAACATAAAAATAGTTTAATGTCAATTTAAATTTTAATGCAAATTCTTAAGGATAAACGAGGTGATATCTAAAAGATATTCCAATAGGGATGTTCAAAAACGTGTACAAGGAAATGGACATAATTGCATCGCGAGAGGAGCCATGAGTCAACAACAATGTGCTTTAAATGTATGAAATCATTGAATTTTTCTATTTTGTACATATAGTTAATTAATTTATAATTAAATATTAAATTTCAATTGTTGTGTTTGCATTATAAAAAAATGGGACCTGTTCAACACATAAGACAAGATGCCAAGGAAAAAAGGGATTCATAGCAAAGGTTGTGAGTAGTTGTGATTTCCTTATAACAAATTAAAATTTTTTATGGTTGTGATATATATATATATTACACCATCTATCCTTGGATGTCTTCAAACATGTGTTAACATGCAAAGAAGAGCCCTCATAAGAATTGATTGGCATTAGGTTAAGTAAGGGTTGGGAGTATATGTTGGTGTATCAAAAATTAATTGTGGAATTTGTAAGTATTTAAGTTGTTTTACTTCTCTCATCCAAATAAGCCAAGCCATGCAAGTGGCTCGAGCATTGACAACAGTTCCAATGAAGAATGATGATCCATACATTTTGGATGTTAATGCAAGTTGTTGTAAATTTTGAAGTAATTGTATAATGTTTAAATCGGACATTTTAATGTATAATTTACTGGACATAGTGCCCCAATTCAATGAAGACAGATTACCAATAACTGTAATAATTACAGGCATGTTGGATTTTTGATTATTGTGGAATCTATGTTGTCCCATTTTGTATGCCAAAGGCCCTCTTATTGATATATAATAAAATGAAGAGTTTTATTATATTGCATTCTCTAGTGTCATGAAATGTTACTTGCTAATTAAATATATGAATGATTAAATATTGCAATATATATGAAAATTTATGATATAATAAAATAATCCAAAACTTATCATGTCAAAACTCAATAGTAAAAGTTCAAATGAGTACTACTATAAAAATATTTCAATTTCTGATGAATAACGTAATTAAGTAAAATAAAAATAATATATATATATATTCTAGTGTGATGTCAGTAATCATGGTTCACCAAAAATAAAAAAATCAATGACATTTTTCATCGTTGTGATAGCACTGGTGTGTTTCTTACATTGTAGCACCAGTGTGTTTAATTGATTGTCACACAAATTTCCTTAAAACAAAATGGTCTTGGAGCAGCATTATACTCGTCACATGCCCCAGGTATTTTTCTATTATTACACCCGAGTACGATACTTTATATTAACCACATCAGTGCTACTTCTAATATAAATCACCGGTCCATATGTTGTTATATAGTACTAGATTTGTTTAATAGGTCGTAAGCACTGATCCATATATTGTTATAAAGTATTGGTTCCTGTTAAATTTTTATTACATACCAGTGTTATACGTATTGCTAAGCACCAATTCTTGTTGTTTTTATGTGCATTGGTACTATTATTTATTTCGAACACACCAGTGCTTGTTAAGGTTGTTAGCACCGGTTCCTTTCAACCAATAAAGCACCGAAAAAAAAAACATTTGCAAACAAGCTGCCAAAATTTTTTTAGTTATAAAAATTTCCACAAAACTCTCCACTAAGACATCCAATACCATTTGTGGAGGTTGTAGGGAAGGGTTTTTTACAATTTTGGACAATATTGTAACACTAAAAACCTCCGCTATAACCTCTGCTATAGATCATTTTCCTTGTAGTGTAGGCAATTTGAATTCCTAATTAAGGAAATCAAATTTTCATTAATGTATGAAAACCTAGTTGGGCTTAAGAGCTCATATTCCCTTAGTTAGGCATGAAGTCTCTCAAGGATGAGATAACTAGCTCGTAGATAACCTTAGGATTAAAAATGGAGGCTTAGTTACCTAAAATAAAGGATCCAATCTATGCATAACTCATGCATGAGAGGAATCTACTTCAAAAGAGAAAAGGAGGGTTCTTTCTGCTCAAAATATTAAAGGAGGTTTCTTTTTTCCTTAATTAGTGGATTTAGTTTCCTAGAATTACTTCAAAAAGTCAAACATGTAATGTAGGACCCTAAAATATTTGAAATAATCCCTACTTTAAGGAAGGAACCCTCACATGACAAAAATAGCCCTAAAATCCCTCTAACAATCTAGAAATAACATATTACTCCCTGGTTTCTAGGGACGAAGGGATGAAGCACTTCATTGTATTAGATGGTCAAATTGAGGAAAAATTGGACCATTTCAATCATGAGACCAAGATATATGTCCCTAGGTGAGATGTTAATGTTAAGGAGAGGGTAAATGTGCTTTAAAACTTCTTACCAATGGATCCCATTCAAAAATTAGGATTGGATTACCTTGATCATCAATCATATTCAATCATATATTGTTAAAATTAATAGCTTAGGAAAACAAGAGTAGATAGACTAGGAAGATCGATACCTAAAATTTTTATATATTGATAAATTACACAATTAACCATGAATAAAATAACCAAGTATTCAACATAGAAATACTGAACTAAAGGTAAATTGTGTTGTGGAATTATCCCCTTCATCATAAAAACTACAAATTATAGTTGAATAAAGCTCACTTGTAGCTTACAAGGTCAATTACATCACACACACATAGGATGCCAATTAGGTTATCAAGTCTGGAATGAGGTAGAGGAGGCTTATCCAGGGTTGCGTGTTTCTTTCTTCTATGCATTTTTACAAAGAAAGTAAGCTGCATAGAATAATTTATATATTTAATAGGTATCCAAAGATAAGAATAACTAGCGAGTAATGCATTGTTTTGAATTGACTCAAGGTTTTTATATAATGGATGTTCAAATGGACTTTGAATTTTAACATATTTTCAAACCAACAATGACCTCCCGAGTTATTGTGAACAAAGCAACTTATTTTGGGCCAAAACAAATTAACAAGTGTTATAGTTGATTTTACCACACTTGGTAGATCACACTTTTATGGCCTTCCATGTCCCTCTGCAGACTCTGTGGACCCCCTTTGCTCAAAATATACTTTGATGATCCATGAAATCCCTTAAAAACACTTGTTTATTGTTATACGCAAGTTTTAGCTTAAAAGTCATGTGTACATGCAACTTGCTCCACTGTAACCCACGTACATCAGGAAATGTGCATAAAAATAAAATATTTGGAGTTTTCATCAATGATTCCCAAATAAATTGACTCTTGGAATTCCATATGCCTGGAAACACTCTGAATCAACCCTTCATTTCCTATTGAAGGATATATATTGAGCCTCTTGGATGCATTAGAGGAGGAAAATCTATGAGAGAAAGGAAACTATAGTGTGTTTTTTCCCCATTCATAGATGCTTGAGTCTGCATCACTTTGTCCTTTTGAGCACACACTGTTTCTTTTCCCAAGCTTTATATTGTCTCGTAAGCTTTCCATTGATATGGAGGATTGAAGTGGCGACGACCTAGGTGGAGGACTCGGTTTCTCTATTTCAACAAGGTGCTGACATATTTTTCACTATGATCTATGTTCATTATTAATAGAAATATCCATTTCTCATCCATTACATGTGTATGACTATGAATATTCCTACCCATGGATGTAGTTGTATTTGATTATACATATTATATTTATATATGCTAGAGTAGGCCTAACACTTTAAAATATATCATGCTTGATTTGTTCGTTGTTGTTGAGGATAAATTATAGGTACAAGCATGGTTGAAAAGCTCAACAGTGATCTACTACAACCGTACGGAATAAGGGATGTTATGTATCCCTTAGTGTTAGTAGCATTTATCTCTCTTGCATATTGAAGTGGATTAATTTCTGGTGTCATTCAGTCTGTTGTGATCTACCTCAATCGATATGAAGTTTCTCTCTGTAGCAGAATTGGCGACTCTGTTGGGGAGGTTCCTTGTTTTTCTTTGGGGTTTGGGTGCACAATGTGCTTGAATTGCTCTATGTTTCTCTGTGTTTCTATGTCATATTAAGAAGTATGTTATCCCATTGGTGTTCTATTGAAGTAATTTGAATCTTAGAATGACATCTTACCTCCTTTCTCTTGTTGTATGCGGGTCATATATCTATCAGTAGAGTATACATGTGGGTTTTTCTTAAATCGTCGCGTATACACATGGGTTCCCTATTTACAGTTGCATATGTCCCTCTTTTGAGTATTAATTGGATGTTTGAGAGATGTTGGGTGGCTTATGAATGTTGTTGAGTCTTCTTGGATGCCTTTGATGTCTTTCTACTGCTTCTGTTTTTTAACAAAGACCTTTTTCCTTTGATTTTTAGGTAGACGTTGTTCTTGTCATCCTTCATCTTTTTGTTTTGATATTAGTGCATTAGAACTTTCTATCTCAGCTTCTTTCTTGGATTGTGTCTGATACTTGTTGCAGGGTATGAGAGTTATAGAGTCTTTATTTTATTGCATTTACATATCATCAATTATAAAAATACAAAAATATTTTATCTTTTGCATGTTTATGCATGATGCGTTTGCATGGGATTAGTACTTGCATTAGGATTTTCTTATTTGTATAGTAATTTGGATTTCATATAGGAAATGTTGCATTAACATTTGAAGGAAATATTTATGCAACTTATGCAGTGGCATACGTCGTTTTCATTATTAAATACAACTTGCACTTGGCATTGTTTGTTAGGTGTGCATATTTCCTTCATTTGCTGAGTCATAACATCACTAGTTGCACGAACATTTCCTTTGAGTAATCACAACCTTAAAATAAATGTTTAATATTAAATCAATTACACTTTTTATTTGATAGCGGTGCATCAACAAGCTTAGGTTTTAGAGTCTTAGAATAGGTTGTTGTGAGTAAATTTCTCTAATACTACTAAACAAAATAAGTAGGTGTCTATCTAGGTGAGAGAATTAAATCCTTGGTATAATTATTGTTCTCAGGAGGCTCCTCTTACACAGGAGTTAAGCATGAGGAAACATAAACATTTTTGGTGGGGATAGCCTCTTTCCACTCTCTTTGCAGTGCCAGATATACTTCCAGGATCTTATTCATATCTGGGGGATTTTGAGGTACCTTTGATGCGTTCAAGATTTAGGATTTGTTACCCTTCCCATATGGTAGATCCGGCCTGCGACTATCCTCCTACACATTATTTATATTGTGGTGACCTTAGTTTCCTTACCTAGGTATCGCAAGGGTACTTATAGAGGTTATTCTGTGAGTGTCCTAGCCAGGTAGAGGTTGGAAATAACAGTCTCTTTGTGCGTTGAATACGAGGGATGCTATAATGGGTTTTGCACCTCCACTTGTAGTGTATGGGAGTCTCAGGCCTCTCCCAGGAGAGGCATACCTACTACATTCGGAAGCTCATTTATCCTCCCTCTTGTCTTTCTTGCACTTGGCTTATATTTTATTAGGAGTGTGCCTTTTGTGCACTACATTGCTTTAGGGTTTGTTATCTATTGAGTCTTTTCACTTTTGTGGAGTCATCGTGAAGTGAGGTTTGACACCCTGTCATTCTCATCGTTTGGTAGGGATTTCACCTTGTAGATCTACTACTCCTCCTCAAAATAGGACTAGACATTCTATACATATTCATACACACCTTGATCCACACACTGGTCTCATCATAAGTCATACATCTGAGACCCCGAAGATCCCTCCTTCTCCATCCTTTGGAATGGGGAATGTGAAATTCAGTAGACCTGGGACCCTAGTTGAAATCGACCCTCATGAGGGAGGCGATTCCTTTAATTCATAACCCCATATGTTATATTCCGCAGTTGCTTATGGGAGGTATTCTTCACGTCAGTCGAATGGTGAGACTCACCATGTTCCTTCTAGCACTAGGCCTTTTATATTTGGCATGCCAGATATGACTGATAGTTTTCTGTCATCTTCCGTCTATCTTGGTGTTGGTCCTAGTGTTGTGCTTGGGGGTACTACCATCCCTTTTCATGTCGATCAGTTTTGTAGTGGTCATATTGCATCTTCCACACCTTTTATGGGAGGATTTTCATACCCTTTATCTATACATGACACTGGGATTCCTTCTCACAGAGTTGACCTTGGACATGTGAACATTGGAGGTACATCATATATTTGATCATATGTTCCATTTTCTTCTGCACTGGTTCCTTTGAATGTGTTGCTCATGACACACCCTCCTTATAACCCGTATAGTCCTTTGGGACAGAGTACTGCCTCTAACCATGTTGTTCCCTCATTTTTCAGTCCTACTAGATAGGAGGCTATGCACCTTATTATATGTCTAGGGGACAACCCTTGTATCAAACTTATAATTATGGTTATGTAGCACCCCAGTCTCAAGGTGTTCCAAATTATAATATTCTTGTGTGTCCTTTTATGGGTCAAGTAGGAGGAGGTTATTATATGACTGGCCAAGGCCATGGTAATTAAAACAATCAACCCTATGTGAATCAATCCTATCAGGGACCATGGATCCAAATGGCTCAACCTAGGCTCCCTTTCCTAGATAATTTGAATCTGCTTGACTTGTCACAGTTGACCAATGATACGATTTCTCATGATCCAATGTGGCTGGTTGTTCCTGCTAAGATTCCATTGGATATTCCAAAATTTGAAGGTAAAAATGGCAAGGAACCTAGAGAGCATGTTACCACTTTCCACCTATGTTGCTCCTCCAATTCTTTGAATCACGATTCAATTTTCTTACGATTATTTCGACGCACCCTCATTGGACCTACGACGAAATTCTATATAGAGTTTCCTCGGGGAACATATTGGACCTTTAATGATCTATCCATGACCTTCTTGGACCACTTTCAGCTACCGATACGTTGCGATCCCAGTTTTGAACTCTTGTTGGCATTTCGGCAAGATAAAGCCACACATATTTTTGGTCGTATTCAAGAATGGCGTAGACAAAAGAGGTTGATTAAGTCCAACATTCCACCTAAGTTTCTATCGAAATGGTTCCTTAAGTATTTATTTCCCTATATCGTGAAGGATGTTTCGACATCCGGTGTCATGAGTGAGGAACATGCTATTTTCTGAGATCAACAACTAGACTTAATTTACGCTTAGTATAGGATCTTGTATGAGATTATACCTAACGATATGCGGTCTAAATTTGAGCCTAAGTTTAAACTTGGGCCACATGCTGATGGAATTATTGGCTCCACAAGTACTAAAGTTGTATACCAAGTTACAAATCAAATGAGAAATTTTTCTATTAATTAGTTTGCGACCGAAAAAGATATGGTTTCATCCAATCCCACCCAAACAGTGGATGTGGTTTCAATACACTCTTCGGACCAGAAGGGTAACCAACATCCTTGACAGAATAAGAAAAAGGGAAGAAACAATAGGAGAGGTGGGAATAGGAAGCAAAATGTTAATGATGACAAGAACTCTAGTGATGTTGTGGGGGGAAATAATTCTAAACGTAAGGTTAAGCTCCCTTGCAATATTTGTGGGGGATATCACATCACTTAATTGTGCCCTCGTATCGGTGAAGCCTCAAAATTCATTGCACATATCCTAGTTGTGTTAACAAATCCTTTACCACACAACCAAAATATGAATTCGAGGAGCATGGACTTCAGAAGTGCTTCTTGTGGGCATCAAAACCTGTTGAATGCCAAAGGTGGCCATGGTTGTATCAACATGGTGTCGGATGATAATGTTGTGATGCATACTAAAGATTATGGTTCGTTGAAACCCAATGTGGGGAAATATCCTACACCTCTTGAGGTTCCTTTGCATATTGACAAGCCTGAAGTTATACCTCGCATTCCTAAAGGAGTCCTGAAGCGCTTGAGACACAATCCCAATTCTCGAGCCACCCAAAACTATTCTATTGTCAAGGATTTGGGTGAGACTCCTTGTATGATGTCAGCTCTTGAAGTCCTTCTGACTTTCCATTTGTAGAGAAAGGATTTATTGACTACCCTTGGGATGGTTGATTATCATCCTTCCATAGTGATTAGATTTGAAACCCATGAGGTCCAGCCTTGCTCGCCTTACCATGTGACTTTCATAGTCCACATGGAGTGTATGAACAACACCATCAAATGCATAGTGATTGATGAGGGTGTTGTGGCCTCTATGATGTCTCTAATCTATTGGAAAGGTCTTGGTTCACTCCCATTGTCAAAATTCAGGACCATGTTTACTGCCTTTGATGGACGTTATTTTTGGACACATGGTATTCTTCCTTCTTTTTATGTCTAGTTGGGAGGGAAGACCGTGTCCATCGGGGTTGAGGTGGTTGATGAGCCCATCGATTACAACCTTTTACTAGGATGTAACTAGATTTACAATATGAGAGTGGTTGTGTCTTGCATATTCCATGTGATTTGATTCCCTTTCGAAGATAGGATCATCACGATCGAGAAACAATCATTTGATAATTCTAGTACATCAACATCGTCGAGATCCATGATCTCGATTATTGATAATTCTCATCCAAAAACTGAGAATGTTGGTGTAGGAATGTATCCTTGCTTGATGGGATCCTTTAACATTTTTACACCAATCCTTACTATAGGTTCAATTGTTGGTAACGAATCATCATCATCGATTTCAGTCCCATTTCGAACTATGTTTTTGGAGGACCCTTGGAATCTCTCTTCTCCAAGAATTTTAGATGAAGATCCTAGACCTACTAAGATGAAGATGTCATTATCTGTAGTGGAGACTACTTATCAAGCTACTCATGATCTCGTTATAGACCCTAGTCCTTCGTCTTTGTGGACAGAGGAATTTTACACTGCCTGCTTGCATAGTTGTGTCGTTATGCTCACATGGCTACTTCGATGATATTTTTCCTTCTGATGAAGCAATTCTCAAAGCCATGAATGGTTTGGAACAGTCTTGGGAATATTTGCACCATCTCTCTTATTTCCTCCCAGAGCTTGAACAAATTGAGTGTGATGAATTTAGGGAGACCCTTAGTGAGAAGGTTGGTAGTTCCATGGTCCCATTAGGCACTCATGGCATATATGTTGAAGGGAACATGATTAGTTTGTCACCTACAATCCCTATCAACATTTATCGAAATCCTGGTAAGGTTGAGAACATTTACATTGGGGCAAACTATTCTCCCAATGAGATTCAGGCATACACTAAGCTTTTCAAAGAATTCCATGATGTATTTTCTTGGTTGTATGATAAGGTGTCGGGAATAGACCCTCATATTGTCATACATGAGATTATAACTTACCCTGATGCTAGGCATGTTTGACAATACTTACGAACGGTGAATCCTTGTAAGGCTCCTGCCATTAGGGCAGATATAGAGAAGTTGATTAAGGTTGGCTTTATCTATCTGGTTCGCTTGACTCAATGGGTATCCAACCCTGTTCCAGTTGATAAGAAGCAAGGAACCATCTGGATATGTACTAAATTTAGAGACCTAAACAAGGCATGTCCTAAAGATAGCTTTCCCACACCATTCATTGATCAAATTTTGGATGAGTGTGCCTAAACTGAAGTATTTTCATTCATGGATGGTTTTTTGGGATACAATTAGATTGAAATCAAACCTAAGGAATAGCACAAGACATATTTCATTTGTCCTTAGGATACTTTCGCATACTGAAAAATTCCCTTCGTCCTTAAAAACGTCAGAGCTAATTTTTAGTGGGAGATGAACTTAATTGCTTTTCATGACCTTAAGTGAACTATTGAAGTTTATCTAGATGATTTAGTTACTCACTCTCGTTTGAGAGTGGATCATCCATACAATTTGCGCTTTGTTTTTGAGAGATTTCATCGATACCAAATTCATTTGAACCCTCATAAGTGCATATTTAGCGTGAGAGTAGGTCGGTTATTGGGATTCATAATTTGTAAGTAGGGGATTAGGGCTGGTCCACTTAAGGTTGAGGCAATACTTTTATTGTCTCCCCTGTGCACTATTAGACACCTTCATAGTCTTCATGGGATGGATAACTTCTTACGAAGGTTTGTTGTCAAATTTTCCAATTTGAGCAAGGGTTTCATGCACCTTTTGAAGAAAGAAACTCCTTTTATCTAGGATGAGTGAGCTAATGATTTGTTCTATGCATTGAAGAAATCCTTGGCATCATACCCCACGCTTAGTCCACCTGAATATAGCCATGGTTTCTTGTTATACGTGGTCGTGTCTCAAGAGATGATTGGACTGGTTTTGGTTCAAGAAGACGATGAGCTCCAAGAGCACTTTGTTTAATATCTTAGTCAGAACGTTATTGACACCGAACTTTGTTACACTCATGTTTAGAAGCTAGATTTAGCTACCATTTATACATTTCAACGGTTCAGAAATTATATACTCAGTCATCAAACTATGGTTGTGGCTCATATCAATCCATTTCAGTTTGTCTTAACTAGATGGATGATAGGGGGGAAATACAATAAATTGATTGTTATCTTGCAAGAGTTTGATCTCAAATTTGTTTCGGCAAAATTGAAGAAATCATTAGTCTTTGTGGAGCTCATGTTAGAGTTTCCTATTTTAGACGAGGTTGAAGTTCATGAAGATTATTTTGTTGATGAACATATCTTCCTTATCTCAATGGTTGACCCTTGGTATGGTGACATTATTGTTTATTTACAGACTTTGAAGGTCCCTCCTCACCTCTCATGGGATTAGCATTGAATTTTATGACACGTTACTAAGAACTACTTCATTATCGGTGACACATTTTATCGCCATGGGGTGGATTCCATTTTGCATCAATGTTTGAATCATGAAGAGGTTGAGGTTGTGCTTAATGATTTCCATGGTGGGGTGTGTGGTGGTCATTTATCTGGGCCCGATACAACCCAAAAAATATTGAGAGTGGGTTATTACTGGTCGTCGATCTTTAAAGATTGTGTTAATGTGGTCAATAGGTGCCATCCTTGGCATGTGTTTGCATGGAACATTCGTTCGCATATCGCCCTGTTGGACCCTATTATCACTGTTAACCCAAAAAATCCCTCACTCAGCTCTACATGGCCTACACCACCGAAGTACACCCATTCACGACCCTCCATTAGACGCCCACACCCTCAAAAAGGCTTAAGGATGAAGAAAAGGGCTTAAAAACCACAAAAAGGAGCCTAAATAACCCTCCTAGGGGCTAAGGCCTCCAAAAAGGGGATAAAACCCCTCAAAGGAGACTAAAACCCTAAAAGGAGTTAAATTTAGGGTGAAAGGGGCTAAAATCCAAAAAAAGGGGCTAAATCCTAGACCTAGGGCTTAAAACCCTAAAACCCCAAAAAAGCTATAAAAGGAGGGTGGGGGGTCACTCTCAAAACACACATCTCTTGCATACTGTTATATTGCTGCCCATGGATGCCTTGAGACACCTTTGCCTCTCAAGCCACCCACATCCCTCTCTCCTCCATCCATTCTCCCCATTGAGCCATAGCTCCTCATCCATTGTTGAGTGAGATAGGGAGGTGCTTCCTTCCAGCCAGGGCACTGTGGCCCATTTCACCAAAGGAGGTATAATCTTGTTTTGTTTATTCATTTTTATTTAGTAGTTTTTTTTATTTCTGACCCATGTTTGTTTGCAGGTTTGTTTATTAACATGTTTTGTAGGTTTGTTTTTGCTTAATAGTTGTTTGCAGGTAGCCAAGGCGAAGCCCTAACATTGTCTGCAGAGGGGCTCACAACCACTATTTTATTTCTATCTTTACTTTCTGTCCATTCCACTTTATTTTTAGCATTTTCACATGCAGGAACCTGCCCATTCCTGCCCCTGTAGCAACGAAAAATCCATGCTACAGAACTGGCGACCATACCAGGTCGATCTCACAGGATCCCTGGTCCAGATTTTTAAAATTTCAAGTTTTTTCAATTTATGCCCTAGTTTTTAAAATTTCCTGTCATATCTAGGTTAAATCTACTTTATTTCCTAATTGTATTGTTGCCGAAGCCTCTACAAGGCAAATCTGAGTCTGTTTGGCCACAGTACAGGTTACTGTCGGTCGGATCTAACTCAGGATCAGAAAAACCCCAAATCCGAGGCAGGTCACACTTATCGGTCTTTAACAGGGGATGAGGTTGCTCTTTTTGGCCTAACAGGCACGAACAAGTTGCCCTTAAACCCCTGAAAGGTGCAACTTCACTCATAAACATAGATCACTTTTATCAGTGAAATCTGTGTGACCCCCTCGCTTGTTTCTTGAAAAATTTCGTGACCCCCTCACCGAAATTGACCCGAAACGTGCGGTCTGTCAATCAGAGGTTAAATTTCAGTTTAATAGGGACTGTCAGTGTGGCTCAGCTGCCTCTGTCCAACATTATAGTTCAATTTCAGTTTCTGTTACAATTTACTGCAATTTCCTGTACAAACAATGTGTAAATTACAAACAAATTTTAATGGCTTAATTAATGTAGCTTAACTAAAATCGACAATAAAATTAACAGTCTTGCTTACCCTTCCTCCTCTACCCAGTCATCACCCTTCAAGGTATTCTGGGATACGACGAAGGGCAAGCTCGTATAGTCCTAGGCCCTTCATTGAATATTGTTCTAAACCATTAAAACCAGATGACCTGGAAGGTAGAGGGGGTAGAGAAGGAGGGCTTCTCACGACGCTAAGCGTCCTCCCTGTTGACCAACCTTGCATCTGGGAGGTGACATCTAGATCTACGAATGGGCTTAGTCCCATTGTGTTGAGAGCCCAGTAGCTTCTCTTGGTTGAAGAGGAATATCGGTGTGAGGTAGTCATCTAGTTAGGCCATAAACATTCAAGGTTAAAAACTGTATTTGTTTACAAATTTTTTATTATTCATTGCATGCACAACAATGATATGAACTCTGCCACAATATGATGAATTCATAAACCATTTGCATCCACCTAATACCAGAAATATAGAAAAACAAATACACCATACCAAGTAATCAACCCAACTCAGTTCATGACGCCGAGAGAGCCTTAAAATTGATCAATTTACACTAAGTTCAAACAATCTGCAGTCTTTGAGGACATAAGTCCCTAACTACTTCAACCATGGGAAGTACTTGGGCTCTACCCAAAAACTCATTGTGAGGAGTACCATGGGAACCCCAAAGTAGTTGACCGCTGAGAGGAATTTCCAAGTGAAATGGGAAATGACCCCGATCAATTGAGTAGAAACGCCCATGAGGAAAAATCCAAGTGCTGTCTTTTGGCAGTCTTGGTGTCTGAGTGACCACCTACAGCCAATAGGAAGCCATTGAAACTGGGGTCCAAACGTCATTTCCACCAGTTTGATAAACATCTAACACAATTGATCCCCCACTCTCTTCCTCACGCCTAAGAGGCGAACCACCACCATTCAGGACATTGAACTGACACCATCGAGCCTATTCTTGATGACCTCACACACCACCATAAGTCCACATAGCCTCTGATTCAGATTCAAACCCATATCATTCTGAACCAGACCTCCATATAGCATCATCAAGCCCCATGGCTGGTGCAAATCCGGATCCATTTTTCGGCATAGCCATAGCTAGTGGACCCGCATCCACACCATAATCTATCACCAATAACCCTATAGGTGGCCCAAGCACAGTCATGCAATCTATCATCAGTCAACTACCACCACTAGTGACCAACCAAGCTAACCCATCTGCAACACAGGGGGGCAGTGGCCCTTCCACATACATTGCCCCTCCTACCAAACAGGGGGGTAGTGGACCTTCCACTTACATTTCCCCTACTTTCATACATGGGGGAAATGTCCCTACCACCCATACTATCCCCCCCACAACACTTGGGGGCATTGGCCCATCTACAATGGTGCCACCGCAAGTACCCCCAGCTATGCAGATGCATTATGCACCTGCAAATCCCACCACCATCGCAGATCCATCCCACATCAACCTGGGGTCAAATCTGCCTTTCATGGATCGTCTTAACTTGCCTAATTTGGCACGATTAACAAATGACCCCATCCACCACCAAGCTTTCTGGCCACCCTTGCCAACCAAGCTGCCATCAGACATTCCCAAGTTTGAAGGAAAAGCAACGGATGTCCTCAAAACCACATAATGACATTCCATCTATGGTTCTCGTCAAACAACGTCGTTGACGATTCTATCATATTGAGGCTATTCCAATGCACCCTTACAAGTGCCGCGGCCAAATGGTAGATTGAGCTACCGCAGGCCAAATATCCATATTTCAACTCCTTAGCTTTCATGTTCCTACAGTATTTCCAACTCCCTGTCAGATATGCTGAAGGGGTGGAGATCCTATTATCCTGTCACCAAAGCATTGAGACACATATAACTGATCACATCCATGAGTGGCGGCGACGTCGCAGCTTATGTAAAATCCAACTTGATGACAGGATCTTCTTGGATTGGTTCCTCAAGACCTTTCTCCCACCAATAGCAAAGGACGTTGCATCCGAACATCCCCAATCTGAAGAGGAGGCCATACTGAAAGCCCAACAGTTTGACCTTATTTATGCCCAGTCTAGATATCTATACACCGTCATTCCAGATGCCCCCCGTCCAAACACCTCCTATCGGGATGCACCGAGGGCATCTCATGTTGCAGACAGCATCATAGGCTCGGTCTCCCAACAGTCACAACACCGTCCAACACCACCTTCCATTACACCACAACCAAGCAACACTGCTAGTGTTTCTTACCAAAACCAAACTCTGGACTATGCCAGAATGATGTCCCATTCTAGAGCAACAAGTTCCTATGAACAACTTGCGCCACTGCAGCAGGCTCAAGCCATGGCATGGCCAACACAACAATATGCGGGGAAAATGCCCACATTTGTGGCACTACAACCCACCCAAATTTATTGTGCACCACCAGTGCAAGCAGTTCAAGCCCCCGCCCCTTTCCAACTCGCTCCATTGGGACAAGTATTCACACAACAAAACCATCCCAACCAGCCTGCCCCCAACAATCAACAAGGGCAAGCTCAAAATAATCGGCCCCGGAACCAAGACAATAACCAACCGCAGGGAGGTGGTCAACAACTAAATCCTCCCAATAATGTCACAACGAACTGACCCACCCAAAACCCCCCACGACCAAATGCTCCTAGATGCAATGCCTTGTTGCGCAAAAACCATCAATGCACACTCTATGAGGTCTATGTGCACTATACATTTGAGTGTCCCCTCATGGGTCGTGCCAAGCAGGCCATTTAAAATGAGGTTCAACATGCTGCAAATGCCATGAACCAAGCCCAACCCAACCTGACACCACAAGGACCTCCCCCCATGGTGCTTCAAAACCCACTACCAATCCAAGGATTGGTGGCAACCACACCCACTCCCCAAGCCAATCCCAATGCTCCAGGGGCACCTCCCACGGCCGAAACATGTGTTCACCACCTATTATCAATGACGACTGAAGAGGTCAACTTACAAAGTAGACAAAATTAGTACGGTACCATCACCGAAATCGCTGACACATCAATGGCATCAACGTCTAAAATAGTCAACCTACCCCTTCAATTACCCCCATTCCCGTGCCCACCCATATGTAGAATTTCCAATAATGCCACGGCTAGAGCTGCAGTTAGCTATAGCATTGTGGATGACCTGGCCCAAACACCAATGACCATGTCCACCCTGGAGGTACTCAAAACGTTCCCAATACAGTGGAAAGCGTTACTAGCCATCCTGGGGGCTGTAGACCCCTCTGACTCTAAGTGGATCACGTTCGACACGGAGAATGGAGAACCATGCATGCCATTGACCATCGCCTTCCAAATCCTGGTATCTATCTGAAACTTGGTTGTGCACCGGTGCATAGTAGATGAGGGGAAATCTATGTGCGTTATGTCTACCTTGGTTTGGAAGAAACTCAGATCACCAATTCTGCAACCATCCTCCATAACTCTACGGGCTTATGATGGACATCCCACTAAATCCCAAGGAATCCTCCCCCATGTCCCCATCACATTAGCCTGGAAGGCAACCCTGATTGACATAGAGGTCGTCAACGCTCAACTGGACTATAACCTTATCCTCGGAAGAAGTTATATGTATGCCATGAGAGTGATCACATCAACTTTCTTCCATCGCATGATGTTCCCTCACAAAGGGAATATTGTGATAGTTGATCAACTCACTTATCATGATCCACAAGGGTTAACGGCACCCGCCAACATTATCCTGACCATCGCAACCATTGAGCTGCAAGGGATGACCACACACGCTAATGTTGTCCCTGCAATCAACACTATGGTTGACAACACACCAGCCTACCCATTGTTGAATGTGGGCCATGGTTTGTTTACCGATCCCACCATGATGGCTCCTTTCCCCTTAGTGTCACCGCCACCGACACAAAATGAGACTGCGGACTTGTGCATGGTCTCATCCAGCACCACTGCACCCAAAAAACATCACCTACAGCAGCAGCATTTCGTGTAGCCACAACCACAACCGCATCCCCACATGCAACCGTCATGGAGTTATCTAGGCTCATCTCCAGTCCATACGATTCCCTTCCTCTTCCCCTGGTGTCATGAGCAAGCCGGTAATGGCCACCTTAAGCCTGCCCAGCTTTACATTGGGAATTCTGGTGTGGTATCCTAATCCACTGACTCAACCAACAATCCCCCAGGTTGTTTAAACCCCAGTGCAACCCATCGCGGTCGAGTCTCACCCTCCACCTGGCCCGCAAAAGCTCACCTGCACCCGCACTGCCCCACCCGAAAAGGGCTAGGGGCAAGAATGCCAAAGCCACTGCAGAACCACGACAAGTCTTGCCTTGGGCTGTCTGCGAGCAACAAGGCCATCCAACTCAGAGTTGCCCTAAAATCCCAATGATACATGCGCATTTAGATGCCATGGATACAAACGAAAACATCCCCGTGGTTGAACTTCCAACCACGTCGATAGTCTAAAACAAGGCATTTATAACAAACCATGCTTGCTCCCTTTGCGGTTTGTATGGACATTACTCTCACCATTGCCAAGACCTGCCCAAATTTTGAATGGCTCTGGCTGATCTCCGTCAACATTCCCTGGATTCTGAGATCACTCTGATCGAAGAATTTTATCCCCCACCTTCTTCTTCGGACACCATGTCCATTTACATGATGTCCATTGTCTATTTCTACAGACCCTCTTGTCTCCACCATCATCGACGGTCAATCAGACCTATCTCTTCCATTCTTTCCATAGCCGCAACTCCATCCATAGCCACAACCTCAGTTACCAGGGAAGCAGTGCGGTTCATTCCCAATCAACACGATCCTTTTCCTTGATCTTTTCCTTTTCCTTTTCCTACCATCTAAGATTGTGAGTAAGTCTATCTTGGAAACCTGCAATCTATAGGATTTCACATTGCGAGTTCTTGCGTGGTACCTTGAATCACCTACCCTACCTTTTAGGCCCCAAGATGTGTTGACTCATGTCCATCCAATTGAGATGATGTTGCACCTACCTCCAGGTCCATCAAATACTCCTCCCATCTCCGAGCCTATGACTCTTCCTCCAACAGAGACTGGGGGCAAGGAAACCAAAGCCACAACCAATACCATTTTCATGATATCTAGCACTAGTTTCCATTTTTTGTCGTTGGTTGTGGAAGATCCACCTGATCTATCATGGCACCATTTACGCGATGACGGAGATATATGTAAGACTGCCTTTGGTTTTACCCCATTCCCTTCAAACCATAGTGTGGAATCGGTTCTTTCCATAAAATACCAAATTCCATCACCCCATATTGCCAATGACCTTCGTCTCAGCAAGGGGGCATACACCATTATCGACTTTGATGGATAACTCTTGGAGAACCCCCACAATGGGCTCTACCTCAAGAGATTTTATGCTTAACATCACCAATGATTCTCTTCATTTTCTTTTCTTGTTTTTTAATGTTTTTTAGCACAAATCAGGGGCAACACCATCCGCTGCTAATTCAAATTCACCTGGAACCGGTTCAAGACACCTCTCACACCTCCGGGCTCAAATTTACATCTTCTTATTAGACCATCGTCTCATGTTTAACAATACATTTCAGGACCATTTCCTGGAAGCTACCTCAATTTACAAGCCACAGCATGGTGATACAAGTGTCTGTGGACCTGTACTTGCATCACACTTTTCTACCGCTACTCATGCGAGTTTTTGGGTCACCGGGCTCTGCCTCAAGAGATTTTATGCTTAACATCACCAATGAGTCGCTTCATTTTATTTTCTTGTTTTTTAACATTTTTTAGCACAAATCAGGGGCAGCACCATCCACTGCTAATCCAAAGCCACCCAGAACCGGTTCGAGACACCTCTCACACCTCCAGGCTCAAATTTACATCTTCTTATGAGACCATTGTCTCATGTTTAACAAATAAATTTTGGGACCATTTCCTGGAAGCTACCTCGATTTACGAGCCACGGCATGGCGATACAAGTGTCTGTGGACCCATACTTGCATCACACTTTCCTACTGCTACTCATGTGAGTTTTTGGGCCACCGCCCGTTAAGGGTTACCATTTTTCAGTTTTGTTTTGTATTTTAACACATAGTTGTCTTTTCTATCCACCGCACCTTATGCGGACCTATGGACCACTGTCCACAAAATGATTTATTTTTCTTACATGTATTTGGCATAGAATTTCCCCTGAACTTGCACTCACATCACATGTAGTCAATTTCGTCCACCACAACACACACACACACACTCCCCTGACCTCTATCCGAGAGCCACCTCAGTTTGCGTGCCTCTGCCGCATCGAATCGCGAGCCTCTGCTGCGATCTATCCCATGCATGTATTGATATATTTGAGAGCCTTTTGCTCCATCCATACTACGTGGATGACCTTTGGACCTCTGTCCACTGTCCCAACATGAGGCACCACATGTGCCACCGCGATCGGTTGACCGCACTAGAGTTTCGTTTAAGCTCTTTTATGACTCCTTAAAACAATGAAAAGATAGCCGAGCGTAGCTGCTTCCTTTTCAGCTCGCTAAAGTATAATAAAGGGCATATACATCATTTTGTTTACCTCCTTTTGTGGACCATGTAGACCATTAAATGAAAAGGACCACGTTGGCGTATTCAAGCTAAGACTGTTCCCCTCTGCATACTTTTATGCTTTCTCGGGCAGAGGGGTTGCACTTTACAAAAAATCTCACCATGGGTTGTCATTAAGCTCTTTTCTAGCCTTCTCATCAAGAAAATATTTCCGAGCAAACTTGGTTTCATTCATGCTCGTAAAAGTATTTGAATTACCGTCCAGTCAGTATAGGTTTAACCTTTTCCGGCCTGATTGGACTACCAACGGTAAAGAAGTATCTCATCCTCTACAGGATGGGAAAGCTCTCCTATGTATACTTTTATCCTTTTTTGAGCACAGGAGACTACCAATGAAAAATATCCCCCACTGGAGTCTTCTTCGTGCTTTCAAACTCTCTAAAATTGAAATCACCATCAAGCATTTACTTTCTTGGGCTCACTAAAAATCCACGAGATCGTACCATAACGGTGTCCCTAGACACCACCCCATAGAAAACAGTTGGGAAACATTCCCACATCGGATTGCCTTTGTTCAAAGTAATCTGCAATGTTTCTTCCTTGGATCCCATCAATATCAAAAGTGTCTACCTCCTCCAAGTATTTCCCATCTGTAGTGACATGGCTAGTATTACAGCTATGATCCCATTCCCATGAGTCAAGCTTCATTTGCTACCTAGTACGCTCTACCGTCATCCTCTGAACAAAGCAAGTTTGAGTCTACCACATTCCCCCTGCCCCTATTCAATTCTTTCCCTCCCCCTCCCCCCCATTCAGTGGGTTAGTCTGTAGATTGTCTCACACCTTCCGGTGATCTCTCTCGCGCTTCTGGTCAAGGAAACACCATTTCCTTGACTAGGGGCAGGTCTCCCTCTGTCGATGACAACACACATATTCCAGAGGACAGACCTAGAGGTCCCTGTATCCTAGTTTCATTAACCTCATTGATGAGTTCCTTGGACCATTTGAGAGGATTCCTTAGTGCCTCTTAGGATGGTTGTTTCTCACGTGCTCGACTCCAACTACATTATCGCACCGTTGAGATTCATACAGGGTTTGGTCCACACAGTACTTGGTTGAAGACCTCGGATGTCACCTGAATTTAGCACATTGATGAGTCTATTCGATGGACCTAAACAGGTCATGTCCCTTGTGATTTCTGGGTTGCATTGGAGACAGTGTTCAGAAGCCCCAGCAATGCTTCTATATAGATTTATGATTGATGCAGCATACTTGTACCACGGAGACTTTGACTCTCAATCAGCGAGTCCATACAGCTATGTACCATTCCATATCCAGCACACCATCAGTCATGAAGATATAGCATTCCATAGGAATTCCATGGGTCCAATGTACCAGATCAGCATTGTATTCAGCTTCAAATTGAGGCAACCATCATAGTATCATCAGTTGTATATGATCGGCTCTTGTATTTTAGAGCATAGATCAAATTATTCTTTTTACATTGTCACAAGCATGGGGCTGCTCACCTCATCCATATACATGTCACACATTATTTGTATCTCACCCATTGATGGGAACCATATTAATACAAAAACCAAAAGCCACCATGCCCCAGCCCCGAAAGCACCACCTCTACGCAGCAAATCCTATGATGTCCATTGGCCATACGATGAGCTCCTGCCCTCACACATCAGGGGGCAATATGTTAATCCAAAAAAAATCCCTCACTCAGCTCTACATATCCCACACCACCTAAGGACACCCATTCACGACCCTCCATTAGACCCCCACACCCTCAAAAAGGCTTAAGGATGAAGAAAAGGGCTTAAAAACCCCAAAAAGGAGCCTAAATAACTCTCCTAGGGGCTAAAGCCTCCAAAAAGGGGCTAAAACCCCTCTAAGGAGCCTAAAACCCTAAAAGGAGCTAATGTTAGGGTGGAAGGGGATAAAATCCCAAAAAAGGGGCTAAAGCCCGGACCTAGGGCTTAAAACCCTAAAACCCCTAAAAAGCTATAAAAGGAGGGTGGGGGGTCACTCTCAAAACACACCTCTATTGCATACTATTATGCTTCCCGTGGATGCCTTGAGACACCTTTGCATCTCAAGCCACCCACATCTCGCTCTCCTCCATCCATTCTCCCCATTGAGCCATAGCTCCTCATCCATTATTGAGTGAGATAGGGAGGTGCTTCCTTCTAGCCAGGGCATGGTGGCCCATTTCACCAAAGGAGGTATAATATTGTTTTGTTTATGCATTTTTCTTTAGTATTGTTTGATTTCTGACCCATGCTTGTTTGCAGGTTTGTTTTTGCTTAATAGTTGTTTGCAGGTAGCCAAGACGAAGCCCTAACATTGTCTGCAGAGGGGCTCATGACCACTATTTTCTTTCTGTCTTTAATTTCTGTCCATTCCGCTTTCTTTTCATCATTTTCACACGCAGGAACCTACCCTTCTATCCTACAGACAGAAGGGATCCATTCCTACCCCTGTAGTAAGGAGAAATCCCTTCTACAATCACTGTTGGTCCCTTCACCAAGTGGGGGGTTGATTTTATGGATTGCAACCCATATTCAGCTGGGGGAACCATAACATTATATTGGTCATGGATTAATTCATGAAATAGGTAGAGGCTATGCCTATTATCAAGTCTAATGGTGAGATGGTCGCTCACTTCATGTTCAATCAGATCATTACTTGGTTTGGTATCTCGAGAGAGCTTGTCATGGACCATGTCAGGAACTTTCAAAATATGATGATGGATGAGTTATCTTCCAAATTGGGGTATAAGAAAGAGTATTCCTATTCTTATTATCCTCGAGTGAATGGGAAGGTTGAAGCTGTAAACAAATTCCTTAAGTCCATTCTACAAAGAATCGTTGCATAAAGAAAGAATAATTGGCACATTATGCTTTACCCTGCTTTGTGGGCTTACCGAACCATCGTTAGGACTGCCACTAGTTTTTCTCCATATCAGTTAGTACATGGGGTGGAATGAAAATTATTGATTGAATGTGATATTTCCTCTTTGAATATAGTCATAAAAATATTACCAGAGACTTCTAATTTGTAAGAACATATGGTCCCCTTAGAGGACCTTAATGAGGAGCATTGAAATGCCTTAGTGGCTCTTGAAGTGAAAAAATGTCGCGTTAAGGCTTAGTATGATAAGTATGTCCATCACCAGAGATTTAGTGAAGGTGATTTTGTTCTTTTATATGACCAAGCTAGTGAACCGTTAGGGGTGGGTAAGTTCAGCCCCATCAGGCATGGACCTTACATGGTTAAATGAGTGTTAGAGAAGGGTGCTTACAAGTTAGTGGATTATAAAGGGACATCCTTGGTGGAGCCTAGAAATGGGCTCTATCTCAAAAAATATTATGTGTAATTCTAATATAAGGCTAATACATTGTATATTACTGTACAGTTTCATAGTTTTTTTGGTCCCCTTGTAGTGATTCGGTTTGTTGAAGATGTCGATAGAGTATTTGATATATGTAGGATATGCTAATGGTTCCAGCTGCCACACCCAGAACTTAGCCTCGATTGCTTGGGTGATCTATACGTCTATGGGTCATGTTGTGTCTTGAGGGGGTGTATGTCTCTGACCATCATCCAACAATGTTGCTGAATATAGTGTCGTGATTGAGCTACTACATGATGGCTTCTCTCATGGTATTCGATCCTTTGAGATATGTCTTGACTCGCAGTTAGTGGTATCACAATTAAATGGTGTGTATCATATTATAGATCCCACTTTACTATAAATATTTTGTGTTTAAGATTGTTAGAACGACAATTTGAACACATACCATACATTCACATTCCTAGGATCTACAATCATGTTGCTGATTCTTATGCAAATTACGTTTTAGAATGGAATTTGTTACATCAACAATGAAGCATACACACCACATTCACATTTAAAATACACATGTAGATATAATAAACTAATCATTATAAGCATTTCAAAATATAGTCCAAAAATGGTGTCATAGTTACAAAAAAAATGTCATGGTACAAAATATGGGCTTTAAGCCACCAAGAAACATGACAGGGTTGATACAAAATGTATATCTAGGCCTCTATGCATGTGGACTGGGGTGCTAATCATGAAAACAAACAATGACATTGGACAATCATCTTAATAATCGAACCCATGCACGGGGTACTCCTACCACCTGCCTCTATATTGCCTCAAGCAAGTCCTCGACTTGCACCATAGGGACCCTATGTGTCAAATGCACAAAGTTCATGTGTATGCTTTGGAGGATATGCTCCACATCTGCACCTTGTATATCTTCACCCCATCCCCTCCGACAATGTTGAGGGAAGCCATCCAATCACCTATATCCCACATCTGCATGTGCATGATCAGTATAAGTACATGACACCACAAAAAACATGTTTTTTGATTTCATTATATCAAAAAATAAAAAATAAACTAATAATTCATAAAATAAAATGAATTCAAAATTGTTTACTTATGTCTCCATATACCCTGCCCTATGGTATGGGCATATCCGTATCACCGCGGAAGTCTATCCCTACAAAGGGATAGTCATCTATGGCCACATTCTATCTTTTCCACCAATGGTAAAAGTCAGGTGGGTAGGGTGTAGCTACATGTCCTCCCCCTAATTTCCGCATCATAACATTCTAGTAAGTTTTGGCTAGACTCCATAGGCCATGAGGAGGAATATGAACTCTTGGGCTAAGACTCGATACCCACTTGAATAAAAAAGTACTAAGTATGCTGGCGAACCCAAAGTTCCTCGTCCTTCCCATCTTGCAGTCAGTCAGTTGTTGCTTCACATTCCTCAAAAAGGATGTACTCCAGTCATATATGGTAGGTCTCATACACTCGACCGCATAGAACATCAAAAGCCTAGAATCCTTATGTAGAGATTCCATCCCAACTATCCTGGATAGCACTAGCACTATGACCTTGAGGCCAAGACTTAGGATAGAGTTCACAGGACCCTGACTTCCAATCTTCTTAGTGTCTAGAAGGAAGTATATGGATATGTATTCCTCGATGATGGGTCCACCTCCCACCCCTCTAGCCCTCAAGTTTACTACCTCACCTCAGTGGGATAATCCAGTGATGAAATACACATACTCTACCTCAAGCCTTAGGGGCATCCCATCTAGATAAAATTCCTCTATATATGGGTCCCAATAGTTAATGACCATCTGAAGAAGTCTTGGTTGAGCCCTCAAGCTCCCAAGTAGCCAACATTTGTATAAAACACATGCTCTTAATTATTGTTGAGAAATCATGACACCCTAGACTTTTCTATCCACATCCCCATGATCACGTTCTCACCATTCTAGCACCATCCTGCCAAGAAAACATAAGTTTCGTGAGAATTTGCTAGAATTTTGGGTATGGGCGCACCTATACAAAATTTTTCATGTTGACAGTCACACGTATACATGGAAATTGTTGCTTTTTCCGCATATACCCAGCCCCATACGCTTCTCGATGATCTATGACATATGTGGGCTGGGATACCCAAGTAGGGGCACTCAAAACTTTAAAAACCACCATTAAAAATTGAAATAAAAACACTAAAAATATTGAGTGTGGGATGAGGATTTACCTGGCACTAACGGTTCCTGATTTCGATGCCCCTAGCTCCCGGACTTTGCATTTGAAGTTTGTGGTTCAAAATGGCTCCAATGCACTATGTGGTGAAAATTCAAAATGGTATGGTGAAAAATGAGTTTTTTACCATATACAACATTCTTCTTGAAATTTTTACCCACTAGCCTATAGTTTTTACCCTTATTTACTCTTTTTGAATTGTTTTGTCCTAATATTGTGGTGTAGAGACTTGATTTGAGAGTAATTTTGCCGAGGTATTGACCCATTTGTATCTATTACAAGTATAATTACGAACTGACATATAGGATAGGATCACATTTCTTCTTGCATTATGCATCACCTTATGGCCATATATCCTTAACTATAGGTACAAACCCACTTTGTAATGTTACAAAACCATCACACTACGACTAGAAGTGGAATTACGTAAGTGGTATAGCTTTCTTATTCATGGGTGCCCTAGTTAGATCCTTCTTTTTCATTTGGTACCCATGCTGATATTCTTCACCTAGGGCTGGGAGTCCATTTTAATTCCATTTATTTGAGCGAGAACCTCATATTCTCTCTTGAACTTTATGCTGGCCATCTCCCACAGGGAATCTTGTTTATATCAAGTTGTAATTGCATTATCATGTGTTTGCTTTCCTTATTGAGTGTTACGCCAGATCCCCACTTCATAGTTATAATCCATGTATCCCTAACTTGTCTCAATCTTAGCCAAGCAGAGCCTTTTACATATCTTTTGCAGCTTGATCACCGCTTACCGAGAGGAGACATTCCCCCGAGTGTCCTTATCCTGCACATGCTTCCTTGCATTGAGCATAAGTATGTTCCACTGCTTGGAACTAGTATTCTTTCCCACAACACTCGTCTCCTCCTAACTATGTACTATAAGCACTTTTATTCTTTTTCAAGCTTCCTAATTTGAAAAAGTCCAAAAAAATTTTTAAAAAAAAAAGTCGAATGGGAAATGATATTAGTTTTGGCAGCTTTCAAGTCGCGTCACCTTCGAACAGAGCACTATATATTCCATCCGTAGGTTGGGTTTGTTAGTATGAATTTAGGATTTGTACTTGTTATTTTGAGTTTTCTCCACCGATTGGTTGTGCTTCCAGTCCCTATGGAGCCTGTAATCAGGAATATTGCACCTTTTGCGGACAGAAGTTGTTCCTCTGGTCTGAATGGTTCAGATCTAGAACAAATGAGTGAATGACAAAGGATGAAGACCTTCCCTGAATGTTGTAAACACATGGAATACTTCTTTGATCATGAACCTATGTACCTGCAAACATGTCAAACAAACAAGAACATCAAAGCTACTAGAAAATCATATACACATCCATACTAGTGACTAAGGAATCCAGTAACATATACATGCAAAATCAAAACAACACATATGTGGGACAGAAATCAACTTTGCATTAAGAATGAATGAAGAAGCTTACAACCATTGCCTTAGTGTTGACAACCTCCTCCACAAGAAAAACACCTCATCCCCAAAAGCTCCAACTTGCTCTCTTGTGCTCTCCAATGGATTGGACTAGGTAGTCAATTCAAGAACATAACAATACCATTCAGTTCTCCCCATCAACTATGGATATGAGCTTGTATTTATAAGGCTTAATGGATAGGGATAGTTTAGAGAATTGTGGGTGAGGTGGCTATAAGATCCTACCGAGGGATCTGGACTCCAACTAACCCATATTGATAGGGATAAGGGAGGACATAAGGCTCATAATCTAGAAGCCTCGAGAAACTTCTCTTTTCCCATTTTATCAAGGGTACCTCTTTTGTTCCCTTATGACAAAGCGGTTTAGGTGAGAACCTCTTCAAATACAAAGCACTTCTGCGGTCGCACCACTTCTCTATAATAGGACACATGCGGTGCTGAACAAGGTACCGCTCATCAGCCAAAGGGAAAGCACGGTGCTAGGTTTTTTCATGTAGAATTGATATCCAGAGCAAGTTTCCACTCTAGGTTTTGGGATTTATGGAAAACATAGGGGTTAAGGATCTCATCACATGTTGGTGACATGATTTAGGTATAACAGAATGCCCCCCAAAGCATGAGGCTTAGAGGGATACGATCAACGAGAGCTTTGAGAGAACAAGTTGTCACTTTGAGGTGAGAGTCAGCTTGGTCGGAGAGTGTCATAGAGTAGGCATATGTAGTACATCAATACTTTTGACTCATAGACAAATTTAACCAACTCATGGCTGCAGAACAATACAAGGGAGATCCATGAGAGGAATAAACAACCATGGCTACTAGAATACAGCATAGATCCATGTGATAGAGGACTCAAAATTGGACATTGCTACCAGACGTACAACGTAGATCTATGTCATATAGACACAAATTTGATCATACCATACAAATGTGGATCCATGCTATATATACAAAACTCCATCGCAACCTGGGGAAAGCAATGAGTGCTAAACAAGTTCCCATGGTCTTTGTCTCATTTTCCACAAAGTATGATTCTATCCATGTGATTACATTGTTCTGAAGTTGAACATGGTAGAAACCACTTGATTACCAGCCAATGATGTGAACCGTTAACAAGTGTGAGGGAGATCACCATTGATGTCAATGATTCCCAAGGTACCCTAGTACAATCTACTGAGTGTGAATATATGTTTTGATGTCGAACACCCAGTCGATTCTATCGATCAAAGGTTAATGATGTGAGCCTATGTCAAGAGTGAGAGAATATGTCATTGAGGCTTACAGATCTTAAGGTACTAAATTTTTTTCTAAGACTATTTCCCGAATGATGAGCTAATGTCGACAGGAATAGTCTTGTCGAAGGAGGGCCATGATGAATCCCACATCGACGACACAAAACTCAGGACAAAGTTCTAGAATGATGTGAATGAGGTAACCATAAGAATGACTCAAAAGTACTGACACGGATACTGTTTTGACTCCATAGGTAAACTTCTTCAACTTCCCTTTGAACATCGGGCAGCACGACAAAAGACTTGGCAGCATGACTAGACCAGACAAACACATAGTGTGACGGTGGACAATGCATTATTTTGAAAGACTCAAAGGAGTGACATGACTCATGAAAGTGAATTGCCATGGAAATCAGCTAAATACCCAATTGACTGAAATGATATGCAGACAAGTGCCATGTTAAAAGGTAATGACAAATTGCCATTTTATTTGCAAAATGATTCCCTTCCCATTTTCCCCATCATGGTTGATGAGTGCCTCTTTTCGTTTTTACAAGTTTAAAGAGGGTAAAAAACACTCGTTATAGCTCGTCTGAAGACAAGTACAAACTCATATGTTTTATGAACCTGAGAGAGGAGGGGTTTGTTCCCAAAATAGGGTCTCTCAATGTTTAATTTAACGAGTCCAATGAAAGTTAACTCGATATCGTTCATGTTTAGAGAGTCTAAACGACCATGGAAGAAGAATCCACAGGGTCCTTTTTCGTATGATTTAGTCACCAAGGCCCAAAAAATTTTAAAATAATACCTTAGAGAACTCTTCCAGTCATGATTGGCTAGAGTGTTCCTTTTTCGTAAATAGTCCATCTGAACCGAAAAAGAGATAACCTACCATTGGAGAGAAGACTCTTCTAATACTTTTATGAGTATGAAGAAGACAAGTACTTGACTATATTTTCACATTTTAAGAGTCCGAAAAGAGTTTAAAGAAGACTCTATTAACCTTTTTCATGTTTGCATCTAGACCACGAAAAAGTAATAAACTAATCTCAAACCACTTTTCATGTTTTAACCAGAGCATTACAAATGAAAAGCTCAACACTATCTTACTATTTTTAATGAGCTCGAAGATTAGTTGAAAGAATGCTCAAAGATTGGTTTCATTTTTACGCAAGATCGAAACCAATGGGTAAACTATGCTTGAAAAATCCCATGAACATGGTATACAGAGGTTGGAATCTTTCCCCCAGCATGATTTCTAGCGAATCTTACCCCTAGCGTGATCGCTAGGGGCTCGACATGCCCCCCAAGCTTCATTTTGTCTGACGATTCTTCTTCCATACCCAAACTAAAAACCTGGTTACTAATGTGAAAATGTTCACCAGGGGGGTAGGAAGAACGAGAATCGGGAAGGTGAAAAGAAGGTTCAAGTTCTAACACTAAAGGGAAGACTTGACTCAAGGGAAGGGGATCTATTTCGTTTTTACACAAGCTTGAAACAGAAGGTAACTATGCTTGGAACATGGTTTCATTTTTATGCAAGCTTGAAACGAAAAGGTAAACTATGCTTAAGGAAACCTACTTCATTTTTTAACGAGCTTGAAATAGAAAATGAACTATGCTCAGGAATGGTTTCATTTTTATGCAAGATTGAAACCAAAAGGTAAACTATGATTGAGGAGATCCACTTCATTTTTTAATGAGCTTGACATAGAATGGGAACTTTGCTTAAGAGCATATGTTTCATTTTTTAACGAGCTTGATGCAGAATGGGAACTTTGCTCAACACATGGTTTCATTTTTATGCAAGCTTGAAACCAAAAGGTAAACTATTCTTAAGGAGTGTTTTTATTTTTTAACGAGCTTGAAACCAAAAGTAAACTATGCTCTCGAACCTTCTCCTACCCAACATGATATCTATAGGTTGGTAGGTTGCCCCCATTTCATAAAATCTAGTAGATTAGATCCATTATGATGTCCATAGACTGAAGCCATGCCCCCCATTTTACCTATGATGGGAAGAAGCTAACTAGAAGAAGGGGGAGGAACCACAAGAACATTCGACACGTTCAGGGTAGTCTGATTACTAGGAGTGATGCAATGGTCAGGTGTAACAAAATAAAGCCGATCACTGGTCACAATCTTCCCATCATGGGAAAAATGCATAACTCTAAAGAGTGTGAAAACAATAGCTTTCATGGCATAAACATAATCACGTCCAAGGAGTAGATTAAAATTTAAAGGACCTTGGACCACCATAACATCAATACAGACAGTTTTCCCTCCTAACATAATAGGCAAATAAGGAAGGGTCCCTAAAGGTGTAGTAGGTCTTTGATTAAAATCCAGTATCTGATCGGTGGATGGCACAAGCTGAGGTGAACCTAAAGCTTTCCAAGTAGTTGAGGATAGAATACTAACAGAAGCCCCTTCGTCAACAATAGTGCGAAGAATATTCCTAGCAGTAACATTCACAACTATCTGGAAAGGAACACTCGAATGAAGACGAGACTCTGTTAGGTTACTCCAGTCAAAGGAAATAACCTCACTACTCAAAGAGGTTTCTGTCAAAATAGACAAAATTTCCTCTTCCCAAGAACAATCAGATTGAATCATAAAAACTTCAGTAGGTCTCTGTTCATTCTCTACTGAAAGAGAAGAACAAGACAAAGATTTGGTCAAAGAGACTACTTCAGTATTAACACTCTCTGATCAAAGAGAGGGATTGGGTGGAAATGACATCGACTCGACCACTTCACTCCCCGACGGAAGAGTGGGATCAATTATAGATGAAATTGAATTGATCACTTGGTCAACCAGCGAGGAATCGAGGGATAACTTACTATCACTTGTTGGAGTCACCTGTTGATGATTAGTAATATTTTCCAACCAATGTGAAGCTTCATTCATGCTTGGATAAAGAAAAGTACGATGCCTAGCCTTGCATATCAAACAAGGATACAAGATTTTACCCTTACGAACTTTTACTAATGGGTCACTGGTTGAGGGAGTATCATCAACATGATGATCAGAGGTTGATGACATAGACGGTTTGGACCTTTTAGACCACTCTTCTTGTACACGAGAGAGACTGGGACACTCCTTAAGAAGGTGGTACCCCTTGCAAAGATTACAAGGGAACTTGGGTTTTACGAGTGTTCTCTTAGAATGGGCACCATCAAGAGCAGATGGTTGCTACTTTTTCTCTTTCTTATCCTTATTCTTCTTACCTTTCCCTTTCTTCTTCTTCTTATCCACATGACTACTAACCATAGAGCTCTAGTCAAGCAAAGAAGAAGAAAGGGATGAAGCCACAACCGATGAATAAGGAGAGGGATTAGGTTGAGGTTGATCCCCTCCCAGAGGAGAGGTGACATTTGAGACATTAGGTGTATGAGAATTACCAGATTAAACATCTAGACCGATAATCCTATAGTTAACCCAAGAATATTTAGAGTGGCAATAAAGGGAGGACCAATACCTTCACTCGGAGGGAATACAAAAGGTACACCTTGGAAAGGGACCTCTTGAGTGGTAGTTCCATATGAGGATGCCATCTCTAAACTCTCTAATAACCCCCTAACTACCATGCACAAGCAAGTACTACTCAAACTAAAAGCAACAAGCAAACCTGTGAAAGGAGTGGATAAGAGTCAGGAATCTCACAGGATTACCAAGACTTTACAAGCTTCAGCTGTAAAGCCAAGCCGGACAAAAGGTTAACTCATTTGGTCAAAGGATTCCTAAAAGGGTCTCCTGATATACACAAGGTACGTGGGAGCTCAAATTGGTAGTAGTGTTGTCTAATGCACAACCATTCACAAGGGGCCTTCCTATATACAATCGAGTACATGAAGTACCTTTCTATATACCTCAAGGGTACGTGAAAGGCTTTTTGATATACTGATTGTACGTGGAAGAATCGTCTGATTCCCAGGTTGTAGTGTGGACAAATAATGGCAGCTCCTATGTTTAACGATTCCCAAACACATCACTAACTTATCACTCAAATTGCTAAAATTTTTAACCTAGTACTACCGTTAATTTTATCTTGTATGTTTAGGTGGAACCATGGAGTGAAAACTTGAAATTAAAGAAGATGCACACTGATCTATATGATAATGCAATTTTTCCTCTTTAATGAAGTTATACCTAAGAGAGGGAGAGAGATTTACTTTTCTTCCAAAAAATGCACACCCAAATGCAAATGCAATTCTATCTTTTCAAATGAAAAGGGAATTATCAATGCACCCCAACAATCTTGAAGGAAAATAAGAAAGATATCTAGAGAAAATCAAATATAAATAAACCAAAAATGTTTCCTATCTTTTCATGCTTGAAAAATATGCATACAAACTTAATGGAAATATTTTCCAAGCAAAACTAACTCTAATGCATGCAAAGATGAAAACATATATTTCTTCTTAATGAAAGTGAGATCTAGAATTTCGAACAATCATGCACAAAACAAGAAGAAAATCGTTCAACAATGCTTTTGAATAAAACAAAGGAGAGAGAAAACAAAGACTTCTCTTTGAAACAGACAAGGAAACGAAGAACCAATATTCCCTACCAAGCACTGAAAAAATCAGCATGCAAATGGAAACGAGAATCACCCAAGCAAAGAAAGAATTAAAACAACATGGATCACTCATGCATTCCAAGTCCAAAACAAACTAAAACCTACTCATGAAAATGAAATGTATATTTTCCAATTCCAACGAATAATATCTACAAAAAGGAGCAAGAGGTTTCAAGCAAAGAAAAGAATATAAACTCCAATGCAAGAAACATAAACTCTCTTTGAATGCAGAGGGAATATAACAATCAAAGCGACTGCAGAATATACAATTCAAAAATACACTTCATTTTTATCAAAAAGTAAGCCAAAAACACACAAAAAATCAAAATACAAAGTCTGGAATAGGGCCTACCCGGCGTCGCACAGATGAAGCTATTGACAGGCGGTTTTGAGGCAGAACCGCTTCTTGCTCACTAGACTCAAGCGGTGGCACCACCTACTGCTAACTGGACTTAGGAGATGGCACTGCTTCTTGCCAAAGGCACATGCACGGTTCCCTAAATAGATCCAAAACACAAGGAGAATGAGAATTCAAGTCAGAAAATTGCTCAAATCAAGGTAAAGACTAATGAATTGACAATAAAATAGAGCATATAAGGTCGGAATAGTTCAGATCTAAATAGATCTAAAAGTTTTAAACCAAAATTCACTAAGTTAGATGGCAGATCTGACTGAAGAGAGTTATATACTGGAGCCTGGATTTAGACAAGTGTTCAAGGACTGAGGAAGATCACATCAACTGAAGTTTGCTTTTCTCCCCGGCGGAGTCACCAAATTTGTAATTAGGAATATTGTACCTTCTGCGGACAGAATCTGTTCCTCTGGTATGAATGGTTCAGATCCATAACAAATGAGTGAACTCCAAAGGATGAAGACCTTCCCTGAATGTTGTAAACACCTAGAATACTGCTTTGATCACAAACATGTGTACCTGCAAACATGTCAAACAAACAAGAACATCAAAGCTACTAGAAAATCATCTACACATCCATACTAGTGACTAAGGAATCCAGTAACATATACATGCGAAATCAAAACAACAGATATGTGGGACAGAAATCAGCTTTGCATTAAGAATGAATGAAGAAGCTTAGAATCATTGCCTTAGTGTTGACAAACTCCTCCACAAGACAAACACCTCATCCCCAAAAGATCCAACTTGCTCTCTTGTGCTCTCCAATGGATTGAACTAGGTAGTCAATTCAACAGCATAACAATACCATTAAATTCTCCCCCTCAACTATGGATATGAGCTTTCATTTATAGGGCTCAATGGATAGGGATAGTTGAGAGAAGGAGGTGGCTCTAAGATCCTACCAAGAGGGATCTCGACTCCAACTAACTCATATTGATAGGGATAAGGGAGGACACGAGGCTCATGATCTAGAAGCCTTGAGAAACTTCTCTTTTTCCCATTTTACCAAGGGTACCGCTTGTTCCCTTATAACAGAGTGGTTTGGGTGAGAACCACTTCAAAGACAAAACACTTCTGCAGTGGCACCGCTTCTCTATAACATGACACAAGCGGTGCTGAACAAGGTACCACTCATCATCCAAAGGGAAAGCACAACGCTAGGTTTTTTTATGTATAATTGGTATCCAGACCAAGTTTCCACTCCAAGTTTTGGGATTTAGGGAAAACATATGGGTTAAGGATCTCATCACATGTTGGTGATAGGATTTAGGTATAACAGAGCCTCTTTCGATGCCCCCTGTGTCGCATAGTTGTTCCAGTTTGCATGTCAATTCTATGATTCCTGTCAATCACCATATGCCTTATGTTCTTATTCAAAGGAATTTTTAGTTAGAGTTAGCCATTCCTTAGTTATATTGCCTTTGCATGTTGACCATTCCTAATATAGTTACTGGTTTGTGCACATCTTGTTCATTCAATTTCTTCCAAATAATCCACCATTGTTGTGTACCTCGTGTTGGTTGATGGGGGATGCCTTAATGCCCTCCTTCCAGTGGATTCCATTCTATCGACTTCATATCATCTATTCTAGAATAGGATTCTAGAGTCCATTGAGTGCCTTGAGACTTTCACTCACCAGCAACAGGTTCTCTCGCCATTGACAGTTTTGGGAATACATCAATGTCACCTAATCGATGGATTATTTCAAGTGTTATACCTCAACACATCTATTCACACTTGTTGGAATGCACTCTATACCTTGATTTCCATTATAATTATCGGTGGGATATATTTCATATGTTAACGATATACATTAATGACCAGTAATCAGACAATGGTCCATCATGTTTGACCTTGACACCTTTATTCGTGTGATGGGACATGTACCAGTAGAGGTTTGCATAGAAGACCTCTGAGCTTGGTGGAATTCCACATATAATACCTCCTTGATCGTGCCAGTATTCATGAGATGTCATATCTCATGCTTAGATTCTAGTGTATTATCAAATATCTTCATCCATTATGGAGATCTTGTTCACTTTATATTGTACGTGGTGATGACCACATGTGACATATGTCTATTATGCCTATTCATGGCCATTGTACTCTTATGTATCCAAGACTACTACATGTATATTTGTAGTCACATGCTGAGATTTATCATTGTATTGTACTGATGATTGGATGGTTTTTCCACCTGGCTCTTTATTACTTCCCTTTTGGGATGGATATAATGTATTTCGGTCATCATGTTACCCCTCTGACCTCACAAATTAGGGGGCATATGTTATAGTTGATTTTACCACACTTGGTAGATCACACTTTTATGGCCTTCCATGTCCCTCTATAGACTCTTTGGACCCCCTTTGCTCAAAATATACTTTGATGTCCAAGAAATCCCTTAAAAACACATGTTTATTGCTATAAGCAGGGTTTACCTTAAAATCCACATGTGCATGCATCTTTCTCCACTATAACCCACATACATCGAGAAATGTGCATAAAAATAAAATATTTGGAGTTTTCCTTGATGAGTCACGAATAACTTGACTCTTGGCCTTCCATATGCTTGGAAACGCTCCGACTCGACCCTTCATTTCCTATTGAAGGGCTATATATTGATACTCTTAGATTCATTAGAGGAGGAGAATCTATGAGATCAAGGAAACTATAGTGGATTGTTTCCCCATTCATACATTCTTGAGTCTGCATCCCTTTTTCCTTTTGAGCACACATTGTTGTTCTTCCCAAGCTTGCCATTGTATCATAATATTGCCATTGATATGGAGGATTGAAGTGGTGGAGACCCAGGTGGAGGACTCGGTTTATCCATTTCAATGAGGTTCCAACAGAGTTTGTCATTGTTATCTATGTTCATTATTAATAGAAATATCCATTTCTCATCCATTACATGTGTATGACTATGAATATTCTTATACATGGATGTAGTTGTAGTTGATTAGACATGTTGGATTTATATATTCTAGAGTAGGCCTAACACTTTAACATATATCATGCTTTCTTTGTTCGTTGTTGTTGAGGATGAATTGTAGGTACAAGCGTGGTTGAAAATATCAATGAGGATCTACTACAACTGTCTGGAATAAGGTATGTTTTGTATCCCTTAGTGTTCGCATCATTTTTATCTCTTGCATATTGAAGTGGATTGATTTCTGGTTTCATTCATCCTGTTGTGGTCTACCCCAATCCATAGGAATTTTCTCTCTATAACAACACACAATCCTCAAACAAAGATTGTGTGCAACCAACCATAATTGAAAAAAAATTCCTCAAACAAAGAACTAACCATAATAATTGAAGTTCCATTGTATTAGTACCAATATGCCGGATGTCCTCATTTGGGTTTCCTCAAATATATGAGGGAAGGATTTGGCATTAATTCTTATGTCACCATATGTCCCCTTAGGAGAAAACCACTTCGGGAAAGACCAATACTACTACGAAATATCGAGGTCCAATTTTAAAATCTATCTTTAGAGCTCAAGATGAGTGAATATGCATCATGTGTATTGATGATAGACCACTTCGAATCATATAAAAAATAATAAACATATATGACATTTTCAATATAAAAAATGGTCAATAAATGTTGATATTAAATTTGATTAGATCTTGATTCGATCCCTATCACACATTTGTGATTAATCCCAATGGTGATCAAATAATGCAGATCATATGCTAGAAAGCTACAAACGATAGTGGTTGCTACTCTATTGATTTTGAACCATAAAAAAGAGAGAATGCCCCTTCATAATGGTAAAATTATTTTACAAGCCTAATATGACTTGTCACATCCACATTATTATATGATCAAAAATTTTGGAGCTACAACATATTAAGCAAATAAATAATCATATAGCATATTCCAAATATGTGTAAATATGGACATGCACAATCTCCTCCAATTCTTTAGATCATATTGTATTAACAAAAAATTGAGTGGGAGTATATTCATCTAATTACTTCTCATTGATCAACATATCAAGTCAATTATATGGATTAATAGTGACTCAATCCCCTCTAAATGGCATCCATGTCAAATATTTTACTAAAACAAATCTATCATATATTTTGGGTCTTCAATATACAACTCCATAATTTCCTACCAATCACCCATTTATGGAATACCTATGATCAACACATATGTTTATGCTTCAAAATTTCTATAGAATCATGTGTGGAAGTTTCGTAACTCAACATATGTTTCAGATAATGAATCTGTGTCCATATTTAGGAGAAAACGTTCTCAACAAAGTTAGGTATGAGGGATAGCGATTAATAGTAGTGAGGTTATCAAGGAAACAAACAAGTACCAAGCTATAAAACAAAAAAATTATAGATATTTCCTTTTCATAAATTTGAAATTGGTTTAGAAAATCCACAAACATTATCGAACAAACTAGTTTCAATGTTGCATTACAATCAATTTTATGTTCATGGTACTATGAGTAGGTATTGGAACTAAGGGTATATGTGGACAATGAGAAATTGTGTACACTATGAATGGAACCGAGATAATTGTTTCTGGAACCAAGAATTTGCAAAAATCATGCTGGGTGAAAATTTCTCCAATGGAATAAGGTGGTTGGAAACATGAATGTTTGGGTGGTAAACAATATATTTTTCAAGTATGTTTCGATTAGTCATATAGTTGTTTTTGATGAAGAGCTTCATGATGAGAAAAAGAAAAGAAAATTCATGCTACTATGAATCTATCAAATCTCAAGCACCCTATAATATGCAATGGGGCCTTCAAATGTGACTATGATAGTAGCGATGAAATACATCAATGGTGTAAGCCAATTGAATGTGTAAATAAAAATTTATATCAATTGATTCATAAGGGGTGAAATCCAAGGGTTTTCTTAATATCCATCTTGGGTTCTATTCATAATCCCTAAACATGTCACCTAGGTGGAACTGAAATCTGGGCTAGTAGGCTATCTCTTCATTACTAATGAATCGAAGTGTGTAGACACATGAACAACGATATACTCACATTATTATGGAGAGGAAATCCCATATTAACTTAGGTAAACATAATCCTTGCGTATGTATTTCACACAATGTACACCAACCATACATTCACTACTCACAGGATTCTCTCATCACTATAGTAAACTTATAACCTCAAATGTTAAAAACCTTTGAATATTATTTGGATGCCTAATTTTATGGTCCTATTTCAATCCAACTGTGGGTGTTGTCCAATGAAATATACTAGCCCTATATTTTCAACACCCTCTCACAACTTGATAAAATGTGTAAGGTTCATAAGCTAGTGAGTTCTTCAATCATTGTTTAATTTCAAATTATTATATTTCTAAGTGAGTTTTAAACATTACTTTCTTATGGCATACAATTTATGTACAAAATATTACTATATAATAAAATAACATTAAATATAAAATGCAATTTATAATAATTAATTATTTAATAACATCTCTAATCCAAATTAAATTAAAAAAATCTATCAAAACTCCACTTTATTCAAAAATAAACTCAATACTATGTCATGTCCCCATCCCAATAAGTCTACTAGTTGAAAATGTTTCACCCACCTACTAGCTCCCTAGGTTGGGGGAGGATGCATTAAATATTGCAATAAGGGAGCTATGGTACCCAAGAGAACCTTATTTTATCATTTACACATTTATTTGGGTCATACAAATAATAAATATGAAGAAAATAAAGTGGCATTGCTTCATAAGGACATTTGGAGATCCATGGAGGCCTTGGGTGGCTAGATTCTTCCACGATTCTTCTTTACACATGTCATGACTTAACCTAAAATTTGAAATTATGAGTGATGGATTTTTGTTGGAAGGTGAATATTTTTCAAATGACATATCATGAGCCCAAGCATTTGAATGGGTGAGGATGAGTAACTCCCCATAGAAGTGAAAAGGTCTAGGAAGAAGCTAAGTTCCATGTGGAGCTAGATTCCCTGTGTTTTATGACAACAATGATGGAAGATTCTATGAAAAGTCAGACCTGATTTCAGACCTATGACAATATTAAATTTCATACCTAAAACTATCCTCCAATAGGATTCACTTTGGAATAGGTGGTATGCATTCGAATTTGGAGGAAGATGAAGGGTCGAGGAGAAGGCCAAGTGGCATGGAGGTTACTAAACATCAATGATGAGTTGGAGGAAGAATATAGGAGTGAATTGTACCTTAGAGGACCTTAGGAGGGTTATAAACATATTTCATGAGTAAAGGAAATGGTTTTTTATCATTTTTTAATTTTCCTTTTGCATTTTGGAGAGCATTAGCTTGTCCATTGCATGGTGAGTACTCACTTACCCTGCTAGTGAGCCAATTTCGAGAGAGTGAGATTCTCATACAAGTTGGATATGGGATAGGACACCCTGAACTATAATTTGGAGATTCACATATTTTTTTGTTCATATATTATTCTGCTACTGTTCATGACCCATCTCCCCTCCCATTCTCTCAATTCCCACTTTGATATTTCCATGTTTTTCTATGAAGGTGCACTTGAGTGAATGGTGGTTCCGCCCCATTGAGTTCAGTTGATTCCCAAGAATGGATGAATGATTCATGGATATGTAATATGTATCCTTCCTTATCTTTAAGTATAAATCAGAATAAATACATATGCAAATTTCCACATTTCCAACCTTTGTTGGGACTGGTTTCCATGTGATGGTTTCCCATTTCAATGGAGTTGTATATATGATGTATATTGCGACTTGGATCAATGTTATAAGATTTTAGTGAGACATTTAAACTATTTTAATGGTATATACTCATATTTATATGTTCTGAACCATTATATGCACCATTTATTATTCGAAGTTGAGCTTTTATATGTCATTTCCCTTAAGCAAATATCACTGGATTTATGCATTCGAATATGAAGATTTAATAATATGTTGAAGAAATATTAACCATTCCAAATTAAATTAAATTAAATATAATTACAGTCCCCACACTCTTTTTTACAATTTGATATGTTTTCATAGGATTTGGAGATCCATTTCTGCTCACACCCTAGGGGGAATTGCATCATAAATTGCTAGTAATTTTAGCTTTTTTTCCATCATTCCCAAATAGAGTTTCATATGTCTATGGAATGTAATAAATATATTAGAGAGTACATTTAAGAGTTATAAAACTACCCACATCATTCCATACCAAATTATAGACCCTCTTGAGCCATTCAAATCCCCTAGAGTCAAGACTAGTCAAGACAATTTTTCCAAAATTATGCCTTTGTTGGGAATTTTCGAATTGAGAAATTACAAGTGGTATCAAAGAATGATACTATAACCTTATATATATCTCTTTTCATATTTCCTAATTCTTACCTCCCTCCATTATAAACTAATATTGGAGACTTTGACAATGAAAAGGGAGGAAGTGGAGAAGTCAATTCTTTTTACAAGGAGATTAAGGAAAAACTAGGACTAGGAGATATGGATGAAGAAAAGAAAAATTAGGACCTTAATACATTCATTCAATAATATATTGAAGGCATGAACAAACATTTTATAAAAGGATTCTAATTGTTGTCTAGCCAACTTGGGAGCAAGTTAGCACCTGGGAGTAGTAGTAGTACACCCCATGATGAGAGGAAGGCCCGTATGGAAGCCATTTTTTTGAAGACTGGACCTCATAATTGACCCCATGAGTTCAAAAATAAGAATGGACCCTCAATACCTAATTTTTTAGAGTCCAAATAAGGTCCTTACACTACCTATGATGTTAGAGAATTAGCATCAAATGATTGGCAGCAATTAATTGATGAATGTAGGAAAGTCCTACCTTTTGATCAGTTCATTAGAGCTTATCTTCAATTCAAACAAGGAGGAAATGGGAATAGGCCACCTCCTATTAATCATTAATTAAAGTACACCATGGGAAAAGTAATCATTCCTTCCTTTGATGGTTCCTCACAAATGTCTTCTATTTCTTGGTTGCAAAAAATAAGTGTATATTTTCAATTAAATCCTATGGTTGAAGAAGGTGAATTGAAAATGGCCATTCTACATCTTGAAGGGGAAGCTAGTGATTGGTGGTTCCATGGTATTATAACCTTGGGACATGATCAAATTTTATCTTATGATGGTTTTTCCAATGTATTGATGGAGAGATTTGAGAGGAAAGACCCTAAACTTCCTTTCAAAGAACTAGCGCAATTGAAGCAAGTATGAACTCCTAAAGCATATATGTTAGAATTTGAAAATATTTTTGTAATGGTTTATGATGTACATATGGATAGTTTGAATTTATTTTTTACTAAAGGAATGAAAGAACCTTTGATAGGGTTAGTGAAATCCCACAAGACAACCACATTAAAGGATGCCATGAAGTTGGCAAGGAATTCGCAAACTGTATTTCCAAGAACCAAATAGCCTCCCAAGAAAAATCTCCCTTACAAGTTAAAGGAAGGTAAGAAACCATGGAAAAATGAATCCTCTACCAAATAAAATAAAGGATGACCAAGAAAAAAATAACTTAGAATAAAAAATCTATGTTTTACATGCCAACAACCTTGGGTTCTGAGACATAGATGTGCCAAGGGGAAGGCACACTACATTGAAGTTTTTTCTGAAGGATGAAGAAGAGGAGAAGGAGGAAGAAGCACAAATTGCAGCCCAAGAATAAGGGTATGAAACAAAAGAAGAATAATAACCCACTCCTGATATAGGAAAAATTGCAGCACTCTCGGGTGTACCTAAATTCCACACTGTGAGACTCAAGGGCAGCATACAAGGCCAAAAGGTCACGATTATAGTGGATGATGGAGCCACTCACAAATTCATATATGCAGCCTTGGTGGAGAGGAGAAATTTGCAAGCTGAAACATTTGATGGTTTCACAGTCATAATAACAGGTAACAATTATATGGACTACACTAAATGGATTCCAAAGCTTCAAGTTACTCTAGGAAATCATACTATCACTGACAATTTTTATGTAGTGAATGTGGTTGATACAAATGTGGTTTTGGGAGTACAATGGTTGTATTATTTAGGGGAGAATACAATGAATTATCAAGTCCCTAAAATAAGGTTCAAAAAATTGGAAGGGAAACCCATCTCGTTTAGGGGAATGCACACTTACCCAAATCAAGTGGTATCCTCTAACAACATGAGGTCTATATTGAGGCATGGAGACATAGAATGGGTTTTTTAATATTTAATTAAATATCCTAATTCTCGCTTGAATGTTTCCAATCATCCTAAGGAGATATAGAAACTATCGGAGTAAGTATGAGAGGTTTTTTGGATACCTTCCCCCATGAATACCACTAGATAGAGGGGTGGAGCATATCATTGAGTTAGAGATAGGAACACAACCTATCAAAATGTAGACCTATAGACACCCCAAAAGGATTTGATGTGATATTGAGGATTCCATTAAATAACTCTTGTAGTTGGGTCTCATAAGGCCTAGTTCCATCCTATTTGCTTCTTTAGTTGTTATGGTAAAGAAAAAATATGGAACCTTGAGAATGTCCATTGATTTCATAGAATTAAACAAGAAGATATTAAAGAATAGATACCCCATCCCAAGGATTGATGAGATCCATGAGGCCAATTTCTTCTCAAAGATTGACCTTAGATCTGGTTATCATCAAATTCGAATGAGAGAAGAAGACATGCCAAAAACTACTTTTAGATGCCACTATGGTCACTTTGAGTTTGTTTGCATTCCCTTTGGCTTGACAAATGCACCTGCCACATTCCAATCATGCATGAACAATATCTTCCACAAGCAACTTCATAAGTTTGTACTAATTTTCTTTAATGATATTCGTATTTACAGTAAAACTTGGAAGGAACATTTGCATCATGTAGAAGAGGTATTAAAAATTATGCATGATCAATC